>JAOWBW010001174.1:0-165919 GCA_026119855.1 Campanula takesimana
CGCGCCCGCTCGCTGGGGACCAGGCGCCGCTTGCTTCAGGCGCGCGCTCGGTCAATACCAGGCGGGCGGGCGCTCGCTCGTCAGATTCTGATTCTGATTTTGGTTAAAATCTGAATATGGAATTTTCGATAAATTCAACAAAATCAGTAACAGAACAAGTCCAGACTTGCTGATCTGGAATGGTTTTGGGTAGTTGGTTTGTGTGTGGATTTTGGGGTTTGATTTTCCTATTTGTTTTAGTCTTGTGATTCCTAGATGGTTAAAGTTTGGATGGCTAATCTGCGTTCATCGAGATTGTGTTCCCAAAATTGATCGCAATCAAAGTTTCAAAGATAAAAGAAGTTAGAATTATGAAGAGTTCATAATTGCTAAAATTGAGAAACAAAGTTCTTGATTCAAATTTGGAGATCCATGTGGAATTGTGGATGCAATTGGCCTACGTTCATCGAGACCATCTATTGCTTAGTTTCGGCCACATGGACTACTTTCTTGGTTCTTGAATTAGTGCGGGATTGTGGTTGCCTAATGGCTTAGTTCGACCGCACCTCTTGTTGTCTTGATTTGGAGATAATAACCAAAGTTGAAATAGTTCATCCCTCATAATTATAGAGAAACTAATGACACATAAATATCATGCTTAAATTAATGGAGATTAATTTAGTGGCTAAACTTGATGTGTAACATGTTTATATTATGTGCTCATAAATGTGTTGTATGCTATATGTGATGAACCTTCAAAGAAAGTTTTAAGTCCTTCTTTGCCATGCCATGATTAAAACACTTGTTTATACATGGGTAATCCTGATGTGGGTTCGCCTCCGCGAGGTGCATTAATCTTATTCATGATGAGCAAGATGAGGTTCATTAATTTAATGTGGGCTTGCCTCCGCAAGGTGCATTAAATTGAATGGTTCCTATGCGTTTATAATGGTGGACTTAATTAGGCGTCAAAACAGTTTTGGGCCTAGTCAAAAGATGAGATAAACATGCTTTTTGAAATGGATTTCTCAAAGAATCTCATAAAAGGATCTAAAAATCATATGGGATATGATTGCCATGATTGTCTACCTAATTAATTTAGTTTTGAGCGGTCCGCCTCCGTGGACTCAAAAGTTAATTAAAGTTGGATCTTAGCCCAATTAAAATTATATTATACATTGGATGTATATGAAGTTTATATAATTTAGGGAGTATTTTGTTTGAAAAATACATTATTTATTTCTTTAATGAAACTGGTACTTATTAAATTTGGAAATTTTGCATATTTGTAGATAATAACTACTAACACTCAATCAATTTCGTTGCGATCGATCCTTGAGAAGGATAAGCTCAAGAGAATGGTACTAACTTTATGGATTGGATCCGTAGCCTAAGAATTGTTCTAAGGCAAGAAGATAAGTTGTACATTCTCGACGGGCCTCTTCCTGCTGAACCAGAACCTACTGCCCCTAGGGCAGAAAGAGACAATTACAAGAAACATCGTAATGATTCTAGAGATGTAAGTTGTCTCATGCTTGCTACTATGTGCTCAAAACTCCAACAAAGTTTGGAACATTTGAAAGCCTATGAGATAGGCGTGGAGTTAAGAGCCATGTTTCAAGAGCAAGCTAGGCAAGAGAGGTACAAGACCATTGTTGCATCACTACTTGCAAAATAAATGAAGGGCAACAAGTGTCCCTCCACATGCTGAAAATGAAAGGTTATGTAGAGCACCTTGAGAAACTTGGCTATCCAATCCCATTGGAGCTATCCACGGATCTCATTCTTAATTCATTGCCTAAAAGTTATAATCAGTTTGTGATGAATTATAACATGCATGGAATGGATAAGAATCTCTCCGAGTTGCATGGGATGCTTAAAACTGCAGAGATGAAGATTGCGGAGAAAGGTTCTCCCGTGCTCTTAGTTCATGATGGGAAGAAGGCTGGTGCCAAAGGAAAGGGGTAAGAAAGTTTCAAACCCAAAATAAGCAAGGCAGTGTTGCCAAGGCTTCTGAGGCAAAACCCGATTCACAAAAGGATGCAATCTGTTTCCATTGTCAAGAAATTGGTCATTGGAAACGTAATTGCAAGGCTTTCTTGGAAGAGCAAAAAGAAGAAGAAGGGCAGCAAGGCTGCGTCGACTCAGGTATCTATATGATAGATATTCTTTTTCTACACTGATTCGTGGGTATTGGATACCGGATGTGGTTCTCACATTTGTTTAAATGTGCAGGGTCTAAAGAATAGGAGAACTGCTTTAAGAAGGTGAAGTAGATCTACGCGTGGGAATGGAGCAAGAGTTGATGCATTAGCCGTAGGGACTTCATGAAGTCACTTTACCTTCCGGATTAATTCTTGTTTTGAACAATTGTTATTATGTTCCGGATTTAAGTAGAAATATTATTTCAATTTCTTGTTTGGATAATGAAGGTTTTAAGTTTCTTATTGAGAATAGAAATTTTCTATTTATTTAAATGGGTGCTTTATGGTATTGCTAATTCATTTAATGGCCTTTATATCTTGGATGTCAAGAATGAAAATAATGACAATGTCTATCATGTAAATAAGAAATCTAAACCTAATGATGTAAATCATACTTATTTGTGGCATTGCCGTCTCGGTCATATTAATGAGAAGCGTATCTCAAAACTCCATGGGACGGACTTTTGGGTTCATGTGACTTAGAGTCATATGATACTTGTGAGTCGTGTCTTCTTGAAAAAATGACTAAGACACCTTTTACCAAGTTGGGTGAAAGGGCAAGCGACTTATTGGGGTTGATACATTCCGATGTATGCGGACCATTAAGTAGCAATGCTAGGGGAGGATTTCAATACTTCATAACCTTCACTGATGATTATAGTAGATTTGGGTATGTTTACCTAATGAAACATAAAAGTGAAGCGTTTGAGATATTTAGAATATTTCAAAATGAAGTAGAAAAACAATTTGGCAAAAGTATTAAGGCACTTCGATCAGATCGAGGTGGTGAATACTTGAGTCAAGAATTTGATGATCATCTAAAGAATTGTGGAATAGTTTCACAATTAACTCCACCCGAACGCCACAATGGAATGGTGTGTCCGAGAGGAGAAATCGGACTTGTTAGACATGATTCGATCAATGATGAGTCAAGTTGATCTTCCAATATCCTTTTGGGGTTACGCTCTAGAAACCGCTGCTTTCACACTAAATCGTGTTCCAACTAAATCGGTTCAAAAGACTCCATATGAGATGTGGAGCGGAAAGAAAACTTGTTTATCTTTCATGAAGATTTGGGTTGTGAAGCTTTTGCCAAAAGACTTGTCTCAGACAAACTTGCACACAAATCTGATAAATGTTTTCGTGGGATATCCAAAGGAAACTAGAGGATATTACTTTTACAACCGTGAGGACAACAAAGTGTTTGTTGCCCGAACTGGTGTCTTTCTAGAGAAAGAGTTTCTCTCCAAAGAAATCAGTGGGAGTAAAATAAATCTTGAAGAATTCAAGACCCAGAAAATAACATTGAACCAATAGTGGAACAAGAACAAGAACCACAAGGAGTTGTGGAACCTGTTCAAAATACACAAGCAACTCGCAGATCTAGTAGGTCACGATCCGAGCCCGAGAGATATGGATTTCTCGTAACGGATAGTAATGAGGTAGAAATCATTGAGAATGATGAACCGTCAACCTACCAAGAGGCGATGTCTTCTCCTGATTCGGACAAGTGGCTTGGAGCCATGGAATCCGAATTGCAATCCATGCAAGACAATCAAGTTTGGAATTTGATTGATGTGCCCGAAGTGTAAAAACCATAGGATGCAAATGGGTCTTCAAGAAGAAGACTGACATGGATGGGAAGGTGATACTTACAAAGCTAGGCTTGTAGCGAAGGGTTATAGGCAAGTTCATGGTATTGACTATGATGAGACCTTTCACCCGTAGCAATGATCAAGTCTATAAGAATTTTGCTTGCCATTGCCGCATATCATGACTATGAAATATGGCAGATGGACGTCAAAACCGCTTTCCTGAATGGAAAACTCCAAGAGGATGTGTATATGACACAACCGGAAGGTTTTGAACAAGATTCTAAAGTATGCAAATTGCAGAGATCCATCTATGGATTGAAGCAAGCTTCAAGGAGTTGGAATCTCCGTTTTGATGAATCGGTCAAAGAGTGGTTTCATCAAGAACGAAGATGAGCCTTGTGTATACAAGAACATTAGTGGGAGCATAGTGCTATTCTTATTTTATACGTGGATGACATATTACTCATTGGAAACGACATTCCTACACTTCAGTCTGTGAAGACTTGGTTAGGAAATGCTTCGCAATGAAAGATATGGTGAAGCCGCATATATACTTGGCATAAGATCTATAGAGATAGATTAAGGAGGCTACTTGGTTTAAGCCAAAGTACATACATTGACAAGGTCATTAGAAGATTATGTATGGAAAATTCTAAGAGAGGCACCTTACCAGTGTTACATGGAGTTTCTCTATGCAAGACTCAATGTCCTAAGACAAACGATGAGCGTGAGAAAATGAATGATGTTCCATATGCTTCGGCAATTGGGTCCATCATGTATGCATGATTTGTACTAGGCCGGATGTATCTTATGCTTTGAGCATGACAAGTAGATACCAATCCGACCCTGGCGAAAATCACTGGATAGCTGTAAAAGCGATTCTTAAGTACTTGAGAAGAACTAAAGACTCGTTTTGGTCTATGGATGAATGGAAGATGATCTCGTTGTAAATGCTTACACGGATGCAAGCTTCCAAAACGATAAAGATGATAGCCGATCACAATCGGGTTTTGTGTTTATGTTAAATGGTGGAGCTGTAAGCTGGAAGAGTTCCAAGCAAAGTACAACCGCTGATTCTACAACAGAAGCTGAGTATATTGCTGCATCGGATGCTGCAAAGGAAGCTGTTTGGATTAAGAAGTTCATAACTGAACTTGAAGTGGTTCTAGTATTGCTAATCCAATTGACCTTTATTGCGATAATAATGGTGCTATTGCTCAAGCAAAGGAACCAAGAGCACATCAGAAATCAAAACACATACTTAGGCGTTTTCATATCATTCGAGAGATCGTTGATAGGGGAGACGTAAATATATGCAGAGTACCTACTGATGACAATGTTGAGGACCCGCTAACAAAGGGACTTCCACAAGCTAAACATGATGGTCATGTTAGGTCCATGGGTATTAGATACATGGGAGATTGGGCCTAGGGAAAGTGGAGATTGTTGGTAGTGGTGCCCTAGGCACGTTTAATAAACGTTGTAATTGTTATCATTTATTTCATATCAATAAAGAGATGTTTTTGATTATTATTGTTGTTCATATTTATTATAATAATCCCCGTCCCTTGTACTTGTTAAGCACTAGTATAAAGGCTAAATGATCATGGGATAATCATGTTAGATTTATGGGTACTTGTTTGGAACAAGGTACTGGACATGACCCGCTGTATGAGATTTATGTCATGGTCTATGTCGTACATATATATCATATTAGTTATGTCATTCGAATCCTTAGACATGAAGTTATTATAGTCTTCCACTTGATGAACATTGTGTTTGACATATTCAAACGCTACCTTAATACGGTAGTTATAAAGGGTATGATTGGCATAATCGGATTCCGTTGGGAAGAATATAAGCTAAATTGATTTGTCCCTCCACGGAGAGATGTCAAGCTTGGGCCCCTCGAAGGAATGATGTTGATGAAATGTTCGGCCGGACTCAAGTGGATTGATTGGATCAATAGCATTTGAATTATCAACATATTCGGAATCGATAAAGTATTGAACAAGACAAGTTGACTGTTTGACCATGACTTGTGTTCAAAGACATCATGGACAAAAGGATTATGACATATCCTAAAGGAATGCGAACTTGTATCTAGTTATACTATTTGGGTAGGTATGACGGTTTGCTAGAACCTAATCATATCTTATGGGATCATGTTTGAGCCCATTGCCAACTTAGTATAATCCTAGAGGGTCACACACAATAGAACGAATCTTAAATAGAGGACTATATTGGAATTTATTGGAATTTATGGTCGAAGGACCTCAAAGGAATTTCTGGAAAAATTCTGGGCTTCCTGGACAACCAAGCGGGCGCTTGGGTTTGGACCAGGCGGGCGCTTGAATGAATCCTGAAAAGATTGGGCCTTCTGATCAAATAAGCGGGCGCCTGGGTTGGACCAGGCGGGCGCTCGGTCTGGCGGCAGAAAAATTCCTAATTCGATTAGGAAAGGTTTTTGGCACAAGTTACCTATTTGGAATAGGTCTTAATGTGTATAAAAACCCAATTCGGCCAGACCATAAAAACTAGTGATTTTGTGAGTCTCAAAGAGTTTGAGAGAGATTTTATTTGTTCTAAGACATCCTTGATGAGGAACAAAATAATTCACAAATAAATCCCATATAGTTCTTTATTAAATTGTGAAAAGTGTGTTTCACAATTATTGGTCTAGCAACAAGATCAAGGAGCCTCTTGATATTCGTTCGAAGTGTGGACACCGCTAGAGGGTGAATTTTATCATCTACAAAGTTCGTGATTTTTGTCGTGATAAAGCTTCAAGTTTCTCCACCAAGACCAAAGAAAACTTGATAGTCATCAAGGGTTAGTTTATCCTTTTCATGTTGTTGTATTTGATTTAATCATATGAATGGATCCATGGCTTTGGGTTTCTTAAAATTTTAATTGCTAAAATTCCGCTGCGCATGTTACTGGAAACCCAACAGTATAGGCAGACAAAAGAGATAATGTCAAGGTTACAAACCCAAAATAAAAACAACAGAAAAGTAAAGAATGTTTCAACAAAAGTTTTAAATGACCACATGCGGTCAAGAAAAAATCAAATGCGGTCAACAACGATGTAGTATTCATCCAGAGCATTTACGGTAAGAGGGAGAGGGAAGCAGTAGGATGGGAGGTATAGTCTTGGAATGATCACTAAAGTAGATATTTCGTCTTCTTCCTTTCTCTTTGAGATTGCACATTGTCGTGACCAGCCACAGTTAGTGATTTCCAGCTTGATTTTCTGTGCGGTTAAGACGGGTCAAAGCGTATTGACTCTGCTGGAGAGAAGATCTATCTTTGTGGATTGGTCAGTAATTCTGATATTCTGGGCCTCAATGCGGTTTGTTGAACTTGCATAGCACCAGTTAAAGCATTGATCTTAGGGACAAACTTTTCAGCAACTGACATAAGTGTGGCATTTGAGTGTACCAGAATTTCCTCTTTGATTGAAGTTTTAACTTTCTCCAACTCTTCCTTTACCTCTCACTTGTCGTGACCCATAGCCTTTGATAGTTCTGAGCTAGCTCCTTCAACTCCTTTGACCATACTTATGCTTATGAAATCAATTTGCTTTCTCAGCATTCCAGTTAATGCGGCAAGAGTGAGGATGTCAGTTGAGGGTGCGCAGAGGATGACGGTGCGGTAGAGGTAGAAGTACTTGTATTACCAGCTAAAGTATATTTAATTTCCTTTGTTATGAATACACTCTCCCCTTAATGGTTAAAATCATTTCAGAGGGAAGAGCGGTAACATCGCGCTTAAGGGAGGCCTGATCAGACTTGATCTCAATGAGTTCTTCCCTAAGGGCCACCATACCTGAGACCAGTTCAGAAGCCTGATTTTGAGTGGCTGCCTGCATCTGAGTTAAGTGCTTAACTGTGGCAAGTAACTCAACAGTAGATGATGCGGCAGATTCAGGTTGTGCGGTCGAGAGAGAGGTGCGGTCAGGTAGGATCAGAAATCACGGTAGGAAGAACGTTCTCAACTCCTTGCTCAGAAATAAAAACATCAATTTTAGGTGGCACGGTCTCATCATCATTTACATCTTCAATTTCAACAAAAGTATCTAATTTTTCAAGAACAATGTTTTCCTCAACATCCAAAGCTTTTTCCTCGGCAAACTCTCACTTGCGGTAGAGTGCTCATCTTCTTCTTCCTCAGAGCTCTATCAATTAGGCATCTCTCAATGGGCTTTTCAACAACTGTTCTGTCATATCATCTGCAGACTCCTCTTTATCATTTTCCCACTTTCAGTCTTCTCACTATCTTTTGTGGCAGTATCTTCATGATCTTTAGACTGAGATAATTCGTCCATGTCATCCAGTTGAGCATCCAGGACAAAGTTCTTTGAAATCTTAGGAGGGGCAACCACAACATCCTCATCAGACGAAAAAAACTGGGGAATTTACTTCAGGGGAAGGTTGTTTGGTACCTTAGCCTTTTTCGAGAGTTTGACTGGGCTGGGAGTATGGGATCTCTTCTTTACAAGCTTCTCCCCCTGACTTAATGCTGATTGAGAGAGACGGAGGGTCTTGATTTAAAATATGTGGACACGATAGTTGCTTCGGTGCGACAGGTTTGGAAGGTTTGGAGACTTTGGATTTTGGATGAGGTTCAGGGGATGGAGAGGGAGACATTGGAGGTGCGGTAAGGGTTACCATAGATTTAGAGTGTTTTTGTGTGGCAGACTTGGCTGGATCAGCTGGTCTAGTAGGCGCGGTAGGAGATACGGTAGATGCAATCTTGATACCTTGGGAGACTGGCCTTGATTTTCTTACCAGTTCCACAACCTTTTATTTCCCTTTAACCGATGTTGGAGGAGAAGGGATATCAACAGACTTACCCTTGGCACGAGCCTTGACCGCGGTAGCTTGCTTACGATCTTGTTCTTCTCATACAAGTCCTTTATCCTGAGCGTGAGACCCATCAAGTAGGAAATCAACCTAATGTTTGTGGCGGTACTTGGTTTCGCCTTCATCAGCCGCATCTTGTACGAGAGAATGTTGGCTTGCAGGACATCATACATGATCTGGCCCCAATCCAATCGTTTGCCAAGATAAATAGCCGCAGAGATCATCCACTGGGGTGGGTTGAAGTTGGCATGATTTCCTGTTTTGCACAATAAGGCATGGTCCACCAAATGTCCAATGTGATACATTATTTCACCAATATCTTTCCTTTGAATTTTGAGAATATCTGTCGTGCTGGCAAGCTTCTTAGCTAGATTCAGAGTCTCTTGCTTTAAAATCTCATCATAACCATCCTTACTTTTCTTTATGCCCACGGCATGAGCGATGTATCTAGCATCAAAATCCATATTAAATCCCATGACGAATGCTTGAAAGAATTTAGGGTTAGACTCGGGCTCATCAGCACTCTCCATCTCTACGGCAGTATTGAAAAATTCATCAACGAAGGCAGGCAGATGGAAGCTTGATCAAGAGAAAGAATGGAAAGAATCCCAGATTGTTTAAACGACCAAGATGTTGCGGGCCAATAGCATCTTTTCTTAAGGTCTTCATAATCCAAGACAATGCTAGAATGAAGTGATTTAAGTCCTGAAAGAAAATAAAGTTCATAGTTTAGCGTTGAGGTATATCGTGGGTCACTTGACAGGAGACTAGTACAATGATAGCGCGGTCAAGTGAGGCACGGTAAGCATAGGTTTGCGGTAAGGAGTAGATAGGTTTATCAAGGATACTCAAACACTTAAGTTAAGCAAAAAGGAAGGATTAAAACATGAATATTGTATAAACACAAATTTAATAAATGGGAAATCAAAAGGATCAAAACGTTGATTATACCAAGAACACGAAGAACACCATGTCTAACCGAACCAGATTCCAGAAAGTGACAAAAAAGAAAACGAAAAAAACTACATAGACGGAAATGGAAATGCAGACTAAGCACGAAAATCATATCAATTTTATGAAACAAACAATATTAAACCCAGAAATTCAAAAGGGAAATTCCAAGAAAACCCGAAAATATGATATACCCATTTGGTTGAACATAATCAAAACTGGGATGAAATCCTATGAAATCCAGAAATATACGAGTCAGAACTAAGAGTAAACCATCAATCCAAGATTTTAACTACATAGAGGCAAGAAGAATTCGGAGAATCATAGAATATGAAGGGTTTTTTCGAAATTTGTTCCAAGAACACATTTTTTTTTGAAAAGATGAAAAATCCATACCATAACAACGACGGGAGGAGTGGATTGAAGTTGTGGTTCGTCACCGGATCAGCTGATTTTAAGGATTTCTTAGATTGGTGTTTGGAAGTCATTATAGAGAGATTTCAGAGAGAGAATGACGGTTTTGAATAGAGAAGTTAGAGAGAAGGTAGAGAGAGAGAGAGATTCTGAAAAAGGGAAATAAGCAGAGTGGTGGAGTATAAGAAGGTAGTGGAACGGTTTGAGGGGGTGGTTTTGCAGGAGTCAGATGATGGAAGGTGGAAGAGTCACTCTGCAAAAAGCGCTGGCATGACTAGGGTTTGTCTATTCTCATTAAATGCAAGGTGACTAGGTGTCAAATAGAGATAGCCAATGACGGCTCATTAAATATTTTCAGGAATAAAAATTAAATGTTGAAATGATTTGAATTAAATAAAAGCGAGGGAAAATAGGAAGTTACCTTAATGCCCTTGAGGTAGATATCTTCAAAGTATCTCAAAATATTGTTAATTAGAAGACATACCTGGGTCCATAGAATGCGGTAACTATAAGTCCGACCATGCTATATGCGGTCGATGTGAGGTTTTACCTTGCTTCTTGATTTAACTTCTATAAAGTAATCAACTTGTATCATCGTTTTCCTTCTTGATAAGTTTCTTCAAAACCTTGAAGTATGTTGGCATTATGCGGAAACATGGTTATGCGGCAGCATGGTGATGTGGCAGATAAGGGATGCGGTCAAGAGAGATGAGTAATATGAATGTCATTTGCTTAATCGTGGATTGTCTGCCGTGTACCTACTTATTGAACTTAGACAAACACAAACGTTAGTACAAAAATAATGGACAAGTTTGAGTTAGAGTTCCATCATACCCATTTCTCCTATTGGATACCTAAATCTCTTAGAGTCAAGAGCCTTGGTGAGAATATCTGCAATTTGACCATCAGTACTCACATACTCTAGATGGATATTACCTTTTTCCACATGATCCTTGAAAAGTGGTATTTGATATATATGTTTGGTCTTTGAATGCATGACAGGGTTGTTGGAGACAACAATGGTAGATGTATTGTCACAATAGATTGATTTTTTTCTCTCTTCGTTTTCACTACTCATTTTATTCAACCAACCCTGCTATTTACCCTACTCATTCTCTCTCTTCATTTTCTACCACACCCAAATCACTTTTCCTTAATTCTTTTGACCACCTCTTAGAGGTGGGACGAAGGGAGTATGTGGGAATCATTCAAGCTCATTAGAGTTCTGACAAGGGAACAAGTGCAATGCATTGTGAGAATATGTATGTGTTTACGAGATTCATATAGTATTGTTTAACCTGTTGCATTCAATCTAAGTTGGGATTTTTTTTTGAAGGAGTTCTGCAAAAGAGGAGAAAGCAAATGAAGTGAACTATGATATCTGAGCGGTACGCTTCTTTATGCCAAATTCTAGCTATTTTATGGTGTTTGATCTCTTTAATACAGCTTTTGAGTAGTTCCCAAATCTTGCTATTTTACTGTGTTGATTAATGTTGTGTTCTTGAGTTCATTTTTCATTGGCTAGCTTGGCGCGGTTTTTAGTTAGATGTTTCCTCCTCTTGATTCACATATCCTAGCAACTTAGTTCTTACATGTTTATGAAACTCATGCTAAGATGGGGGATCAAGCCACATCACGATTAGTCATTGTTTGACATTTTGCTTGAAAGATTTATCATGCCAATCCTGTACTATTGATGTGGCACGAGGGAGTTCTGAAACTGTCGTTTTTAAGCTTGTGATTATAACAGCAATGTTTTGTGCAATCTAAATGATTCTATCTGTTGGCGCCATTAGTGTTTGTTCATTTGTGTGATGAAAATACAGTGATGTAGTTAATGACTAATATGTGTTCTAGGTCATGAAATCTGCAATATCGGTAAAATTGAGGTGGTGAGAAGCACAATTAAGCATAAAACTTATAGTGATATCACGCCTTTTTTCCAGTTATTGTATCGATTATAGGGTACCACATCTCAACCTCACCTCTGCTGAAAACCCTTTGCTTGTAATGTTTCTTCTTTATCTACTCCGTTGTCCCAAATTTGATAGTCCCGTTTGACTTTTCAAGCATTTTAAAGCTACATTACCTTAATTTGGAAATAAGACTAACTTTCTGGGACAAACAAAATGGGAAAATGGGATTCTCATTTTGGGACTGAGTGAATGACAATGACAAGGACCTCTGTTTTGTTTCTCTTTCATTTCTCTCTCTCTCTCTCTCTGTCTCACTTCACTTTATCTGATTATTGTTTTCCTCTATGATTTGGAGCAGCAAATTGCATCACTCAGTTCATTTCACCCAAGCCCAGATGATATTGACTATGTTTTCTATTGCCTTGTGCAAAAAGGGCTATTAATATGGAATTAGTATTAGTATTATTATCGTCATGACTACATAGAAGTAAAATCTTATCTTGTGCTTGCATAGTTTCTGGGCAATGTCGCATCTTATTAAACGGCAAACACATCTCTTCTCTGTCAAATTGACCTTATTGTAAAGCATACATATGATCAGATTTTAGAGATCGAATAGCTAATTACAGAATACATGAAGTATGTATAGGGTAGCATGCAACTCATGAGAAAGCTCGAAAATGGCCCTCGTAAATTTTAGACAATCTTTTGGTTCCTACAGAGAAGACAGAAAAGCCGGATATTTTTGAGAGTTGAGGCAGAGTGGAATGCAGCTTCTGTCTCTTCAGACACCACCTTTCTTCTCTCCGTCCCTTCGCTTGATCCAATTATTGACCCCAATGATATCGAACCATAATCACTTAGACCAAACTTTATTGCATCATAACGTTCAGTTTACCACTCAAGAATTTATCTTTAGCAGCCCACCTTTGTACCTTGCCCGAAGTAGTTTTGGAAATATTTCCGCTCTTGACAAGAACAACTAATCCAACCTCAATTCCCTCGTCCTCGGAAACATTTTTTCTTACTCCTTCACATATTTCCCTCAAAACCATTGTTTCTCTTTCACTTCTCTGCATCTCTGCCACTATGACTACTGTTTGAACCATGAATGGAGCAAGACACCCTCCTCTTAGACCTGTGGGCAACTGTTTATAGGCTGCAGTCTCTAAATAATGAGGATGAAATTCCTCACCGTTTTGGAGTTTTATTATGTCCGACATCGACCAGTCACAAATAGATATCTTTTCCTCTCCTTTAACAATTCCTCTATCACCTGTACGAACAAAAGCTATGGCTGACCCTGTTGCTGAGTTTTCCTTGAAAAACATCTCGAGTCAAAGAAGGATGGCCTAGGTAGCCGAAGCATTGCTTGGTGATGAAATCCATATTTCTCCTTCAACCCCATCCTCAACAAGCTCGCGTGTTTCCTCATTTACAACAATAATGTCAATATCTTCATCATCATCTCTACCACGAAAACCAAGCCTTGCACTAGGCAAGATCTTCTTGTAAATTTGAAAGCTAACTGTTCTATCAGTACTTCTCCATGCAGTTGAAACAAATGTACAGTTTCAGCAAACCATAAGATGGAGAGATAGCCAAAGGGTTTAGAACCAAAGACCTAAACCACTTGAACGAATTCCTCAACGACATCATATAGATAGGCTCATTGATAACAATCAAGGTTTTCATGCTTGATAGGTCTATAAGAAGCCTTCCGTTACCAGCCTCCTCGCTTGACAACGAGTGGCAGAGTAAAAGACGGAACAGGAGTGCAAGTTGGCCTTGAACTCTGTCATTAACTCGAGCCATAGCCTTGCCTTCTTATGAAAGCATTAGGCGGATGTCAACACACTAGTTGCAACGGAGACAACTGTCAGTAACAGAAACATAAGCCCACAATCATGGTACTGAGGCAACCATGAAACAATCACACTACCCGGATGAAGATCATAGGATTTTCCTTGCTGTTCTAACATTGTGAGCGGCTGATTTCAGCTGTCACAAGAAACAGGGCTTTATTTAGGCGGGAGAGAGTCCCTTTATATTGGTGAAAAATGTATCACGAAACGGGAGGAAGCCTTGCTTGACAGAATACAAGTGTTTAGCTCTTTCCCTAAGATGTAGAGAAGAAGACTTGTCGAGATATTTGAAATCAGCCTTAGTCAATATCATCAAAATGATTGCTTGAACGGACCATGTTCATTATTAAGTCAGGGTTATAACAAGCAATTATCCTTGACATGTATAAATGCTGTGATCAATTGAGATTAAGATTCGATCAATGGCAAGATCAAATGTGTTTAGGAGAGATGGGTAATTATCTGGGAAATTGGTCATTGACGGGACCAAGGGAAGAGAACCGGGTCATTTTGGGAGGACCGAGGTTTGATGGATTCATTTCATGCTATGACCGGACCCGAAGGTTGCCTACGTTCCCCTCAGTTTGAGGAGCTCAGGTCGCCGTAGTTCGGCCATGAGACCGTCTCTTTTGCTGAAGTTGGCTTTCTTTTGTTGTTGTCTCGGAGGACGTTGTTGCTCACTTTGCTTTGGGTGAACTCCTTGAGACGGACCTCTTGGGGTGAACTCCTTTTGAGGCAAACATTGTTTTCACCCTTTCCTTCCCTTCATTCCATACATTCATTTCCTTTCCCTCTTTTTTTTTTTTTTTTTTTTTTTTTTTTGAGGGAGGAGGTAAACATTAGCCCCAGCTTGCTATCTTGGGCATTGGCTTTCCAGCTTTGATTTTTTGACGATCCGGGAAGCCTTTGCTTGGTTGCGCACGTGCGATCACGGTTGAATCTTGGTGGTTGAGCAACAACGTCCTCACCTTTTCACTGTCTCGGGATGCCTTTGATGTGCATCAAGAATTTGTCTCAGAAAGGTGTATCGGGTTGTGTATCGGGGAAGTGTATGAGGGAAGGCTTGCCATTAATGGTTTCTTCATGCCAATTGATCACAACATTTATTCACATCAAGATTAATTGTTTGCATTTAGCATTTTTCATTCGTGTTAGGTCCATTCGTCCTTAATGAGTCAGAAGTCAATTCATCATTTTGGGGACGTAGCAATCAATTGATCATAACAAGCAAGGCAATTTCAAGAGTAAATGTATATTGCAAATAATGTCTCAAGTCTAGAGAGAAGAGAATGAAAATGACTCTTTTATTGAGATAACTTTGTACACACATGTCCAAGTGCGGACCTTTACAAAAATAAAAAGACACAGTCCGGACGGACTTTTGTGAGAATCTAGATCCTACGAGGCTGGAAGACTTATCATTTTTTTTAGGGATGGTCTCCTATGACACGCGATGTTCCATTTTCTTCTTCGATTGTTGGAGGGTTTGTCAGCGGCATATTATATGTCTTCCGCGGGGAACTTCGGGTTCCGTGTCATCAGGAAAGATGTCGCGAGATCTCTACTTGGCTTGGCAGTGCAATTACCGAGTTCGTCCTTGGCCATCTCCTTTTGGCGACTTCCTTTCGAGGTGCGTAACCTCATGCATGGCATTCGGCGAGGGTATTGTTCTCCATTTGACGTACCCACCCTTGGGCTTTCGAAGCATAGGCCTCTCCTTGTGGGCGGTGTCCCAACTTGTTTTGATCTTCTTGTTCATGTGGACGCCAATTCGGATGTGGGCTCCTTGGTCTATGTTTCCGGTGGACAAGACCACAAAGGACTTTAGCATTTTAAACGTCAAGGTGAAATTATAACCACGATTTGAGAGGAACGCCTCATTAACGGATTAGCCATTTAGAAAAGAGTTGACCTTTTATTTAAGAAAACTTGATCTCTATTTTTTTTTTGAATGAGGATTGACACACACATTTTTTATTTGAGCAAAAGACTCACATATTTTTTTCTTTTTATAAGGATTGACACACACGCATTTTTTATTTGAGTGAAAACCACACACATTTTTATGTAAACTTTTGACAATGTAGTAATGATAATAATAATATCATTAAGAAAATTGACAATGGATTCAAAAGGGTGTAAGGATCCCGTCCTGGGGGGGGGGGACACGCGAGGTTCGCACGAGAACAAAATGCCAAACACGGGAACGGTCAAATTTAACGGAGTCGCCACATTTTGTTAATATTAAACCCAACAAAATGACAAAGGTTTGAGTTCAAAGGTTCGGAGGTCAGGTTACAACTTGGAGGAGTTTTTATGTCTTCTCAAGTTGCCTCGGACAAAGCCGAGTCTCCCTAAGTTAGTTAAAATGTGCATATGTGTGTGTGTGTATTTAACGGAAAACATTCTGTTATTGATTTTATTTGAGAAACTCGGCTGAAAAGGGGGCCTTGAGTGATAAGATAAAGGTCAGAGGGCAAAAACAGACAATTTTTCCCTTCTACCTAAAGTAGCCGTACGGCTGTAGGAGGCGATCCTGGGGTTTTACAGTTTGCTCATGAAGTCCAGTTCAGAACAGAAACAGGGTATTCTGTCTGAAGCTGGACAAACTGTTTGTGATCCCAATTTGCAAGAAATCATTTTACAAGTTTTATAACATCATTCCTATGCTAAATGATCATCACTTGGTCCCCAAAGACAAGTATTTGGGTGTGATCATGAGCAATCATAGGAGAAAATCAAGAGAGTTAATGAATGTCCCCTTTGGACCAAAGTTGGTCATTTGGTGAATAAAGATTGGAACTTTATCACCAAGATGACATCTTATGACTTAAAATCCTTCAAAGAGTCAAAATAACACATAAAGATTGGATCTTTATGACCCAAAAGTGGGATTTTGAGGCTAAATCAAAGAGGAAAATGATGGACACTAAGGTTCCGCCATCCTCATGATTATCATGGCCAAACAAGCACAACATTTAAATAAATAAAGAATATAAATGACAATCAATAAGTCTATGAGTGTCTAGGTTTAGAACCTCTTCCATACAAGGTATGGAGGGCACCTTTGAACTTCTCATAGCTTGGACAAGATAGTAATGTAATAGATAGATATATATAGTGCTTGATAATGGACAAGTCTTTCAAGAAACAAAAGGTGCTTGAAATGGACAAGTCTTTGCATGAATGAATAGTAAATACATGTATAACCAAGATACAAGAAAGAAAATAGGAGTAAGATGAAGAGAAAGGAGGGAGGAGGTGGCTTTACCTATGATGGTTAAGACCAATATTCCTTTCTTCTCTCCTTTTTTGTATGTGATCACTCTCACTCTTTCTCTGTGGCAATTCCAGCAGAGTGACCTTTCTAATCTGTATTTCTCCCCCCCTTGAAATGATCAGCAAGGGGTTCTATTTATAGGGACTGAGGCGCCCAAACCAGCCGTACGGCTAGGCCCCTCTAGTTCCCAAATCATCCGTACGGCTCAGCCTGGCGAGCTTCTGGATTTTTCTGATTTTATACCAGAGTAGTCCTGGAATTTATAGTTTATCCTAGGGAGGTCCTGGCCTATCAGCTTATCCTGAAACGGTGCTAAGGCTGCCTCTAAGATAGGTCGGTTTCAGATTGGAGTACTTACAGAGCCCCTCGGCAACGTCGCTTCGAAGGAGCGGGGTTGTCGATAAAAATAAGCATCCCAATCTGAAGGGACGACGGCTTAACCGATTTTGGTTGCATGGCTGTCCTAGTAGTGTAGGATTCCTACGTATCCGTTCGCGGGGAATCAAGCCTAACGTAGTTCGGGCTGAGAGATTTAAGGCTACTCAAACCTATAGACGACCGTCGAGGTCGGGTGGGAAACTCGGGCATGACACTCATTCGGTCAGAGGCGAAGGTTCGGGCATGACACTCATTCGGTCAGAGGCGAGGATTCGGGCATGACACTCATTCGGTCAGAGGCGAGGATTCGGGCATGACACTCAGGGTCAGAGGCTAAGGCATTTGGGCATGACACCAAGGGTCAGGGGCAAGCATTTGGGCATGACACCAAGGAGTCAGAGGCTAAGGCATTTGGACATGACACCAAGGGGTCAGAGGTGAGACATTTGGGCATGACACCAAGGGGTCAGAGGTGAGGCATTTGGGCATGACACCAGGGGTCAGAGGCTAAGGCATTTGGGTTGGGCATGACACCAAGGGGTCAGAGGCTAAGGCATTTGGGCATGACACCAAGGGTCAGAGGCGAGACATGGTCAACTTGGCTCTATGGGAGAGGGTTGACTTGCTGGGGATATGGTTAACTTGACTCACACGGGACAGGTTTTTATTGGGCTTACGTCGGGGACGGCCTATGGTGACTATTCTAAGTCCAAGCTTGACCGGGGTCAACTCCATATTTGGGGAGATTGACGGGAAACTGGTCTTACGCCCTCGAAGGACTGCCGGGACAAAGGCTCTAGCCTCTAAGTCATAGCTAATGGGCTTACGTCGGGGACAGCCATGACAAATTTTTAACTGGGCTTACGTCAGGGACGGCCAAATTTTGACAAACAACTTAACTGGGCTTACGTCAAGGACAGCCAAATTTGGACATTTAACTGGGCTTACGTCTGGGACGGCCAAATTTGGACATTTAACTGGGCTTACGTCAGGGACGGCCAAATTTGGACATTTAACTGGGCTTACGTCTGGGACGGCCATAATTTATTTCACAAAGCTGGGCTTACGTCGTTAAGACTGCCTGATGTTTGATTTCACAAAGCTGGGCTTATGTCGCTGGGACTGCCGGATGTTTGATTTCACAAAGCTGGGCTTACGTCGCTGGGACTGCGGATGTTTGATTTCACAAAGCTGGGCTTACGTCACTGGGACTGCCGGATTTTTGGGAACCTAAAATTTCTAGGTTCGATTCAAGTTGCATGAGCTAAGGAGGGCATTTTTTGGTTGTATTTATGACATTGGTTGGGAAGGGGCTTTAAATGGGTTGGACCACAAAGCTAACTCTCAACAAGAAATCATCAATTCTGACAGGGCTAAAGTAGCCGTACGGCTCGAGAAGGAAGTACTCCTTTTTTATTTAATTTTGTTCCAGGCCTGGTCATCTATTTAAGTGCCAGAGTCCTAAGTTCATCAATCAGTTCGTCTTTCTTCATTTCGAGAGCTCCTTCTTCCATGGAACCCTTTCTCATGGAGAAACCACCAAAATTGTCCAAAATTCATCAAGAATGTTTCGAGGGTAACCTTAGGCTTTGGATGCGGTCCCACATGAGGAATCACAAGGGAACTTTCCAATCCATGTTTGGCCTTCAATCCCTTTGGTCTCTCAAGGAATTCATTCCGGATCTTGAGCTATTGAGGGCCGCTGCGTCCTTTTGGGATGTTAGGAGGCATGTCTATTGATTCTCCTACAATGAGATCACTCCTACTTATGAGGATTTCAAGGCTTTGGTGGGTGGCGTGGACACGGAGGTCATAGCTCTTCCTTCGGTGATGACACCATGTGTGTTGAGAGGTTGTTTCTCTTCTTGGTATTTCTTTGGAAGAGGCCCAATGCATAGTCCTTGATCACACTTTTATTGATATTTCGGATGTCCCTGAGAAATTCATGGATCGCACGGATGAGGCTTCTTGGAATGCCTTTGGTTTATGCGTCCTTGCCTTTTCTACATGGTCAGTTCCAAGGCCACCTGCCATCGGCTTTTATTGAGTGTCCTCGAGGAGTGCCGTGCGGGGAAGGATATAGTCCCCTTGATCTTGGGTGAGACCCTTCACGGTATGGACCGCTTGGCTTTGGGGGATGGTTTCATGCGCAGCTGTAGCCCTGCCTTGCTTACTTTGTGGTTGAGGGAGAGTTGATGGCCATTCCGGAGGCTCCTATCTCTCACCATCCTTGGTCTTACTCTTTGAGAGGCATTATCTTGGACCTAGTTCAGAGTGATTGGGAGGCTTATATGGCTCACCTCACGACTACCGAGATACGCTGGCTAGTTCCCCATTGGCGTATTGGCTCGGTGTGGGAGTATCAAGATAATTCCCCCTTTGTTCTGGTACCAGGGCTCTTGTCTCATTATATCCCTTCTTTGGTCTGTCGTCAGTTTGGGTTACCGCAGACTCCACTGTTGGAGTGGTCGGGTGTCAACTAGGAGCACCTGAGGCTTTCATCGCTGTCTATGTGGGATTACTTCACCGTCTCACTTTTGTCCCGGTCGTGGACTTATTCCCTCTTTCCATCTCGGGCTCTTCTTGGGTGAGCGGCTAGCATGGTTTTGACCACGGTGTACTTGGACTGGTATGAACAGACCATGGGACAGACTCAGAGGCTCATTGAGGAGAGGCGTGAGGCTATTCTTGGTGAGACTTATGGTCCTAGTAGGATCCTAAGGGAGACCGAAGCTGTGGCGAGTGGCCATAACATTACTGGAGACGTTGTTGAGGACTATAGAGTTTTGGCAGACAGGAGGATGGCCGCGATGCCTAAGGCGAGGGCAGGAATGGAGGATCTTCGGGCTCGGGCTGCCGCCAATGTGGCTTTGAGGGCGATCGGGCTCGTAGATGATGCTGGAAGAGCCTCTGATCATGGAAAAGGGGGAATTGACCTTTTGAGGTGAAGAAAAAGAAGACCCGGAGAAGTCAAAAGAAGAAGTGGAGGGACGAAGGACAGTGATTTCCATGTATCCACCCATTGCCATTGCAGACACATTAGTTTATCTTAGGTATTTTAATTATGTCTTAAGCATGTTAGTTGGGTCGAGAGTAGACCGTGCTTGAACTCATCAAAGAAGTGTTTTAACTGTAATGAAAATGGTTACTTATGAAGCCAATTTGCGTTCTCATGGAGCTCTTGCTCAAATCCAAAATTGATTTTTATTTATTTTTTAGACCGGACCAAAGATTGGCTGCCTACGTTCCCCTTTTACAAATGAAAATCTAAGGGGCTCAGGTCATCGTAGTTCATTCTTTCACAAATTTTTAGGATGCGACCTTGTTTTTTCTCTAGACCGCCCGAATGGGTTTTCAATCTAGGTGGGTATATTCTTTTAGCACCCCTCTTTTTTTTTTAAACAAAGTAACGACGGAGCTTATCACCATTGACGGGTGCATAAAGGGGTTGCCGTCCAAGTCTGCGAGCCTCAGTGCCCCCCCTGAAAAGACTTCTTGCACCACAAAGGGACCAATCCACACGGGTTCCCATTTTCCATCGGGATTAGACCTCCCCGGGGTTTTTCCTTAAGGACTAAATCTCCTGCCCGAATCTCTCGGGGCTTTACCTTCTTATCAAAAGCTCGCGCCATTCTTCCTTGGTAGGCACGGATGTGTTCCATGGCCCTCAGGTGACGTTCGTCCAACAAGGCCAGCTCATCATGTCGGCTTCGAAGCCAATCGACCTCGTGGATCTTATTTTCCAACAAAATTCTTAGTGACGGTACTTCCAATTCTGCGGGGAGCATGGATTCCATTCCGCACATCAAAGCAAAGGGAGTTTCTCCTGTGGCTGTTCTGACCGAAGTTCGGTAGCCCCACAAAGCTAGGTGTAGCTTTTCGGGCCAATCTCTTCCCCGTGCATGCAATCTGTTTCCATTGAGATCCAGAAGTAACCCATCCGCAAAATGGTTTGCATTAATGCCCTTGCGTTCATATGAGGACCACACACTCCACCATGAACTTCTTGCATGAGTTCTTTTGCCTTTTTTCACTTATGCATCTAAGGAGGAGGTCCTGATGGCGTTTTTTGTATAGGATGTCCCCCAGGATGACGTAATTGGATGCCAACCGCTTGAGTGCCGTCATACCTTTGGCTTTGATCCCGTGCAAATACTCTCCTTTTTCATTCATGAAGGAAGCTTCCCCTTCTTTGAGGAATTGGTAAATCTGGTTGTACCATGGCTCCTTTACCTCTTCCGGGATTGCTCCGATTTTGAAGCACTATGCTGGGCCTTCCTTTTTCCCGACCCAGAATGGTTTTATCAATTTTCCCTAAGGGATTTCTACCAATGAAGCCAAAGTTGCCAGGGCGTTGGCGAAACGGTTCCGGTCCCTCGGTAGGTAATGGAAGCTGACCTCTTGGAATTGTGCTATGAGCTCTTCCATATAGGCATGATATTTTCGCAAACCGGGATCCAGTGTTTTCCATTTGTTCGAGACTTGGTTGATAATCAAGGCCGAATCGCCGTATACTTCCAGCTCCTTAACATTCCTCTCCAGAGCTGCCTCCAAACCGGCTGTGCATGCCTCATATTCTGCGGCATTGTTGGTGACATCGAAGTTCAATTTGATGGCGATGGGGGTGTGCTCGTCTTTTGGATTCACCAAGAGCAATCCTACACCATTTCCTCTTTTATTGGCAGCTCCGTCGAAGAACAATTGCCACCTCTTTCCTCCCTCGAGGGTAAAGATTCCTTCATCTGGGAATTTTGGTTCGGGCCCCCTTTCTTCATTACTAGGGAAATCTGCCAAGTGTTCTGCCAAAACACTTCCTTTGACTGCCTTTCTCGACACATAACTGATATCGTATTCGGCTAAGAAGAAGGACCATTTGGCAAGCCTCATAGACAAAGATGGCTTTTCCAATAAGCACTTGATGGGGTCTATTTGGAAATAAGTTGTATCGGATGAGCCTGCATGTAATGTTTTAACTTTCTCACGACCCATACCAATCCTGTGCAAGTCTTCTCAATTGGGGAGTAGTTGAGCTCGCTTCCTTGTAGCTTACGGCTCACAAAGTAGATGGCATTTTCCACCTTTGAATCTTTCTTCTCTTGGGCCAACATTGCTCCTATCGACGCATCAGTCACCGTTAGGTAAAGCAAGAGTGGCTTGTCCTTGTGCGGAGGGCATAGAATTGGCGGTAGGACGAGGTAGGCCTTAATCTTGTCGAAGGCCTTTTGGCACTCCCCGTTCCATTTGATCTCGGCATTCTTTCTTAGCAGTTTGAAGATGGGCTCACAAATGGGAGTGAGTTGGTTTATGAAGCGGCTGATGTATTGCAACTTTCCCATGAAGGCTTTTACCTCTGTTTGGGTGCGAGGTGGCCTCATTTCTACAATTGCCTTGACCTTTTGAGGATCAATTTCGATGCCCCGTTCGGTGACCATGTATCCCAAAACCTTGCCACGAGAAACCCCAAAAGTGCACTTGGCCGGATTAAGTCTCATGGAGTGCTTCCTAAGCCTGTCAAAGAACTTTCTCAAGTCTATCAAATGTTGCCCGTCAGAACCCTTAGAATGCACGATCATGTCATCGACATACACTTCTATTTCCTTATGGATCATGTCGTGGAAGAGTGCGGTCGCAGCTCTTTGGTAGGTAGCCCCAGCGTTTCGCAACCCGAAAGGCATCACGGTATAGCAAAAGGTTCCCCATGGGGTGGTGAAGGTAGTTTTTTCCTGGTCCTCCTCTGCCATCTTAATCTGGTTATACCCGGCGAAGCCATCCACAAAAGACTTAACCTCAAAGCTAGAGGTTGTATCCACAAGCATGTCGATGCTTGGGAGGGGAAAGTCATCTTTGGGACTCACTTTGTTGAGATCCCTGAAGTCGACGCAGCATCGAACCTTTCCGTTGGCCTTTGTGACCGTTACTATGTTGGAGAGCCATGAGGGGTATTCTATCACTCTTATAAAGCCGACCCGAAGCAACTTTTCAATCTCTTCTTTGACCTGTAGGGACCATTCTGGTTTGATTCGCCGAAGCTTTTGCTTAACGGGTTTCACCTCGTGGTCTACGGGGATCCTGTGTTCCACGATCGAAGCATCCAACCCTGGCATATCCTTATAAGACCACGCAAACACATCTACATACTCTTTGAGTAGCTCAACGAAAGCTTCCCTTTCGGCCCCTTTGAAGTATTCCCCAACCTGTGTCTCCTTTGGCTCACTTTCGGTTCCCAAATTCACCTTAGTCAAAACCTCTTCGGCAGCTTGGGCACGGTTTTCCTCTTGATCAACAACCTGCTTTGATTATTGTTTAATGTTTGAATTGTTTAGTGCGTCTGCATTATTAGGTGATTCATTATTAACCATTTTCAGATTATTAGTTAATTTATCATCTAATAAGTTGGCAATGAGGGGATACTCGGAAAGATCTATCATTTCATTCAATGCAAACGGGAATACAACGTTGGCTACAAGTTCATAATCCTCGGGCGTGAGGCCCTCGGAGGAGACATACTCGAATTCAAAGACAAGAGATTGGGGAGACTCAACTACATTGGACCCTATGACATTTGACTCTAGGGGACAAGGGACCAGTCCAACTTTCGCGGTAATTTCTTTTACTCGCCACCGGTCCAGAGAAGGTTACCCAATTTTTCAGAGGCATGTCCGTCGGCTTTGCAAGAGTGTGTGGGTCAAAGGTTGCAAGAGGTCCATCTTCAATCACGGCAATCATTTCCTTTTCGAAGTCAATTAGGTCAGGCACAACCATGTCTTCTCTGAACATTCTTTGCATTACCACACCGCTCCACTCATTGCCCATAGCATCCTCGGCGGCGCCCTTAGGAACTTCCTCCTCAAACTTGTATTTGCCATTTTGTCCCCAGACGGATCCCCTTTCCTTGCTAGCTCTCGTCACAGACAAGGTTTCAAATTCTTTTACCATTTCGGGCACCCCCTTGAAGGTGTATTCGTGGCTGATAGTAGTATCAGTAGGCTCTTTTATCTTGGGCGTATCCAGAAATGCCCTCCTCACGGGGTTTGCCACCATCTTCGGAACCTTTTGAGATCCTCTTGCAACTTATCCCAATTGGTCATCATCGGCTCTCTTGGCTCTGGGGTTCTACTTGAACTCCCCTTTACAATGTAACGACTCATATCAAAGGTATAAGGACGAAGGTTGGGGGTTTTAAACGGAGTCCCTTGAGCCCTGGCTTGGATTTTCTTCCGAGCCACTTCCTTATCCATCCTGAGGTCTCCGGGGGTGGTTTTGTATCCCAAGCCATGAAGCGTGTTTTGCTCTTTGATCTCAACGATCTTGTGGGTCCCTTGGAGCTTCCTTCCTAGTCCGAGCCCCGGGAGGTAGCACATCAGACGCATCATTCTCATCGCAGGAGGAATCTTATCCTTGGTGAGCGTGAGATCTACACAACAAATGTGGGTTTTAGGTGGTACTTCTGTGAAGCCAGTCAAAGCCATGCCGCTTCCCTCATGCTTAATTTCTAACACAGGAATCCCATTGGAGTTGGTTCCTTCTGCGGTCACGCTGTCCCCATATATAGTTGTCAAGTTACCTCCTCGCACGTATTTCACACATTGATGGAGAGTGGAGGCGACCCCGTTGACTTTGTGTAGCCACGGGCTTCCCAATAAGGCAGTGAAGGATATGGGGATGTCGAGCACTTGGAAGTCGGTCGGCATCATTTGTTTCCCAAACCAAAGGTTCAAAGTGGCCACCCCTAAGACTGAGCGGGCTGTGGAATCATAAGCCTTGACAGTGTTCACGGAAGGCTTTAGGTCGGTGGTCTCAAGGCCAAGTAGGTCCATCATCTTGGCGGGGAGGACATTCATGGCGGAGCCGTTATCGACCAGAACCCGGGGGAGGCGGCGATCGTCCAATTATACCGTAATGTAAAGGGCCTCGTTATGGCTAGCCCCAAACTTCGGCAAATCCAAATCTGTGAATGTGATGATATTTCCATACTGAAGACTTCCGATCATTTGTACGGCCTCCTCGGGGGTAGCTGTGGTGGGTACCATAGTGTGGGCCAAGCATTCCTCCAACTTGAGCTTATGAGGGTAGGAGGAAGTAAGGAGGGACCACAAAGATATGTTAGCTTGTGTCCTCTTAAGTTGGGCTAAGATGGGATCCTCTTCTTCGGAACCTGGGTGTTTTTCCTCGTCAACAAGAAGGGGAGGTGCTCGGTATTCCGATGGTGGAGGTTTTTTAGGGTTCTCCGTGTGCACTTGCCCTGATCGAGTTAATACACTCACTTCCAAGGGGTCATTGACTTTTATCATCTCATCTCCGATAGGCGGAGGGTTTTGGGTACCGTACGGCCATGCCTCCCTCCTTAACTCATTTACCGTGACCATTCGTTTTGGGGTGGATGTTGACCCACAAATTTTCCCTAGGGAGATAGGGTGGTGGTTCTGGATCTTTCCGGCTCCCATAGTTTCACGAAGCTTTTCTAGGGTGAGCATGCAACAATAATCATTTGGGAACGCTGACCCGTCAAACAGCGGCGGTGGCGGAGATAGTGGTGGCAAGGCTAAGAAATCATCCAAGGCTGGAAATTCCTCTTTCCCCAATTTCGGGGGGAAAACACAAGGAGCAATATTTGAGGATACTTCGTCATCATCACTTTCACATAGGATCCAGAGCTCCTTGCGAGGTAGATAACGAACGGCTTCTTTCATTTGGGTGAGATAATCAATCGTTTCTGGGATCTTTGCTACCTCCGACCCGTTTCATTTAATTGTCCTCTTGCCCGTAGATGAACTACATACCTCAATGATATGGAAACAATCATCATGGGAAAGGCCATCCCCATTCGAGCCTTGGCTTTCGCTGTCCACCGTACTCCTAATGGACTTTTCCATCTCCTCCATACATTGTTCAAACGTTAAATCATGTTCGGTGAGTTTTATTACGACCAATTCATCAGCATTTTGGTGGGGTACCCTTGCACTCATCACATTGGCGATCATAAAGTCGGATGGGCATCTCATATCTCCCTCTTTCACACATGCCCATAAGGCTTCCTTCCATTCTTCCCCAATCTGAGCCATTGGGACATTGAATTCTAAAAGGTTCACAGGTGTAGGCTCCTCGAACTCAATCATATTGATGCCTTGGTTGTTGGGGAAAGGGTTATTAATCACGCTCGGGCCACGGGGGTGTTCAAGTTTTCCTTTGTCGATGAGGTCGAGGATGATGCGTTTTATTATGGCGCAATCATCGGTATTGTGGCCATGATAATTGTGGAAGGCGCATCTTTTGTTTTGGTCAAAGGGTTTCTCGGGATTCCTTGGCTGATAGTTGACCAAAGGTTTTACAAGGCCTTGCTTGACTAACCCTTCGAACACCTTACTTATAGGCATTCCGAAATCCTCAAACCTTACATACTGACGCCTTTCTGCAGTCCCACCCTTTTGAGAGGCTTGCCTTGAGCTTCCTTCTTGGATGCTGTTAACCGTTCCCAGGGTTTCTTTCCCTTTACCGGTGGTCGGAGGGCGGTACCTATAGGAGTTTCCGCTATTTTGGGCCGGAGACTGTTCATTGAGAGCCTTCTCAAATTTGGATCGTGCGGTTACCATGGCCCGGAGATTGGGGTAGAAGTGATGGCTGATCAAAGCTCGCAGTTGGGGTTTCAAGCATGACTGAAATATATCCAACTGTTCATCCTCGGTGGGAGGATTGGAAATTTCTCCCAATTTGTAGTTCCATCTTTTGTAAAACTCACTGATCGGCTCTTCGGTCTTTTGCAGTGTGCTTTGCAAATCGGTGCGATTGGTTTCCCACTCCAAGTTAGAACGGTACTTGGTGAGGAATGCTTCCTTAATCCGGTCCCATGTGGTTCGAGACTCATCCTTTAAGTTGAAGAACCATTTGAGTGTATTTCCCTTAAGGACAACTGAAAGTGATCAGCCATTTGCTGCACGGTGCAACCCTTCGCCCTCATTGCCAAGGTGTAGGCATTGTGGTGAGTCTGGGGATAGGCGGTCCGTCAAATTTGTCAATTTCCAGCATTTTGAACCGATGAGGGAGGGGGACGACCTTATCGGGGTTCGTGACTCCCGAGGTGAACTTCCTCTCGTTCATTCCCTCGAACCTTTCCTCCATTTGTTTCAGCTTCTCGACTATCCATCCCACTTGAGGGTCCACATGGGGATTGGAGTTAACGGATCCCATGATTTGACTTGTCAATGGTACTGCGTTGGGAGGTGAAGTGGTGGAGGGAACTATCGGAGGAGGATTTGTAGGTGGCAAGTGGGTGTAGACATACCCTGGCGCCAGGTTGCTTGTTGGGATATATGGTGGGGTCGTTTTGGATATTTGGGCCATCGGGTAGTAGAGTGGTTAAGGCACTTCTCTGGAGATGGTTGACAGGGCCGGAGGTGGCAAGCCGGCAGTAGCTGGGGCCAAGGGTGCTTGACTGTTTGGGACCGTGTCATATAGATTGAACCCCGGTGAGTACATGGAAGCGACACCCGGTGGGACAAGGGGAGCATGAGTGATGGGCACATTTTGATGAGTGGCGGTTTGGGATGCGGGACGTGAGGTCCCCACATTTGGGTAAGTTTGAGGGGGAGGGACCCGGCTGTACCCTTGAGGCGGCGCATTCTCAATTCCTTCCTCGTTAGTGATTTCCACAAAGCCTCCGTCATTTTCAAACACAACGGCTATCCCTTTCTGTCTCATGATCTCCGTAACCCTGTTCTGCACATCCTCGAGGCGTTTTCTGTCATTCTCTTCCCGGGCCCTGGCGGCCTCTAAAGCCTGTACCAACTCTTCCCTGCTAAGACCGTTCGGATCTGTGGCATTGTCACCCCCACTACTACTTCCTGCCGGGCTAGTCATTTGGAAAAACCTCAATGAAGCTGTCGATGAAGTGTCTGACTCGGCACTAATCAGGCGATGACCCAGAACTCTGACCCACTTTTTATGCGCTGCGGAGAAGGAGGTTTATTTCAGACTCAGGTATGGACTCGGGTCGATGTTTAAGGGCAGACAGGCTTTAGGCTCATGCAACATGAAAGTTTATTATTATTGATTAATTATGTTCACGTTTACTTAAAACTGATTTATTCCTAACTGGTTGGAAAAGATCGGTCTTCTTTTTCGCAACTAATCTGTAATCCTAGATCAGTGGAGGCCATCACTACGCCTATAGACCCCTCGTTTTTCACCTGTATTGCACGCTCCCAATGACGGACTATCCCGGGCGAGGGTCCTATAGGGCACGCGGCTTCCACCGATCAAAAGAAGTGAACCTAGGGTCTAGTGCATCGTAAGGTTCCCAATATGCGGGTCATCCTAATCATGGTTAAGCCCCAGTCGGAATCGAGACTTTTTTCCGAAGGCTACACTGACGTTCCGACATGACCTCATTTTGAATGAGGCGTCTCGATCCTTGACCATGGGCTTAAGGATGATTAAAATAACTCGTTCATTAGGGCTTAACGACACAGTGTCACCCTATCCTTAATACATGGCCCTTGCCAATTAAGGTCGTCGCTAACACACGAGTTGGAGGCTGGTTAGGCCACGCTTGTATTTCATCAAGGAGTCACAACTCGGGCATTAATTTGGCCACAATTAGCTTTGAGCACGTATCAAGGATGTGGTGACGTGAACTAGACCAAAAACCAACCATAGTCACGGTATTTGTGTGTCACGGACAAGTGTGGTTGACTCAGTTCGGAAGGGAAGGTGGGATGGACCTGTGCACGCATCGAAGGGAACAAGAACGCCCAACGAGCTGCATCGTGGCATCCACCCCGGGTTTAAAGGGTATTTGGAACGTGCACGGTCAAGTGCGCGTAGTGTGAAGTCATTCTATGCTCCTTTTTTGAGTAAAAAGAGAGATTTTCAATTCGTTTTTCGATATCATGAGCATGGCATAAGCAAGATATGAACAAGTATGAACAAGCATGCATTGAGCAATCTATACACAACAAATCAAAGAATATAAGCAAACAAAGACCAAAACTTGTACATGTACCAAGTTGTGCACAAGAAAGAATTTTGAATCAAACTTTTGCAAAAGAAATATTTTACATTGAAACCCTTTTATACAAAGCAATTTGTGCACAATGAGGAGACTCAAGGAAACCCTTACAAAAAAAAAGGGGTTATGCACGACGAGGTTTTGGAAACCATTTTATTGACAAAAGATCATGCATAACCAAGTTTTATTACCTTTTAAAACCAAGTTTTGGCCAAAAGAATGAAGGTAATGTGCACAAGTAAGACTGTAAATTTGGAACCTGGACAAGCAGAAGCAGAGGGGGCACCCAGAATGTTGCAGCCCTGCACCAAACTGTTAATTGGCAATATTCTGGTCTCTACCCAAAGTAGCCGTACGGCTAAAGCAAGAGGGTGAAGATTTTTTCTCAGTTTCTCCAACTTCTGATCATCAAGCCCCAGTTTATTGTGTTTCCAGAACGCATGTACTCAAAACAGCTCAAACAGAAACACACACAAATATGCAAGAAGACAACTAACGGGAACGGGAGTTTGACTCACACAAGAATGCCCCCGAACCTTCTAGAAAGAAGTCCGAAAGCACTCTACTCCTCAGCGGAGTCGCCACTGTAAGGATCCCGTCCTCGGGGGGGGGGGGGAACACGCGAGGTTCGCAGGAGGACAAAATGCCAAACACGGGAACCGGTCAAATTTAACGGAGTCGCCTCATTTTGTTAATTTTAAACCCAATAAAATGACAAAGGTTTGAGTTCAAAGGTTCGGAGGTCAGGTTATAACTTGGGAGGAGTTTTTACGTCTTCTCAAGTTGCCTCGGACAAAGCCGAGTCTCCCTAAGTTAGTTAAAATGTGCATATGTGTGTGTTTGTATTTAACGGAAAACATTCTGTTATTGATTTTATTTGAGAAACTCGGCTGAAAAGGGGGCCTTGAGTGATAAGATAAAGGTCAGAGGGCAAAACAGACAATTTTGCCCTTCTACCTAAAGTAGCCGAACGGCTGGAGGAGGCGATCCTGGGGTTTTACAGTTTGCTCATAAACAGTCCAGTCTACTCCTCAGCGGAGTCGCCACTGTAAGGATCCCGTCCTCGGGGGGGGGGGGGGAACACGCGAGGTTCGCACGAGGACAAAATGCCAAACACGGGAACCGGTCAAATTTAACGGAGTCGCCTCATTTTGTTAATTTTAAACCCAATAAAATGACAAAGGTTTGAGTTCAAAGGTTCGGAGGTCAGGTTACAACTTGGGAGGAGTTTTTACGTCTTCTCAAGTTGCCTCGGACAAAGCCGAGTCTCCCTAAGTTAGTTAAAATGTGCATATGTGTGTGTGTGTATTTTACGGGAAACATTCTGTTATTGATTTTATTTGAGAAACTCGGCTGAAAAGGGGGCCTTGAGTGATAAGATAAAGGTCAGAGGGCAAAACAGACAATTTTTCCCTTCTACCTAAAGTAGCCGTATGGCTGGAGGAGGCGATCATGGGGTTTTACAGTTTTCTCATAAACAGTCCAGTTCAGAACAGAAACAGGGTATTCTGTCTGAAGCTGGACAAACTGTTTGTGATCCCAGTTTGCAAGAAATCATTTTACAAGTTTTATAACATCATTCCTATGCTAAATGATCATCACTTGGTCCCCAAAGACAAGTATTTGGGTGTGATCATGAGCAATCATAGGAGAAAATCAAGAGAGTTGATGAATGTCCCCTTTGGACCAAAGTTGGTCATTTGGTGAATAAATATTGGAACTTTATCACCAAGATGACATCATATGACATAAAATCCTTCCAAGAGTCAAAATAACATATAAAGATTGGATCTTTATGACCCAAAAGTGGGATTTTGAGGCTAAATCAAAGAGGAAAATGATGGACACTAAGTTTCCACCATCCTACTGATTATCATGGCCAAACAAGCACAACATTTAAATAAATAAAGAATATAAATGACAATCAACAAGTCTATGAGTGTCTAGGTTTAGAACCTTTTCCATACAAGGTATGGAGGTCACCTTTGAACTTCTCATAGCTTGGACAAGATAGTAATATAATAGATAGATATATATAGTGTTTGATAATGGACAAGTCTTGCAAGAAACAAAAGGTGCTTGAAATGGAAAAGTCTTTGCATGAATGAATAGTAAATACATGTATAACCAAGATACAAGAAACAAAATAGGAGTAAGATGAAGAGAAAGGAGGGGGGAGGTGGCTTTACCTATGATGGTTAAGGCCAATCTTCCTTTCTTCTCTCCTTTTTTGTATGTGATCACTCTCACTCTTTCTTTATGGCAATTCCAGCAGAGTGACCTTTCTAATCTGTATTTCTCCCCCCTTGAAATGATCAGCAAGGGGTTCTATTTGTAGGGACTGAGGGCGCCCAAACCAGCCGTACGGCTAGGCCCCTCTAGTTCCCAAATCATCCGTAAGGCTTAGCCTGGCGAGCTTCTGGATTTTTACGATTTTATACCAGAGTAGTCCTGGAATTTATAGTTTATCCTAGGGAGGTCCTGGCCTATCAGCTTATCCCTGAAACGGTGCTAAGGCTACCTCTAAGATAGGTCGGTTTCAGATTGGGGTACTTACAGAGCCCCTCGGCAACGTTGCTTCGAAGGAGCGGGGTTGTCGATAAAAATAAGCATCCCAATCTGACGGGACGACGGCTTTAACCGATTTTGGTTGCATGGCTGGGCTTATGTCAGGGATGGCCAAATTTTGACAAACAACTTAACTGGGCTTACGTCAAGGACGACCAAATTTTGACAAACAACTTTACTGGGCTTACGTCAAGGACGACCAATTTTGGACATTTAACTGGGCTTACGTCAAGGACGGCCAATTTTTGGACATTTAACTGGGCTTACGTCGGGGACGGCCAATTTTGGACATTTAACTGGGCTTACGTCAAGGACGGCCAATTATTGGACATTTAACTGGGCTTACGTCGGGGACGGCCAATTTTGGACATTTAACTGGGCTTACGTCAAGGACGACCAATTTTTTCACAAAGCTGGGCTTACATCGCTGGGAGTGCCAATTTTTTCACAAAGCTGGGCTTACGTCGCTAGGACTGTCGGATGTTTGATCTCACAAAACTGGGCTTACGTCGCTGGGACTGCCGGATGTTTGATTTCACAAAGCTGGGCTTACATCGCTGGGACTGCCGGATGTTTGATTTCACAAAGCTGGGCTTACGTCGCTGGGACTGCCGAATGTTTGATTTCACAAAGCTGGGCTTACGTCATTGGGACTGCCGGATGTTTGATTTCACAAAGCTGGGCTTACGTCGCTGGGACTGCCGGATGTTTGATTTCACAAATCTGGGCTTACGTCGCTGGGACTGCCGGATGTTTGATTTCGGGAACCTAAATTTTCTAGGTTCAATTCAAGTTGCATGAGCCAAGGAGGGCATTTTTCGGGATACCGTGACAGATCGGATCTAACCGGGGAGTCAAGATTCTAACTAGACCTAACAGACATCTTAAATTACTTTCCCTAAAGGCTTATTTCACATTCTAACAGCGGACTTTGACCTTTCCTGAGGGGAGGTCGGTGGAAGGGGTTTTGAGATTTTGCTCACTGATACGGTGACCATAACACCATAAATTTCCCAACCTGGGGCATTTAGCCCTGCAGACATTTTCCGTGCCATTGACCCTTTGGCTTTGCTGAATTTGTCAACCTTCCTGAAACTGGCTCTCCTACTTTGGGGTTGGTGACTCCGTCAACCACGGTTTCCTTTCTCTTGGGGCGGATACCACTCCATTCGTTGATCCTTGGAGAAGTTACAGGATTAGATCTTTCGATCCCAAGCACGTTGACACTCGGGCTGTTGGCTGTGGCGGAGGCATGAGGGGGTTCAAGCTTTCCTTCCCCAATCAAACCCAGAATGATATGTTTCACAACAGGGCACTCGTCGGTATTGTGTCCATGGTAACTGTGGAAGGCACACTTCTTGTTAACATTGAGACACTTCTCAGGGTTTTTGGGTTGGAAATTGATAAGAGGCTTTGCGAGGCCTTGATTAACCAATCTCTGGAATACCTTGCTTATAGGCATTCTGAAATCCTTAAACCTTATGAAATGGGGTCTGGATTGGCGTTTGGCTCTTCTTCCATTGTTGGTCGGAGCGCGGCGGGAATGAGAATCATTACTATTCAATGAAAAGGGGTGCTCATTGAGTGTCCTTTCATAATGAACTTCCATTTTCTTTCTCCTTCCCAATAGACGATTGAGAGGATCCTGCGGGGGTGGAGGGGTGTAGGCATATCCATAACTATGGTTGTTCGCAGGAATGTACCTCGGAGGTGCGTAATGAACTTGTGGTCCAAAAGGTCTTGGACCGTAGAAATGATACGGGTCACCTCGGAATCTAGTGGTTGGCCAATTATCCACATACGGTGACTGAGTTCTTGGGATTTGATTGGCGACCTCAAACTGAGAGGGAGTATAATTAGGAAGACCTCGTGGGAGTGATGGTCGAGGCATGATCGGTGTGAATGGTGAGACATGGGTGTTTATGGGAGGCAACCCAAAGGGAATGTTAGATCCGGGGTAAGGCGGAGTGTATGGAGCTTGAGTGGGAGGCAAGCTTTGAGTGGTGACGTGTTGAAACGGAGAGTGAGGGGATTTGGTGTTTTCACAAGGTTGAGGGGGTGGAGTTTGGTTTTGACTTGGAGGTTGGGTGGTTTTGACCCCTTCCTCATGGTCAGAAACCTCAACGAAGGACCCGTCCGTCTTAAACAAATCCTTAACGCCTTTTCGTCTCATTGACCCGAAAAACCAATCTCGTGCTTCCTCATAGTGTTTCTTGGTAATCTCTTCCCGAGCCCTGGAGGCTTCAAAAGCTAGGAGCAACTCTTCTTTGGTTGGGCTGGTCTGACAATTTGCGGCATTGCTTTCCCAACTATTTTCCTCTGAGCCGGTGATTCCAAGGTTCCGGTGTGGAGGGATTGTAGCGGCTGGGGAACCCTCAGACTCAACGCGGAACAGGCGGTGACACGGTGCTCTTTTCCACTTCATTCTTGCTGCACAACCCAATGTTTCGAAAACCGAAAATTTTGCAAGAAGGACAACCTTTGAAAGTCATTTGTACAAAATGTTGTGCACAACAAGAAGAATTTGGAAACCAATTTTTTTTGTGAAGAGGGGTTATGCCCAATGAGGCTTTGAAAACCCAATTTTATGTCCAAAATTCGTGCATAATCAAGATTTGAAAATCCATTTTGGCTAAGAAGAAGAAAGTGAATGTGCACAAGTAGAGGATGTAAATTAGAACATGGACAAGAAGAAGCAAGGGGACCATCAGAATGTTTCTGCCCTGCACAAAATTGTTAACTTGAAACATTATGTGGGCCCGGCAAAACCAGCCGTACGGCTAGGGCTGGAGTTCCATTATTTTTTGCAAATTTTCAGCTTCTGATCATCAAGCCCCAGTTTATTGCATTTCCAGTACAGTTTCACTCCCAGAAATCAAAACAAAAACATAAAATACACACAAAACATGCACAAAGTCAACAAACGGGGACTGGAGTTTGACCCACACAAAAGTGCCCCCAAAGATTCTAAAAAGAAGTTTGAAAACACTTTATTCCCCAGCGGAGTCGCCACTGTAAGATACCCGCGGGAAAAACGAATGGTTCCCTCGAGAATCAAACACGGTACTTTAACGAAAAAACGGAGTCGCCACGTTAGTTTAACTTTAAACCCAAACTTAACGAAAAATGGTTAGAGACAAAGGATTCGGAGGTCAGGTTACGCTTTGGGAAGAACTTAACCGGTAGTTCACCCAAAGTGCCTCGGAAAAAACCGAGTCTCCCTAAGTTTGTTAACAAAATTGTGCAAGTGTGTGTGTGTGTTTGTATTTTGAAAACAGAAGAAACCGACTTGTTTTTAGAAGGGGGTTTTGGAAATAAAATGTAGGCATGTTAATGCCCTTTTGTTTTCTTTTTGATACTTTAAAGAGACAAAATATAGTGTTCATCCAAGTAAAATAAGATATTTTTGGGGACGGACTTTAATTAATCATGGAAAGGATTAATAAAGCCAAGAGGGACAACTAATACCTTTACTTGGATGAGACCACAACTTGGGTGAATAAAGATGATCAACTTTATCATCCAAGCAAGGTAATCATTACAAGATTAAAATAAATAAAATCTTTTCTTGGTCAAATCATTACTTGGATGAATAAAGACTGTGGCTTTATCATCTAAGTAAAATAAACAAGAAAAGATTTGAAATATAGACATTTAAATGGAGATAAACATTAAAGATTAAGACTTTAAATGTAACAAATCCCATCTCCATTTAATTCATCATTTTAATGCACTATTGAAATGCAAGATGAAGCTTTTAGGATCATGTGTGTATTTGGATCCAAGTTATATATAAGATTACATGGATAAATAAAGACTTGTAAAATAAAAACTTGTAAATGTAAATGACTTGTAAATATAAAGACATAAGTTAAATTGCATAAATGTAAATGACATAAATTAAATTGCATAAACATAAATGACATAAATGTAACAAATACTCATCTCCACTTAGTTCATCATTTTAATACACCATAAAAATGTAAGATGAAACCATTGGGATCATAAGAGTATTTGGATCCAATCATGTATATTTATAAAGGCTACATTTTTAGGATCAAGAAGAGGAACAAAGATAATATTCCAACAATAAAGAAAAAAACAAAGAGATGAAGATGAAGATGAAGATGACAATAGAGTAAAGATTCAACCTTTAAGCAAGATTGGGGTAAATCATTAATTGATTGACCCAAGTTTGCCTTTTTTTTCCTTCTTCACTTAGAGATCTTAGACTCTAATATTTCACTTAACATGGATTGATCACCATTTTCACCAAGAAAATCACTCAATTTTGTAGAGAGAAAAATTCTAGAAACTAACTTTAGGGGAGAATTCTTCCTCCAAATGAGAGAGGATGACCTCTCTATTTAAGGGAGGGATTAGGGGCTTGTTTGTAACTTAGAGTTGCATTTTTGTCCCTCAACTATTGGCCTTTTACTTGCTTAGGGGCTAAGCAAAATGAGGATATTTTTTTGATCACAAAATGGGTTGAAATTGGGTCATTTTTGTGCACAAAATGGAGCATTTTTGGGTATTAAATGGGATGGGAATTGATTTTCCAGAAAGGGGTGTGTGGGTGACATAAGGTGGGTGAAAGAGCAATGGGAACAGGGCAAGTGGGGCTGTGACGGGTGAGGGAGACAAGGGGAGGAGAACGACCAATCAGGAGCGAGAATGTGGCAGGGACTATCGGGCGCGTGGGACTCACGCGGGGACAAGGCGGCCTCCTCCAGCGAATCTCGGGCGGCCATGTGGCGGCTGTCGGCTGGCTTGGTCGGGCTTTCTAAGAAAGCGTACCTGGTATTGTTTGCGTGCAGGTTTTTTGTTATGACTTCGAGGTGCCTTTTCGTTCTTCGATTTACCCTTTTTTGATTGTTTGAGAGTCGCCACCATATCGTTGTCGGAACACGGACCGAGATATCTGGATTCGGGGGTTAAGTTATGAATTGGGAAGGTTAAGGAGCACCCAATTCACCCAATCAAGGATTGGTCTTGCTAAGAAATCATCATCGTTGTTTCAAAATCATGCAAAAAATGTATGTAAAAAGAAAACAAACAAATAAATAATTGCTTATTTATTTGGGATGTTGGATCATATGCTTCGAGATCATCTCCATGGATTGGAGAGGCTCTAGGCTGATCCTTTAATAGAATGACACTACTTCAAAGACAAAGAAGGACATGAGAAGATAGAAAACAAAGAGTTTTACCTAAGCGTTCTTCAAGAATCCTATGGATAGCCTTGACTAAAGGCCTTGATAATCTAATGACCTTGGCTTGAATGGTGTGGTGGAGGCTTGAATTTCATGGGTGATGAAGAGGGACTGATTATGGGGACCTTTTTGATCAGATTTTGAGTGGTTTTTTGGGTGAATGAGGATTCTAGCCCTTTTCTGGTTCAAGAAGCTCTATTTTTATAGGGGTTCTGGACCTAGGGTTTTGGCCAAGAGGGTAAGTTGTGATGGGAATCCAAGACTTGATTCTCACAGAGGTATTTTTGGACTCTAGGATCGTCCATTAGGTTTTCCCCGGATTGCTTAAGTGTTTGCCAAGAAAAGGGGTTAAGATCTACAAGGAAACTGACCAAAAACCCGACTTTCAAGGGGGATGTCTCGTACGAGACATCAATGTCTCGTACGAGGCATCTCAGTGCTGGAATTCACTTTTTTCCCTCTGTAGTAGTTTTAATGTTCATTTCGGCCCTTGACTAATGGAGTCAGTCAAAAACATAATGAAACATGTCCAACTTAACGAGTTTTGACCCAAATCAAAGGCGAGACACCGAAGTAGTGTGATTATGAATGAATGTCCAAAATGGGGTGTCTACTGAGCCCCTCGGCAACGATACTTATGGATGAAGTACCGTCGTCGATAGAAAAGACGCCATTTTGAACTAGGGGTATGGTCGTGCTAAAAAGCTGCTTACGTATTCCTCGGAAGGAAATCAGACCAAACGTAGTTCGACTCAGAAAACACGCAAAAATGAGGTTTAAGGTATTTTGGAAATCATTTTTGAAAACAATACTTGCGGTAAGTAAAGTTTAGAGTTTAGAGAGTACCCATACTGTGGAATCAATGGCCTTGACCCAATTCTGAATATACTCCTTCTGTTGTTGATGAAGCGTCGTGGTTGACGGTGATGCTGGTGCAGACTGTGTTGCAGACTGTGTTGAAGTTGTTGGGGAATATCCTCAATCAATGCTCCTACATTGAGAGTACTGGATATTATCCTCTTTCAATAGTTGATTGAAAGTACTGGATCCCTGGATGTTCTCTTTCAATGGCTGCTGCTGATCGAAAGTACTAAACATGTCCTCTTCCAATTCCTCATTAAATGTACTGGACGGTTTTGATGTAGATGTAGACTTCTGAATGTCCTCGTCAATGGTTGATTGAGCATACTGGACATTATCCACTTCCAATGCTCTACATTGAAAGTCCTGGATGTAGAAACTCTGAATTTGATGTTGATCTGTAGACTTCTGAATGTCCTCATCAATGGTTGATTGAACGTAATGGACATTATCCTCGTCCAATTCTCTATATTGAAAGTCCTGGATGCAGAAACTCTGAATTTGATGTTGATCTGTAGACTTCTGAATGTCTTCGTCAATGGTTGATTAAACGTACTGGGTATTATCCTCTTCTAATGCTCTATATTAAAAGTCCTGGATGCAGAGGTGTCTGAATGTTGTTGAATTTTCTTTGAGCACAGATTGGTTATTTTACCTGTTATTAAAAGTCCTGGATGCAGAGGTGTCTGAATGTTGTTGAATTTTCTTTGAGCACAGATTGGTTCTTTTACCTGTTAATATAACAAGTAGAACCTCTTCTAGCAAGAACTTTAGCTTTGATTTTAGTTTGCAATTGGACTCATGTGGCGGTGACAAATTTATGTGCATGTCTGTTCGGTCAACCTTGGTGTAGGTAGTGTGAATAGCATGGATTCGCGATGAGATGTTTATTGGTGGTGAACTGTATGTGATGATTTGTGTGTGTGTGCGGGGACCTGTTTTGACAAGTTGGGACCTAATCAGGTTTTCTGCAGAGATGATATGCCGCAGAGTTTCTCTGATGGTTGTCTCGAGATGATCCATCCAGATCGTTCCTTTAGTCATGTTGTATCAAGGGAGACAACTATTTATCCGACAACCAATGATGCGCAAGCTCTAAGTAGGCTAGGCGTACTTTTGAATTACTCTAGAATTCCATGTTCGAAAGTTTCCGGTGAAGGTGACGAGAGACGTTATCTATTCCCCCAAGTTTATCTCATGCTTTGGTCTAAGTCAAGCACCAAGAATCTTGTATGTTGTAGATGACTTTGTGAACAGGCTTATGAGGATGTTTTGAAAAAGAGTGATCTCCCTCTTGATTGATTTAAGGAAAGAGGAAGGTTTGAAGATGAAATGATTTGAAGAATGTCCTCCCTATTTTTTTTGTGACGCGCCCTGATTTTTGCCTAGACCGCCCTTTTGGGTTTTCAATCTAGCAGGCATCCCTTTTTTTTGCCGTACGGACTACCGTACACCTTATCGGTGCATCGGATGCAAAAACCGAGTCCGGATTCATGATCAGGGCTCAAAACTGAGTAAAAAGGTCTATCCTCGAAAATTCGCGTACCGGGACCCCTCGCCGAGTCCCGCACTGTTAAAAATGCCTTCTACTCATCATCTTTTGCATTTAAAATATCATCTATGTTTTCCTTTTTTTCTAACATTTCATAGGTAAACCGGCGTTGTAAGGATCCCGCCCCCCGCGCGTAAAACGCGACGAGTTATGGGGGCGAAAGGCCAAACGCGGTTAACATGCTAAAAAATAACGGAGTCGCCACTTTTGTTAATTATTTAACCCAACAAAAGAAAAGGTTAGAGATTCTATTAGTTCGGAGGTCAGGTTACGCCTTGAGAAGAGTTTCACGTCACCCAAGTCGCCTCGGATAGGACCGAGTCTCCCTAATGTTAGTTAACGAAAGTGCATGTGTGTGTGTGTGTTTTTAAAATGGGAGAAACTGACTGTTTTGACAAAACCAGTTAATTATTTAACAGAAAACGTTTATTTTGCAAACTTTCTGGTCAGGAAAGGAAGAAACTGGAAAATGCCCTCCCCGGCCAAAGTAACCGTACGGATGGGGAGGGCTCTCCAGGGCATTTTTACAGTTTATCAAAAAACAGTCCAGTTTCAGTCATAACAGAGTATCTTTGCTGAAACTGGACTGGAATGTGTGAATACCCCTTTCCGATGAAGCGACGCATGGGAAGTATCTTGTGATTATTTTTAGTTACAAAGGGAATATTCTTAACGAAATTAAAATTATGAGAGTCGCCACGCCGTTTTAATTAAAGCCAAAACATTGAAAAAAACATTTTTAGTGGGTTCGGGGGTCAAATTACAACAAGAGAAGAATATTGGACGTTATCACTCCTATTGCCCGAATGATAGGTCTTTCTATCATGATGAATGTGTTAGTTGTGTGTTAGTGATTTAGACCGGATCCGAAGATTGCCTACGTTCCTCTCAATGTGAGAAGCTCAGGTCAGCGTAGTTCGCAGAGAATTAGAATAGGCAGAAGAATCGGGATCATGCATAATGAGGGGGGAATTACCTAAAGATTAGGGTTTAGAAGTAGTTCCTAGATCATCCTCGGGTTGATGAACCCTCGATCATCATCGGCTATGAAATAACATGTAATTATGAAGATCGCAACCCTAAATATAGCATAAATAAGGCTTTAATCTATGAACACGAAGAACACGCGAAGAACATATTATGAACATGTGAATGAACATGCAAAGCTCATGAAGAAACTATGAATAAACATGTACGAACATGAATATAAAAGATCTACATTAAGAATAATGCAAGAACACGAAGAAAAAGTTAGAGAACTTACCTATGTTGGCAAGAAATAAACCTTGGATCTTCTTGGAGGTTTGAATGCTAATTAGAGAGCAAAATAGTGTTTAAGAACTCTCAAATTCGTACTTAGAGCTCTCCCAAAATCGGACCCCAAAACCAATGGAATGGAGTGGTTTATATAGTAAACTGATGGGAGGATCTGATGGTCAAGATCATCCAGCGCAAGGTTGGCCGCCTGGCCATTGTTGAAGCCGGTGACAAGAGTGGCCGCGTGGCCAATATCAACGCGGAGCAAAGTTGGCCGCGTGGCCAAGGATGCCGGCTGACTTGATTCTTAAGCTAGGGTTTCTGCATGGTTTTAAGGAAACTATTTACTACCTATTTTGATAGATTTTGCCATAAATGAGATATTTTGGGAATCCGGGACAAGTCTTTGCAAGGTTTCTAATTCCTATAAAGTCCTTGTATTTTTAGGAAAGTCCTAATAAACTCATTTTCAGGTCGGGCACTAACAGTAGCCCCTCGGCGACGCTTCTTGCAAGGCAATGTGGGGTCGACGATAAAAGAAGGATCCGTCTGAAACATGAGTTTCGAAACAGATGAAAGATAAGGGAACGGCCGAACCTTGGCAGGCGACCTACGTATCCGCGGGGGAATCAAGCCAAACGTAGTTCAAATCTGATGGGAAATTGGGAATGACTGTCCTCTGATGGGGAGCAACGTTTTCTGCTGGGGAAAGTACACCTGCTGAGGATGAGAGATGACCGCGTCGGTCGGGTGGCTGGACCTTTTCAGGTTTCCTACGTATCCTCTGAGGAATCAAGCCGGTCGTAGTTCGGAGATATTGGGGAAAGACGAGACATCGAACTTTTACTGTGGATAATAAACCTACGGATACTTTCTTGTATGAAGAACGAACATTCGTAAGCAATGAAGTTATTTGGGAAAATTAAAGACTACGTTATCTAGATAATCCCAAGATGGAATGATGAACGTAATCAGGATCGCCAAGGCTCCTGCCGATTGCGCTAAAGTAATAGGTGTCGGATCTCTCGCGAACAGAAAACGCCGAGGCTTCTGCCAACCGCGATCAATCTAGGATGCGTATGTCACAGAGGCGCCAAAGTCTCTACGATCATGCAAATCCTAATAAATGCTGGATCTCTCGCAAACATAAACGCCGAGGCTTCTGCCAACCACGATCGATCAAAGACACGTATGTCATAGAGGCGCCGAAGTCTCTACAACCATACGAATCCTAATAGATGCTGGATCTCTCGCAAACAGAAACGCCGAGGTTTCTACCAACCATGATCGATCTAGGATGGTATGTCATAGAGGCGCCGAAGTCTCTACAACCATACGAATCCTAAGCAAATATTCGGTGAAGAATGGAAATTTTAAGGGGCTTTCCGCACCCAAAGGTAACGAATATCAGTCAAAATTGTGCTAAGGGCATTTAAGATGAATTAAAGGGAAAAGATCAGGGACAAAAGTGGAATTTTATCTGAAGGAACAAGGTTGGCCGCGTGGCCAAACACACTAAATTGCAATAGTGGCCGTGTGGCCAAGACCTCTGAGTGGTCAGATCTCCTTCACGCGGATCGCTGATCTGACGGCTGTGGTTGTAAGGGCAAAAGTGGCCGCGTGACCAAGGATGCCGACGGGCTGACTCCTTGGTCACATCACCAGACACCTCCCCTCTTCTTTTTCCTTTCTTCTTTCTTCTTCTTCCTTCCTCCATTGTTAACGAGTTAGAGAGAGGAAATTGGGTTTTTAGAGAGAGAAAGCTTGGATTTTGATAATCTTGAAGACTTCGTTTCACATACTTCTCGAAGCTATGGCAGATTGGATCAATGAGGCGTTATTTAGGGATTTCCCGGGCCAAGGTGGGTATATGATTCCACAACAAGAGCAACAAGGAGAGGGGCACGGTAATGCTCAGGGCGGAGGAAATGTAGGGGCTGACCCAGGAGCGGGCTTTGAAGCGGCGCCCTTGATTCCACGGGGCGGTTTGAGACCACGAGCCGCGACTCGGAATTATCGTGATAATCTGCTGCGGTCCACGTTCGACCAAGATTACGATTTTTACATCGACTCTGAGCGTCATTGGTCGATGGGGCTTCCGGAGACGCGAGAGGTAAATTTCGAATTTTCATTCCTCTCCTTCTCGCACATTTGTATGTTTTATGCACATAATATGAAATGCTAGAATAATAGAATGCTAGAATTTAAATTGCTAGAATTGTAAATTGCTAGAATGGTAACATACGTGTGCTGTGTTTACCTGCAGAGGATCAAGGCTCGTGGGTCCACAGTGACTATGGGCAAACTGTGGGCGCCCCTGCCGGAGGGACCGGGCGGTTTGCGTGCTCGGATCGAGGCTATGGGCTTTAGCCCATTCTTTGACAGTGTCCGCATGGTCGGGGCTACCCTGAAGGTGGAAGCGGTGATAGAGGTGTGCCGGGAGTTCTGGTGGGATACCACCCATACCTTCCACTTCAGTTGGGGAGAGATTACCATCACGCCGAAGGATTTTGCGGCCATCACAGGGTTGAGGTTTACTGGTACCCCTTTACCTTTTGATGAGAGCTTGGCGGAGCGGCGGGATTATAGACAGGCTCTGCTGGGAGTCGATACTGACCTGGGAGGAGGTGTCAAGGGTTATGGAGTGGAGGCCGGGAAGGTGAACCGCTTGGTGGAGGTGGCTATTGAAGCCTTTGGTAGGGGTGAATATGATTTGGATTGCTTGGTTCGGCTGTTCTTATGGTACAGCTTTTCAGAGATTTTGTTTCCTAGTGGGGCTACTGTCTGCCGGTACTCACTGCTAGGGGCTCTTGTGGACTTGGACTTAGTCAGTGGGATTTCCTGGGGTGGAGCTGGTTTGGCTAAGATTTACCGCGCTTTGGACCATTGCTCGAGGGCTAGCTCGTCGGCCTTTGACGGGTTCCAGTTCGCCTTTGAGGTACGCTCTTGACTACCCTTCTTTTCATTTGTTTAGATCTCCGTTCTATCTTTTGGTTTGAAATGTCTCTCTCATTATATGCACAGGCTTGGGTGTATGAGGTCTTCGGTGTCACCCCTTTTCAGTTGGTGATGAGTGCTAACAAGGTTGTTCCCATCATGTCGTACTGGTGCAAGGGCAACCGGGCTCCTCCCCGCAGAAACCGGGATAGGAAGACAGTAGATGCTGCTGATCCGAGGAGGGTGTTCGCGATGTCTGAGCCCATCGGGATTAGATTTTACCCATGGATCCCGGCCAATGAGGCTTCGGTGGGTCCCTATGTGGTGGATTTGACCGCTTCTAGGGTTCTGCTTGTGGGTCTCACCGGGGAGGCCATGTATCTTGGGGAGAGGGTGGTTCGTCAGCACAGGGCTGGTGCGTTACCGTGGGCTCCTTATGACCCTCCTCGGGATATGCTCCGTCCCGCGAGGTTGGCGACTTTCTTGGCTCCCACTCCGGCAGAGCATTACAGAGGGAGTGGCGACTATGCCGGCTACGTGCGGACACGGCTGATCAGCCCTCAGGTTCAGGCTCGGATGCTATCGGAAGAGGGATCGAGCTCGGCCCGGTACATTGGTCGGAGTCGGCCTTTGGTTGACATGCCCCTTCGCTCGAGTAGCGTGAGAGTGATGAGGGGCGGCCGGGAGGTGGAGCTTAGCTTGGAGCCGACTGATGCCGATCTTGTTGAGGAGACATTCATTCCTCCGCCCGACGCTAGGGTACGGCTTTATGCTTTGTATTAGTCATGTTTGCACACATCTATTTCTTTCTGCATTGTAATCATTTGCCTTAGCTTCCCTTTCAGGTGACTCGGGAGGCATATATCCGTTCAGCTCGGCGGGAGAACGTGTTGATGCGCTTACTGAGGGAGGCGTACCATTCATGTACTTGTCAGAGGGACGACGTTGCGTCACCCCAGCGTCGTGAGCGGTCTCCGAACGGCGCGGGCTCTTCTCACATTGGTGGTCGAGCGGTCCGGGGACGGAGTTCGGGTGCCGGTAGCTCTCGGGCTTTAGCGCGGCGTGGAGACACCACGGAGGAAAATTCTGACTAGGCGGGGTCCATCTTTATTTCCTACACTGTTAGCTAGTAGAGAGCAGAGGGATATGTATGTATGGAACAGATGTACAAAATGCATGTATGTATATTATGTTCTGAAATGCAATTTTATTGTGGGAGCCTACTTGTGCAAACTAGTTATATTACAAATGTTCCTAATTTTGTACAATGCATGAGCCACGGGACGGGGCAGGTACGTAGTTGCGTGGATCCGTCACGGAGTGGGAAGAAACAAATTGGATTTCTGCATGGAGCAATGTTGGCCGCATGGCCATGGCGAGGCCCAGAGCAATGTTGGCCGCCTGGCCATGGCAAGATCCGGAGCAATGTTAGCCGCGTGGCCTAGGAAGAAGTTGGCCGCCTGGCCAAGGACAATATCGGCCGCGGGGCCAGGGGCAATGTTGGCCGCGTGGCCATATCCTGCGCCGCCTCCGGTTTTCCTTTTCCTGGCAAGAGTGGGAGTCCGTACCTTATTTAATGAACCCTTTGCAGCCACAAAAACGTACCAGCAACCTTTTGAGCAGTTTTTTGAGTTCCTTTTAGCCAATTTACTTGCTCTTTGCCATGGATCAAGAGGCTAGGATCAGCAGTCTTGAGAAAAAGGTCTTTATAACCTCTTTGGAGAAGTGGGTTGCCAAACTTCCTGGTTCTAGTCGTAGGAAACTTGATGAACGGTATGGGATAAAGTGTCTTTGGTCACTTTTGCACATGAACTCCAATACCAACCTCTTGCAAGCCTGTGGGAGATTTTGGAATGATACCCTCCATGTCTTCAACTTTTCATTCAACGAGATAACACCCAGTTATGAGGACATCGCGGCATTATGTGGCTACGAAGGGAAGGGTAAAGTTGCCTTGCCCTTTGACTTCGTTTGCTTGAGGGACAAGTTGGTGACCTTTGGCGCACCTGCGGATATTCTAGGGGCGGTTATGTCGACCTTTCTTGGATGCCACAACACTTTATACACATGGATGTGGCCTCTGACCGTTCCTTGGACCATCTTGCGCTATGTCTGTTTGCCTCTATTCTTTTCCCTTCTGAGGTTGGATTTGCTAGTGAGGGGTGTTTGGGCATGGTGAATTCGGCTCGTTTAGGTTATGACATTGTACCGGCCATTCTTGGGGAGATGATCTGTGGGATTCCCCATCTCGCGGCTTATGGTGGGATGCCTTGTGGTAGTGACAGGCTTTTGACCATGTGGTTGCAAGAGAGGCTTCGAGTGAATAAACCGGCGGCTTCTCTGAAGGTGGCCCCATGGATGCACCGCATTAGAGGCATGGCGGAGCGGTTTGAGGGCATGACTCTCAAAGGTTGGGAAAAGTATTTGGCGGAAATGGTGACTGATGACATTCAGTGGGTGGTGTCCCATTGGCACATTCACTCTGTGAGGGAGAAACAAGTGGGACTTCACATGATCAAAGTTCCGACCCTTTCTGGGACTACCTTTTACTATCCCTCTAGAGTGCTTCGTCAGTATGGTTTGGTGCAGACCATCCCGGAGGGTTGGGACGAGGAGAGAGATGATTTTCCTTTTGGGGTACTTCAGTTGGATGATAGTGCCTCAGTCCTTCTTTCTCAGATGTGGGGCGAGGCCGGCTTTAGTCGTAGGACCTTCCTCACACGCTCTAGCAACACCTTCCTGCCCCGCGAGTATTTGGATTGGTATATGGGGAGACTTGGGCATGCAGAGCAGACTCTAGAGACCCTAAGGGGCACTATTTTGGGATCATGTGCTCCAAGTTTTTCATTGAGAATTAAGGAAGCTGAGGCTTATGAGAGGAAGATGAGTAAGAGCGTGGCTAACGGAGGCGGAGAAGAAGTGGGGGCGTCAAAGAAGAGGAAGGGCGAAGAGGCTCCTAATGGAAAGGCTAAAGGTGTTAGCGAGTTTGAAAGAAGATTTTGCGAGAATCCTAGCAAGAAGAAAGTTCGCCGAGGGCAAAGCAAGAAGAAAGAGACCGAGGGCACAAATGGCACTAAGGAGTAATCCCGAGCGTCTCTCCATGGTCGTTGCAGACACATTAGTTTAATTTAGTTTACTTTTGTTTTAGTTTCAATTTCAGAAAAGGTTATTCATTCAAAAAGTATGTCAAGCTTAGACTCATCAAATAAGTGTTAACATGCAATGACTATGGAAATAAAAGTTTTTGCTTTCAGAAAATACAACTTCTATCTTTATTGCTTAACAAGATTTGGATGTTTATTGGTTTTTTTAGACCGCACCTTTTGAAAGGCTGCCTACGTTCCCCTTTTACAAATAGGACTAAGAGGCTCAGGTCACCGTAGTTCACTCCAGTCAGACTAGAATGATTTTAAAAAAAGGGAAGATAGAAGGGGGGATGCTCTAACTTTTGCCTAGACCGCCTGTAGCGACCCCAAAATCCGTTTATAATTATTTTATATTTTTGGGGATTTTTATTTGACTTATATGTGCATTTTATGTGTTGCATCATATTTTATGATTTGCATATCATATTTGAGTATTTGTGTTATTTACTTAGTTATTAAAAATAATGATTAAAGGAGTTAAATGGTTAAGTTGAAACTTTAGGGTCCTAGTTGAAAATGTATGTTTAGGGGCTAAAGTGTTAAATTTAGAAGTTCAGTGACCAAAATGTAAAAATGGTTAAAGATATATATGGAAACTTTCTTTCTTTCCTTCACTGAGTAAACTTCTTCTGCAACATTTCTTCCTCTACGTTCAGTTAGGGTTAGGAGAAAAAGGTAAGTTCAACCCATTTCGATTTAATTCTTTTTATTTACTTACCCGTTTTAAAAATTAATTATATAAAAATGATCAGGGCGTCGAGTAGGTCATTTCTAGCCGAACAAAACTTATTTCAGCGATACTTTTTCCGGAACTAGGTAAGTTACTAATTCCCCTTTAAATGTTAAAATAGTCATATATGCTATATGTGATACTCCTACTTGTTAATTTTGTGATTTGAGTAATATTTGCTATACTTGTAATTTTGGAACAACGGGAGTATATGGACTTAGTTATAGCTAGTGTTGAAATGGTTTGGAAACCATATTGAAATCTTAATGAAAGTTGCTAATGTTGTGACTAATGTTGGGTAGTATGTTGTGTATATATGTTGTGCTTGTGAAACAAAAGGAGTAAACTTTGGTTAAGTTTTTAGGCCTGCCGGGTGATGTGGGCGGCCGCCCAAAAATGGGTGTGCGGCCGCACATCTATCTGAAGGGTTTTCTTCTTGGGACAGAGCATTTTGGGCGGCCGCACAGCCCTGTTTGGGCGACCGCCCAGTTGTCTGAAAAAGTTTAGAGTTTTCAACTAAGGGTTTAGAGATCAACCTTGGTCTAGTTTTTGGGTAGTGTCCTAAAGTACTTAGATGATTGTTGTGGAACGTAATGGATTAAATGTCCTTTTTATGGACTCTTTATAAGAATTCTTTGTGTGCATCTTGTGATGTATTTGGCTTAGTTCCTTCTTGGATTAAATGCCCCGGGTTTTGTTTAGCAAGTATTCATTACTGTGCTTTTGTAAAGGTCCAGCTGGTCTTGTTGTGGAGTCAGCCAATGGAAGAATTATAGTGGTACAGGTAAGTCCACTATAAGGTTTTCCATTGGAGCTTGTGAGTCAGGCGGTGGAAGAATTATAGTGGCACACAAGCCAAGTTCACTATAAGGTGTCCACTGTGCCTTCTAGTTTCCCCAGTCCAGATTGGCCTTGGATGGGATGAATTGCTCCCTTTGGTGAGTATTTGGGTTATGACTTTGTGTCATATTTCCCTCTCTGGTTACTTGGTTCTATTGGTTATGGTTTGGTTTTCGGGATCCCGACGGCTTCAGCTATTTATGCTGCTCAGATGGTTTTCTCTGATGGGTTTCTCAGATGGTATTCTCATCAGTTATGGTTATTGGTTAAACCTTGGCTTTGGTATCCACCGGAGTGTGGGCAATGTGATATATAACTTGATGTTATGTGCTATATGCTATATGTTTACTTGTTGATATTGTTTCTTTATGATCATCATATCAGCATGTAACGTAGTTGCATTTTAGTAGCTTACTGAGATTTATTCTCACCCTTATTTGTTTACTGTTTTAGATAAAGGCGGGTCCAGGGGATAGGACACTCGGCACGGGAGGACGTTGGTTTGGGTAAGAGTTGGGACTTATTTTGTTGAAGGTTACATTATGTAAATGTAAACCCTTTGGGGTAGAGTACCCGTACTTTCTTATGGTCACATCTATTTTGGTAAATGTTGATGTATGTATATTTGTTTAAAAGTTGTAAGCCTTTGGGCTAAGTACTTTCGTTGTGAAAGTGTTTGTAAAAGTTTGTTTTCAGATTAAGTGAAGTCTTTGAACTTCAAGTGTGTTTTTGTGCCATTTTCTAAAAGGACATTTCGAAAAATTTCCTAAAAGGTTTCATAACGTCTTCCATTCGTGTCCCGAGCGTGGGGCCAAGTAGGACCACGGGTACGGGGCGCGACAGTTGGTATCAGAGCTAGGTTGTAGATGGTCTAGAATGACTGAATGACGTAGGAGGGTAGTAGAGTATAGAGTGAGTAACGTTGAGTGTTTGATGCAGGTATTCATTAAAAATGGGTGAAACTGACGGAGATCAGGCCGGCTCTTCGGGGCAAGGGGATGCCAGAGAAGAGGCTCGAATTATGTTTCAGGGAATGTTTGAAGCAGCGATGAAAACTTTAAGTGATCAGAGGCAAGAAAGTGAACAGGTACCACCAAGATATGGCCTAGAACAGTTTCTGAAAATGAAGCCTATGGAGTATGATGGAGAGCCCGATGTATCTAAAACTGAAAGGTGGATTGAATCGATGGAAAAGATCTTTGATGCTTTGAGATGTTCGGAGGAAGATCAAGTCAGGTTTGCTACCTATAAACTGAATGGAGCGGCTGAGCATTGGTGGAAAGCTTTGAAAACAAAATGGGATGAGACTCATGTGCCTTATACTTGGGAGAATTTTCTGGGAAAGTTTAAAGAACACTTCATTCCTCGAGTAGATCAAGACGGGAAGGAGATGGAATTTCTTAACTTGGAGCAAGGTTCTATGTCAATTGCTCAATATTCAGCTAAATTCTCAGAGTTGTCCAGGTATTGTACTCACCTAGTGGCAACTGAGGAGAGGAAGGCTACGAGGTTTGTGAAAGGTTTGAAAACTGTGATTAGAACTCAGCTAGTATCCCATAAGTTGCAAGATTTTCAGGATGCAGTGGATCGAGCTTACCAGGTGGAGCATGACATTGAGGAACATAAAAGGAAAATGGAATTGTTAGGCGCTGGGAAGCAAGTTAGACAACAACCACAACGTGGTGAGAGTAGAGGAAATCAAGGTGGATCTTCACAATTTAAAGGGTCTTCTCAAAGACAGTCAGGTAATAGAAATCAAAGTAACACTTCAGGGAGTCAAAGCAGAGGAGTTTGTAATTATTGTCAGAAAGAAGGGCATTCAGAAGAGAGATGTTGGAAGAAGCAGGGCAAGTGTTTGAACTGTGGTCAGTTAGGACATTTTCAGAGGGATTGCCCTAAGTATAGGATGCAAGCATCGGGAAGTGTGGTTGGGTCCTCTCAGGGTCAGAAGAGGGATTCCTCAGGCAAGCCTAAGGTTCAGGGTCGTGTCTTTGCTATTTCTCAGCAACAGGCTTCAGAGTCCTCTAATGTGATAGGAGGTATTATTTCTGTGTCTAGTTTGAGGGCACGTACACTTATAGACCCTGGCTCATCGCATTCTTATGTGTCTTTGCATTTTGCTTCTCTATTGCATAAGTTTTCTGAATCTCTGCCTTATGTGTTAGAGGTGTCAACTCCTATAGGGGAGTGTTTGGTGACCAATGAGGTGTTGCATTCTTGTGATGTGCATATACGTGAGCATGTTTTACCTGCTGATTTAGTTATCTTACCATTACAAGATTTTGATGTTATCTTGGGTATGGATTGGTTGGGTAAATATCATGCGTCTGTTGATTGTGCTAATAAGGTGGTTACATTTTCTATCCCTAATGTTCCTAAGTTTTCTTTTGAAACTGTTCCTTGGGGTAGAGAGATTAGAATTATTTCTTATATGAAGGCTAGAAAGTTGTTGAACCGGGGTTGTGCGGGGTATTTGGCTAGTGTTCTTGATACTACTAAAAGGGTTCCTGATATTGGGGATGTGCCTATTGTTAAAGAATTTTCAGATGTATTTTCTTCTGAGTATGCTATGCCTCCTGACCGGGAAATAGAGTTCTGTATTGACTTACTTCCAGGTACGGCTCCTATATCTGAGGCACCTTACAGAATGGCCCCAGCTGAATTGAAAGAGTTGAAGGTTCAGTTGCAAGAGTTACTTGATCGAGGATTCATTCGTCCTAGTGTATCCCCGTGGGGAGCTCCAGTATTGTTTGTTAAAAAGAAAGATGGGTCCTTGAGGCTGTGTATTGACTACAGAAAGCTTAATCAGGTAACTATAAAGAATAAATATCCGCTTCCTCATATTGATGATTTATTTGATCAACTTCAAGGGTCAGTTGTCTTTTCAAAACTTGACTTGAGGAGTGGGTACCATCAGTTGAAAATCCGTTCTGAAGACATTTCTAAAACTGCTTTTCGTAGTAGATATGGCCATTATGAGTTTCTTGTTATGCCTTTCGGGTTGACTAATGCTCCGGCTGTTTTTATGGATATGATGAATAGGGTCTTTAAACCTTATCTTGATACCTTTGTGGTTGTATTTATTGATGATATTCTGGTTTATTCCAAGTCCCGGGAAGAGCATGAACAGCATTTGCGAATGGTTTTATCTATTCTTCGTGAGAAGCAGTTGTTTGCTAAATTCAGTAAATGTGCTTTTTGGCTCAATGAAGTATCTTTTCTTGGGCATGTGATTTCTAATAAAGGTATATCAGTTGATCCATCTAAAGTTGAGGCTATTGTGAATTGGAGGAGGCCAGAATCAGTTACAGAAATTCGAAGTTTCTTGGGGTTAGCTGGGTACTACAGAAGGTTCATTGAGGGGTTTTCTAAGATTGCAACTCCCTTGACTCATTTGAATCGAAAGAATATTCCTTATGTGTGGGATGAAAAATGTCAAGCTAGTTTTGAAGAGTTGAAGAAGAGATTGACTACAGCTCCTATTCTCGCCCTACCTAATGGTAATGATGATTTGGTAATCTATAGTGATGCTTCTAAAGAAGGCCTCGGGTGTGTATTAATGCAGAATGGAAGGGTTATTGCGTATGCTTCGAGGAAGTTGACTCCGAGTGAGCAGAATTATCCTACCCATGACATGGAGCTTGCAGCTATTGTCTTTGCATTGCACAAGTGGAAACATTATCTTTATGGAGCAAAGTTTGAGATTTTCACAGATCATCAGAGTTTAAAGTATCTTTTCTCCCAGAAAGATTTGAATAATAGACAACGAAGATGGATGGAGCTATTGAAGGATTATGATTGTACAATTTCCTATCATCCGGGCAAGGCAAATGTGGTAGCTGATGCTATTAGCCGGAAGTCGTATGTAGCTTCGTTAATGGTGCGGGAATGGAAGATGTTGGAGGATGCTCGAGATTGGAGTCCTTATGAATCAAAGCATGGAGCTATTTTTGCAAACATTCGAGTATTTCCAACTTTAGTTCAACAAATAAAGGAAGCTCAGAAGGATGACCCGGAATTGGTAAAGATTATGGATAAAATCAAAGATGGTAAATTTGAGGATTTCTCACTCAGTTCTGAAGGGGTATTGACTTTCAGGGGTCGTTTGTGTGTACCTAATGTTGATGGGATTAAACGCCAAGTTCTTGATGAAGGCCATAAATCAAGGTATACTATTCATCCCGGGAGTACTAAAATGTATCAGAATTTGAAGCAACACTTTTGGTTGAATAAAATGAAGAGAGAGATAGCGGATTATGTATCCAAGTGCTTAACCTGTCAACAAGTTAAAGCTGAACATCAAAGGCCTGCAGGATTGCTTCAACCATTAGAGATTCCGGAATGGAAGTGGGAACATGTTACCATGGATTTTGTGACAGGGTTACCTCGTACTCGAAGAAGGTTTGATGCGGTTTGGGTGATTGTTGATAGATTGACAAAGTCTTCTCATTTTCTACCTATTGAGATCGGTTATTCTATGGAAAAGCTTGCAACTTTGTACATTAATGAGATCGTGAAGTTACATGGAGTTCCAGTGAGTATTGTATCTGATCGTGACCCTAGATTCACATCTCGGTTTTGGCAAGCGTTTCAGAAGGCTTTGGGTTCAGAGTTGAGATTTAGTACAGCTTTTCATCCTCAAACAGATGGCCAGTCCGAGAGAACTATCCAGATTCTTGAGGATATGTTGAGGGCTTGCTCAGTTGATTTTTCAGATTCGTGGGATATTCATTTGCCTCTCGTAGAGTTTGCTTATAATAACAGTTTTCAGTCCAGTATTGGGATGGCTCCTTATGAAGCCTTGTATGGGAGGAAATGTCGGTCTCCTATCTGTTGGGATGAAGTGGGAGAAGCCAAGATTTGGGGTGTTCAGATGGTTAATGATTCAGTTGAGAAGGTTAAACTTATTCGAGATCGTTTGAGTACTGCCCAGAGTAGACAGAAAAGCTACGCTGATCATCGGAGGCGAGACCTTGAGTTCGAAAAAGGTGATTTTGTGTTTTTGAAGGTTTCCCCTAAGGTTGGTATTCGAAGATATGGGAAGAAAGGCAAGATTGCTCCGAGGTTTATTGGTCCATTCGAGATTCTTGGAAGAGTGGGGGATAGGGCTTATCGTCTTGCTTTACCTCCTTCTCTTGATAAGATCCATAATGTGTTTCATATCTCTATGCTTCGGAAGTATGTGTATGATTCTTCTCATGTTTTATCTGAGGTACCCGAGGATATCGAGCCGAGTATGTCTTATGAGGAACATCCGGTCAAAGTCATTGATTCGAAGGTGCAAGAATTGAGAAACAAAAGTATCCCTCTTGTTCGAGTTGTATGGAGGAATCACAATGTGGAGGAATCGACTTGGGAGCTTCGGGAAGAGATCGAGAGGAAGTACCCTTGGTTGTTTGAGGGCCTCGGTAAGTAACCCTAAAATTCGGGACGAATTTTCTTTAAGGGGGAGTGATTGTAGCGACCCCAAAATCCGTTTATAATTATTTTATATTTTTGGGGATTTTTATTTGACTTATATGTGCATTTTATGTGTTGCATCATATTTTATGATTTGCATATCATATTTGAGTATTTGTGTTATTTACTTAGTTAGTAAAAATAATGATTAAAGGAGTTAAATGGTTAATTTGAAACTTTAGGGTCCTAGTTGAAAATGTAAGTTTAGGGGCTAAAGTGTTAACTTTAGAAGTTCAGTGACCAAAATGTAAAAATGGTTAAAGATATATATGGAAACTTTCTTTCTTTCCTTCACTGAGTAAACTTCTTCTGCAACATTTCTTCCTCTACGTTCAGTTAGGGTTAGGAGAAAAAGGTAAGTTCAACCCATTTCGATTTAATTCTTTTAATTTACTTACCCGTTTTAAAAACTAATTATATAAAAATGATCAGGGCGTCGAGTAGGTCATTTCTAGCCGAACAAAACTTATTTCAGCGATACTTTTTCCGGAACTAGGTAAGTTACTAATTCCCCTTTAAATGTTAAAATAGTCATATATGCTATATGTGATACTCCTACTTGTTAATTTTGTGATTTGAGTAATATTTGCTATACTTGTAATTTTGGGACAACGGGAGTATATGGACTTAGTTATAGCTAGTGTTGAAATGGTTTGGAAACCATATTGAAATCTTAATGAAAGTTGCTAATGTTCTGACTAATGTTGGGTAGTATGTTGTGTATATATGTTGTGCTTGTGAAACAAAAGGAGTAAACTTTGGTTAAGTTTTTAGGCCTGCCGGGTGATGTGGGCGGCCGCCCAAAAATGGGTGTGCGGCCGCACATCTATCTGAAGGGTTTTCTTCTTGGGACAGAGCATTTTGGGCGGCCGCACAGCCCTGTTTGGGCGACCGCCCAGTTGTCTGAAAAAGTTTAGAGTTTTCAACTAAGGGTTTAGAGATCAACCTTGGTCTAGTTTTTGGGTAGTGTCCTAAAGTACTTAGATGATTGTTGTGGAAAGTAATGGATTAAATGTCCTTTTTATGGACTCTTTATAAGAATTCTTTGTGTGCATCTTGTGATGTATTTGGCTTAGTTCCTTCTTGGATTAAATGCCCCGGGTTTTGTTTAGCAAGTATTCATTACTGTGCTTTTGTAAAGGTCCAGCTGGTCTTGTTGTGGAGTCAGCCAATGGAAGAATTATAGTGGTACAGGTAAGTCCACTATAAGGTTTTCCATTGGAGCTTGTGAGTCAGGCGGTGGAAGAATTATAGTGGCACACAAGCCAAGTTCACTATAAGGTGTCCACTGTGCCTTCTAGTTTCCCCAGTCCAGATTGGCCTTGGATGGGATGAATTGCTCCCTTTGGTGAGTATTTGGGTTATGACTTTGTGTCATATTTCCCTCTCTGGTTACTTGGTTCTATTGGTTATGGTTTGGTTTTCGGGATCCCGACGGCTTCAGCTATTTATGCTGCTCAGATGGTTTTCTCTGATGGGTTTCTCAGATGGTATTCTCATCAGTTATGGTTATTGGTTAAACCTTGGCTTTGGTATCCACCGGAGTGTGGGCAATGTGATATATAACTTGATGTTATGTGCTATATGCTATATGTTTACTTGTTGATATTGTTTCTTTATGATCATCATATCAGCATGTAACGTAGTTGCATTTTAGTAGCTTACTGAGATTTATTCTCACCCTTATTTGTTTACTGTTTTAGATAAAGGCGGGTCCAGGGGATAGGACACTCGGCACGGGAGGACGTTGGTTTGGGTAAGAGTTGGGACTTATTTTGTTGAAGGTTACATTATGTAAATGTAAACCCTTTGGGGTAGAGTACCCGTACTTTCTTATGGTCACATCTATTTTGGTAAATGTTGATGTATGTATATTTGTTTAAAAGTTGTAAGCCTTTGGGCTAAGTACTTTCGTTGTGAAAGTGTTTGTAAAAGTTTGTTTTCAGATTAAGTGAAGTCTTTGAACTTCAAGTGTGTTTTTGTGCCATTTTCTAAAAGGACATTTCGAAAAATTTTCTAAAAGGTTTCATAACGTCTTCCATTCGTGTCCCGAGCGTGGGGCCAAGTAGGACCACGGGTACGGGGCGCGACACCGCCCTTGCGGGTTTTCGATCTAGCGAGCTTTGTACGCACCCTTATTTTGCATAGACCTCCCTTTGCGGGTTTTCAGTCTATCGGGCTTTTTATTGCGTAGTAAACATTTTTTTTTTTTTAAGAGGGGGAGTCTAGTCATAGTAGCGTCTGAGCTTGCTGAGGTTGACTGGTTCCTTGAACGGGTTGCCATCCAAATCTGCCATTCTGACCGCTCCTCCGGAGAAGATCTTCTGTACCACAGACGGCCCTACCCAAGTGGGGGCCCATTTCCCGAGGGGGTTGAATTTGTTGGGTAAGCGTGCTTTGAGCACCAAGTCTCCTTCCTTTATGTCAACAGGCTTGACCTTTTTATTGAAGGCTTTTGTCGTTCTCCTTTGATAGGCTCGGATGTGTTCCATGGCCTTCAATCTGCGTTCGTCGAGTGTTGCCAATTGATCATAGCGACTACGAAGCAATTCTACCTCATTCACTTGGTTCTCGAGCAAGACCCTCAAAGATGGCACCTCCAACTCAATAGGGAGCACTGCCTCCATGCCGTATGTCAAAGCATAAGGGGTCTCTCCAGTAGCGGTGCGGACTGACGTTCTGTACCCCCAAAGTGCTAATGGTAACTTCTCGGGCCAATCCCGCCCTTGCGAAGCCATTTTGCGAATTATCTGCTCTATCATCTTGTTGGCCGCCTCAACCGCGCCGTTAGTCTGTGGATAGTATGGGGAAGATTTCTTTCGTTCGATCTTGAATTCTACAAGCAAGCGAGCACACTCGGCTTCGAAATGACTGCCATTATCTGATATAATGAGGTTAGGAACCCCATACCGACACATAATGTTCTCTTTGATAAACTGCGCTACCTTCTTGGAATTCAGCACCTTGTAAGACTGAGCTTCGACCCACTTTGTGAAGTAGTCGACCGCGACGAGGACGAATTCATGACCATTACTACCGGCCGGCGAGATCTTCCCAATAATGTCTATACCCCACGTGGCGAATGGCCAAGGCGTGGTGGAACTATACAATTCGTGTGGGGGGATGTGGTTGAGGTTGGAGCATACTTGGCACTTGTGACACCGTCGAACCCATTGAATACAGTCTGTCTCCATGGTAATCCAATAATAACCCAGCCGAGTGATCTTCTGTCTAAGAATCCTTGCATTCATGTGGGGTCCGCACAACCCGTTGTGTACTTCTTCCATTATTGCTTCAGCTTTCTTGTTGTCGACACATAAGAGCAACAGACCATCGTAATGCCTCTTGTACAAAGTATCGTCTAACAGCACAAACTGCCCCGCCAATCTTTTGAGTGCTTGCAGACTCTTGGCCTTCACATCTCTGTCAAAGGACATCTCTCCGTGCTTAAGGAATTTGTAGATTTGGGCGTACCATTGATCTCCGTTTACCTCGGCATCGATCTGGATTTCACAGCAATAGGCGGGGTTCTCCCTTCGCCCAACCCTGAATGGTTTCACGGACCTTCCTTCTGGAATTTCAACTAAGGAGGCCAATGTAGCTAGGGCATCCGCGAACCTATTTCTGTCTCGCGGCAGGAAGTGGAAGGTAACCTTTTTGAACTGTGCTATCAACTCATCCATGTGACCTTGGTACCGCTGCAGGCAAGGATCAATAGTTTTCCATTTCTTCGCCGTTTGGTTAATAATCAAAGCAGAGTCTCCGTACACTTCTAACTCTTTCACGTTGCGTTCTAGGGCGGCCTCCAATCCGGCTATACACGCCTCATACTCGGTGGCGTTGTTGGTTGCTGAAAAGTTTAGCTTGATGGCTATGGGCGTGTGCTCATCTTTGGGATCAATAAGTAGGAGTCCGACTCCATTCCCTCGTTTGTTTGCAGCTCCGTCAAAGAATAATTGCCACCTTTCTGCGACCTCAATTGCGAAAATGTCGTCGTCCGGGAACTCAGGGTCGGGTCCTCTTGTCTCGGTGCTCGGAGAGTCTGCGAGCTGATCGACCATTGCCCTCCCCTTGATTGCCTTTCTCGGTACATAAGTAATGTCGAACTCTCCCAAGAATACTGACAATTTAGCGAGTCTCATAGAAAGAGAGGGTTTATCGAACAGATACTTGATAGGATCCATTTTCGAGACTAGTAAGATCGGATGGGACACCATGTAGTGCTTGAGCTTCGTCACCACCCATACTAGGCCTACGCAGGTCTTCTCGAGCGCGGAGTAATTGAGCTCGCTACCTTGTAACTTTCGGCTGACAAAGTACACTGCATTCTCAATCCGAGAATCTTTGGCCTCTTGCGCTAACATGGCTCCGACGGCGGTGTCTGTCACAGTTAAGTATAGTAGCTAACGGCTTCTCCTTATGCGGCGGGCGCAGGATTGGGGTATTCACCAAATATTGTTTGATCCTTTCGAAGGCTATTTGGCAGTCATGATCCCACTCCACACTGGCTGTTTTCTTCATTAACTTGAAAATTAGATCGCAGATGGTGGTCAGCTGATTGATAAACCGACTGATGTATTGTAGGCGTCCCATGAATCCTTTTATCTCCGTCTCGGTACGGGGTGGCTTCATCTCCAGGATGGCTTGAATCTTCCTTGGGTCGGCTTCGATCCCATTCTCGGTGACCATGTAACCTAATACTTTCCCTCTACGAACTCCAAAGGTGCATTTCGCCGGGTTCAAACGCATGGCGTGCTCTCTCAACCTGTTGAAGAATTTTCTGAGATCTATCAAGTGTTGACCCCCAGACCCTTTTGAATGTATAATCATGTCATCCACGTACACCTCAATCTCCTTGTGGATCATATCGTGGAATAAAGTCGTAACTGCCCGTTGGTAGGTAGCCCCAGCGTTCCTCAGCCCAAATGGCATGACAGTATAGCAAAAAGTCCCCCATGGGGTGGTGAAAGCTGTTTTTTCTTGGTCCTCCTCGGCCATCTTGATTTGGTTATAGCCGGCAAAACCATCCACAAACGACTTGACCTCATAGTGGGCGGTCGCATCCACCAACATGTCGATATTTGGCAAGGGGAAGTCATCCTTTGGTGTAGCTTTGTTGAGATCCCGAAAATCCACACATATTCTGACTTTACCGTTGGATTTCTTGACAGTCACCAGATTTGATAACCAAGTTGGATATTCGATCACCCTGATGAAACCCACATGGAGTAGCTTCTCAATCTCTTCCTTCACTTGCAAAGACCACTCCGGCTTAATGCGGCGCAGCTTCTGCTTGACTGGCTTAGCGTCTGGTGCTGTCGGGATTCTGTGCTCTACGATCGAGTTGTCGAGCCCCGGCATGTCCTTATAAGACCATGCAAACACATCCACATATTCTTTGAGTAGCTCAATCAGTGCTTCCCTTTCGGCTCCGCTGAAGAAACTCCCAATCTGCGTTTCCTTAGGCTCGGCTTCGGTTCCCAGATTCACGCATGTTAACACCTCATCGGCAGCTTGGGCTCGAGATTCTTTTTGATTAATAACCTGTTCTGAAATCTCTTTAATGTATTCATCATTTAATGTGTTTGTGTCTGCCTCTTCTAATGAATCATTATTAACTAAGTGTATATCATTAGTTTGATTATTAGCCAATTTATCAGTTAAAAGAGTGACTATGGAGGGATACTCGGAAAGGTCGAGGGTTTCATTCATGGCAAAAGGGAAAATAGAGTTTGCAACAAGATCATAGTCTTCAGACGTAAGGTCGTCAGACTTAGAGGAAGACTCAAATTCAAAATGTAAAACACTAGACTCTGGGGACGGGGATTTTGGGTGAGTGACAGGAGAGGTTGCAGGAGTGGCGACAGGAGAAGGAGTAAGCCCCAGTGTTCCCATCATAAATTCCGGAGTAGCTATAGGTCCCCCAATGATGCACTAATTCTTGAGCTTGTCCCCCATGGGTACCACCAATGTCCTTGGGTCCACCTTATCCTCAGAATCATCTCCGATGACGGTAACCATGTCTTCGTGCAGCCCCAGATTACCCATATGTTGAAGCAGATATTGGCCGTCCCACGTATCAGTCAAACTTGGAGTTTCTGCGGCTTCTATTGCTGGCTTGTCAAGGGCTGTGGCTTCAAGTTGATCTTCCAAGTCATCTGCAACCTTGGTGGAGTACTCATGCCTGATGGTTCTAACTCTGCCCGTAGCTTTGTCATATTCCATGTAAGTCAGCTTCATGTTGGACCAATCGAATTCTACATCTCTGAAAATCTCGAACCCTTTCTGCAACTTCCCGGTGTGGTCAATCCATGGCTCTGCGAACTCAAAACACGAAAACTCCTCGCCTTCTCTGACGAAGTAGCTATTCAGGGACAGGTGGTATGGCCGCATTTCAGGCTTTTTGTAGGGAAGCTTCATCTTTTTAAGCAAATCCATCCTTTGTTGCTCCATCTTGTCTTCAAGAGTAAGGGTGTATCCTAGACCGAACAACCCTTGATGATCAACCTCTTCAACCAATTCTGTGGGGCCTTGCAAGTTCTTAGCCCCAGCCCCGGTATGAAGCCCATATTACGCAGTATCTTGACAACAGGTGCCACTTTATCCGTTGTTTTGGTGAGGTCGATGGTGCAGATCTGTGCTTGAGCGACTATTTCGAAGCCGTTGAAGAGTCGGCTCTCTTCCCCATGCTGAATCTGTAAGACAGGAACGCCCTTGGTGTCCGTCCCTTGGGCAGTTACGAGATCGCTGTAGATGATGGTCACTTCATTACCAGATTGAAACTTCACACACTGGTGCAGGGAAGATGGGACAGCACCCGACTGATGTAACCATGGCCGGCCGAGGAGGAGTGAGAAGGTGGCGGGGATGTCGATGACGTGGAAATCGGTTGGCAGGATCTTTGTTCCGATGGTAATGGGCAAGGTGACTTCGCCTATCACGGCGCGGCATGTAGAGTCATAGGCTTTGATGGTTTGCTTGGATGGGCGTAAATCAACACCATGAACGCCAACCACATCCATCATGCTTGAAGGCAGGATATTAATAGCAGAACCATTGTCAATGAATACACGGGGAATCTTCTTGCCATTCACTTCGACAGTGATGTATAAAGGCTCATTATGATCAACTCCGAACACTGGCTTGTCTAGCTCCGAGAAAGTGATGATGTTTCCATAGTGGATATTACCAATCATGTGGGTGACGTCTTCCGGGGTAATAGTGGATGGTACCATGGTGGCGGCGAGGTTTTGCTCGAGCATGAGGCGATGGGCTAGGGAGGAGGTGAGTAGGGACCATAGTGAAATATGGGCTTGGGTTTGTTTGAGTTGAGTGAGGATAGGATCTTCTTTGTCTAGGTCGGCTTGCTCGGGTTCCTTCCCAAAGAATTTCTTTGCACCCTTCGGGTCGGATTGGTACACTTGACCGGATCTCGTAAGGAGACAAACTTCTGCACGTAGCTCCTCCAAAGACAATGGCGAGTCATGACAAGGGAGCGAAACTTCGGTCTTTTCGGCCTCCTCGAAGATTTCGGCCCAAGAAAGAGGTTGAGAGGACTTGGGACTCTCTTCCTCTAGAGATTCGACTTCACTCACTAGTTCTTCTAAAGACAACAAGTAGCAAGAAGATTCTTTATTATTAGTCATTGAAATACAACCCATCTCATCACAGTCCGCCACAACAGGCTCGGCCGGATCAGTGATCTCACTAAGTTCTACCATGAGTACATTGCTAGCTACATAATCTCTAGGGTCTTCGACAACTCCCTTGTGGATGAGCTCTTGTACGGCCTTCTTGAGTTCAAATCATTCTTCGGTAGTGTGACCGGTGCACTTGTGGTAGTGGCAAAACTTCGACAAATCACAACCAAGGCGGGGAAGGTGTCCTTCTAATGGTTCGAGCATTTCTAACGTCACCAATGCCATGAAGATATCCACCATCGTGAGCCCTATCTTGTCAATGGCATCCATAAGCTCTAGGATACTAATCTCGCATGTTTGCACCATATTCACCCCACCCCCAATGTTGGGAAGAGGGTTATTCACCACATTAGGACCCTTCGGCTTCTCAATCTTCTTGTCATTGATCAACCCTTGTACTACGCGCTTCAATTGAATACAACCATCCGTTGTGTGCCCGATGTGCTTGTGATACTTGCAGAACTTGGAGGCGTCCAAATCACTTCTTGGGTAGGCTGGTTGGTAATTCTCTAAAGGCTTGATAAGACCCCTCTTGACTAACACGTCAAAGACTTTCCCTATGGGCATACCAAAATCATCAAAGTGCTCCCTCTCTCTTTGCTGCGGAGCCCCATTCCTTGTTACGGCTTGGACATCTAACGGGACCTCTTTCTGGACCATATTCACTTGGCCGACGGCCTCCTTTCCACCCCTAGGAGGCGCAGGTGCAGTAGGAGCCTTGTAGCGGAAGGAATTGTTGTTGTTGTTCTTTGGACTTTCCTTTGGCGGCACGATCCCAGTGAACCCTGCTTCGTACCTTACTCCGGCGTCAACCATTTCCCGAAAATCAGGGAAGTAACCATTACCTATAGCTGCTTTCATCTCCGGTAGTAAGCATTTGTAGAAAATCTGTTTCTGTTCCTTCGCCTTTGGTGGGTATTGGACCTCACACAACCGATGGTTCCACCTCTTGTAAAAATCATAAATAGCCTCGCCGGGCTTTTACATAGTGTTCTCAAGATCCGTTCGATTCACATGCCAATCCAAGTTAGCTTGATATTTTTCACAGAAAATGGCGCTGATTTGATCCCACGTTTGCCTCTCTCTTGGTTCTAGCCCCAAGAACCAACGCAGAGCTATACCATCCAAAGTGCTATGAAATACCCGAGCCATTTGTTCGTTGGTGCAGTCACGAGCCCTCATGGCCAACACATAACTATCCAAATGAGTCTTAGGACACGAGTCACCATGAAACATTGCCACCTTAGGCATCTTGAAATCCTTGGGGAGAGCCCCTACTTGGCTAGGGTTGATTGTCTTGTTAGTCGGTGCACTTTGCTTATCCACGGTTTCGATCAACTTTCGCATTTGCTCTTGCATGGCCATAACCACAGGGTGATTGGAGATGTCGGGGATAGTTTCTGACAGAATGACGGGAGGAGTAGTGGAAGCAGTAGCAGCGGCCATCCCAATACTCAGAGGCAACGAGGGTGCGGGTAGTTTGCTAGCAGAGAGGTAGCCACCAAGTAGTTCAGGGGAAGGTTCATAGGCAGCCTTGTTCTTGCTCATGGTAGTGAAACCTTGTTGGGTGTAGAGAGAAGGAGGTGGAACATTGCGGTAGCTTGGGAATGGGAAGGCAGTAGCATTGGTGTTGGGGGGACAGTTGGTATTGACCTCTTCATCCTCAACATAAATGAAATTCTCCCCATCGGGCACCAGTTTAGTCCCCTTTTGTTGAATGTGACCCTTCAATTGTTGGTTCTGGTCTTCCAACATCTTGTTGCTTTCCTCGAGATTCCTGATCTTGGCTTCGAGACCGGCGAGGAAGTTCTGGAGGCTTGGGAGAATACCATTGAGAGTGGCCTCAGTGTCGAGCTCAGCGGCACTGGCAGGAGGAGCAGAGGCTGAAGCTAAAGCGGGAGTTGACATTGCTGATGATGAGACTGAGAACGTGGACGGAGTAGAAGCTTCACGTTGTAGTCGACCACCCGAACGGATCCAAACTTGCTTTGCTGAAAGGTTGAAGGGTAATTAAGCTTTAGGAGAGGGGGAAGGCTCATGCAAAGTATATTTTAATTTATAAAAACATACATTATTTATATCCTAATTGGTTGGAAGGGGTACCCCTTTTTCGCAACTAGTTAGAAGACTACGATCAGTGGAGGCCATCATTACGTCTATAGACCCCTCGTTTTTCACCTGCATTGCACACCCCCAAACGGACAATTTGGGCGAGGGTCCTATAGGGCAAGCGGCTTCCACCAACCATCGGATCCTACGACTAACCCTTCCTTAAAGGCATTTAACGTGATGTCTATGTTGCATCCTACGCAAGTTAATGATGAGCAGAGATCTTGACAATAAACACTCATCTCACCATGGCACGTCCCTTGTAGGGAAATCACTTTTTTGTGCACTTTCTCTCAAAGATCTCGATTCATCATCGACTTGGGGATGACTCGACATAGACAGCACGTTAATTGACTATTAAGAAAAAGCTAGCCAAACCAACCGGTCAAAACCTAGGTGTGTTACCTATACTAGTGTGGGTTGACACGGGTTAGGTAAAAGGTTCCCACCGTATACGGTGAGTGGAATAGACGAGTGACTCGAAAAGAGTGCGGCAGTAGCACACAAATTCCTGCACATCGAATACTCCGGGTAATGGGGACCTGTGCAGTGCTGACACGGACTGTGGTAGTGTGTGGCAAGAAACTAATTCTTTTTAAGGAGAAAAGAGAGAAGCTTTTGATGTTAGGATGATGCAATGCAATGCATGATAGAGGGAGAGAGAGCCATGTACAAGGGATCATAGCAGAGTTTTGTTTGACTCTAATACTAAAGCGAAGATAACAGGGGTACAAGGATACAAGGTATATACAAAGTACAAGTATCGACAAAATACAAGTATTAACATTGCGGGGTGCGCGGGTGCATGTGTGAACATGGCAAGTATGTAAGATGCATTTATAAACATGGCAAGTGTGTGCATGTGTAAACATGGCAGGTGTGTGCATGTGTGAACATGGCAAGTATGTGAGGTGCAGGTGTATACATGGCAGGTGTGTGTAGGGTGCATGTGTAAACATGGAAAGTGTGCGTGTGTAAACATGGAAGGTGTGTGCATGTGTAAACATGGAAGGTGTGTGCATGTGTAAACATGGCAAGTGTGTGCATGTGTTAACATGGCAGGTGTGTGCATGTGTAAACATGGCAAGTGTGTGCATGCGTAAACATGGCAGGTGTGTGCATGTGTAAACATGGCAAGTGTGTGCATGTGTAAACATGGCAAGCATCATGATGTGACGAAAGTTAGACCCACTAAGTTTGAAAAAGTTTTCAAAGCAGTCCCCAGCAGAGTCGCCACTGTGAATACCCCTTTCCGATGAAGCGACGCATGGGAAGTATCTTGTGATTATTTTTAGTTACAAAGGGAATATTCTTAACGACATTAAAATTATGAGAGTCTCCACGCCGTTTTAATTAAAGCCAAAACATTGCAAAAAGCATTTTTAGTGGGTTCGGGGGTCAAATTACAACAAGAGAAGAATATTGGACGTTATCACTCCTATTGCCCGAATGATCGGTCTTTCTATCATGATGAATGTGTTAGTAGTGTGTTAGTGATTTAGACCGGATCCGAAGATTGCCTACGTTCCTCTCAATGTGAGAAGCTCAGGTCAGCGTAGTTCGCAGAGAATTAGAATAGCAGAAGAATCGGGATCATGCATAATGAGGGGGGAATTACCTAAAGATTAGGGTGTAGAAGTAGTTCCTAGATCATCCTCAGGTTGATGAACCCTCGATCATCATCGGCTATGAAATAACATGTAATTATGAAGATCGCAACCCTAAATATAGCATAAATAAGGCTTTAATCTATGAACACGAAGAACACGCGAAGAACATATTATGAACATATGAATGAACATGCAAAGCTCATGAAGAAACTATGAATAAACATGTACGAACATGAATATAAAAGATCTACATTAAGAATAATGCAAGAACACGAAGAAAAAGTTAGAGAACTTACCTATGTTGGCAAGAAATAAACCTTGGATCTTCTTGGAGGTTTGAATGCTAATTAGAGAGCAAAATAGTGTTTAAGAACTCTCAAATTCGTACTTAGAGCTCTCCCAAAATCGGACCCCAAAACCAATGGAATGGAGTGGTTTATATAGTAAACTGATGGGAGGATCTGATGGTCCAGATCATCCAGCGCAAGGTTGGCCGCCTGGCCATTGTTGAAGCCGGTGACAAGAGTGGCCGCGTGGCCAATATCAACGCGGAGCAAAGTTGGCCGCGTGGCCAAGGATGCCGGCTGACTTGATTCTTAAGCTAGGGTTTCTGCATGGTTTTAAGGAAACTATTTACTACCTATTTTGATAGATTTTGCCATAAATGAGATATTTTGGGAATCCGGGACAAGTCTTTGCAAGGTTTCTAATTCCTATAAAGTCCTTGTATTTTTGGGAAAGTCCTAATAAACTCATTTTCAGGTCGGGCACTAACAGAATGTTGATTTCCAGTTTATGATTAACAACAAAACCTTAAGAAGTTCATTCCTATGCACTTTGATCGTCAAAGGAACCCCAAAAACAAAGATTTGGGTGTGATCAAAGGGAATCATTGGAGAAATTTATGAAAAGGTGATGAACATGGCATTTAAACCAAAATGACCATTTTGGTGAATAAAGATTGAAACTTTACCACCAAAATGGACTTATTATACAAGATTAAACCTTTAGGGACACAAATATAACATAAAGATCAAATATTTATGTCCCATACTTGGTGATTTATGGCTAGATCATGGTTGGGGTGATAAAGATTGGAACTTTATCCCCCAATCATGACTCTTATGGCCAAATAAAACAAAATCAATATGAAAATGTAACAAACCATGATCATCTTTAGGTTTTACCCCATAATCACACACTAGGTGTGAAGGGAACCTTGAATCACCTCATGATTTGGATCATATACATATATAATCAAAATATGTATATAGCTTGAAAGGCCAAGACTTGTATAATATATAGATATAGTGCTTGAAAATGGACAAGACTTGCAAGAAATGTGAAGTGCTTGAAATGGACAAGACTTTGCAAGAACAAGAAGAAATAACACAAGATAAACGAGTAATATGAACAAAGATAAAAGAGTTTGAGATGAAGAAGAAGATGGGGAGAAGGATGCTTCACCTATGATGGTTATGCCTATCTTCCTCTCTTTTCACTCAAATGTGTATATTACTCACTTTTTGCTCTCAAACTGGCAGAGTTTCAACTCACAAAACATTCCCCCCCCCTGAAATGATCAGCATGGGGTTCAATTTATAGAGGCTGAGGGTGCCCAACATAGCCATACGGCTAGGGACCTCATGTGCCCAAACCATCCGTACGACTCGACCTGGCGAGCTTCTGGATTTTTCTAAGTTTAATTCGAGTTCAGTCCTGGAATATCAGGTTTATCCTAGTGAGTTCCTGGCCCATTGGTTTATCCCTAAATGGTACCAAGAATTCTTCTAAAGTAGGTCAGCTTCAGATTGGGGTACTTACAGAGCCCCTCGGCAATGTCGCTTTTGAAGAAAGAGGGGTTGTCGATAAAACAAGCATCCCAATCTAATGGGAGGATGGCTTGGCCGATTTGGGTGAGAGATTTCAAGGCTACTCAAACCTATAGCATCCCAATCCGACGGGAGGACGGCATAGACGATTTGGGTGAGATATTCTAAGGCTACTCAAACCTATAAGCATCCCAATCCGACGGGAGGACGGCTTGGCCGATTTGGATGAGAGATTCTAAGGCTACTCAAACCTATAAGTATCCCAATCCGACGAGAGGACGGCATAGCCAATTTGGGTGAGAGATTCTAAGGCTACTCAAACCTATAAGCATCCCAATCCGACGAGAGGACGGCATAGCCGATTTGGGTGAGAGATTCTAAGGCTACTCAAACCTATAAGCATCCCAATCCGATGGGAGGGCGGTATAGCCGATTTGGGTAAGAGATTCTAAGGCTACTCAAACCTATAAGCATCCCAATCCGATGGGAGGACGGCATAGCCGATTTGGGTGAGAGATTCTAAGGCTACTCAAACCTATAAGCATCCTAATCCGATGGGAGGACGACATAGCCGATTTGAGTGAGAGATTCTAAGGCTACTCAAACCTATAAGCATCCCAATCCGATTGGAGGATAGCATAGCCGATTTGGGTGAGAGATTCTAAGGCTACTCAAACCTATAAGCATCCCAATCCGATGGGAGGATGGCATAGCCGATTTGTTCTATGGCTGGACCTAGAGGTATAGGATTCCTACGTATCCCTATTCGAGGGAATCAAGCCTAACGTAGTTCGGGTGACAGATTTTAAGGCTACTCAAACCTATGGGCCTTAGGTGGATATCTATTCATCCTTTCCTAAACAGGCATGGCCCGAAGGCCGGGCTTGGTCAACTTGGCCCTATTCGGAGGGGGTTGACTAAAGGGGGCTGGCATGGCTCAGAGGCTCAAATGATGGGCATCTCTCAGAGGCTATACTAGATCGACTTGGCTCTATCGGAGAGGGTCGACTTGAGGGTAACTGGTCTTACATCCTACTAAGGACTGCCGGGACATTTGGTCAACTTTTTTCATGGCGGAGGGTCGACTTCACAAACTGGTCAACTTATCTCATGACGGATGGTCGACCACACAAACTGGTCAACTTATCTCATGACGGAGGGTCGACTACACAAACTGGTCAACTTATCTCATGACGGAGGGTCGACTACAAAACTAGTCAACTATTCTCATGGCGGAGGGTCGACTACACAAACTAGTCAACTTATCTCATGGTGGAGGGTCGACTACACAAACTGGTCAACTTATCTCATGGCGGAGGGTCAACCACACAAACTAGTCAACTTATCTCATGGTGGAGGGTCAACTACACAAACTGGTCAACTTATCTCATGGCGGAGGGTCGACCACACAAACTGGTCTCACATCATTACAGACTGCCGGGACACATCGATAGGTTTTCTCTAACCTGGACACTCTCGGGGACAAAGGTTTTCTTAACCTAATCATGACTATACTGGTCTTACGCCCTACCAAGGGCTGCCGAGGCGATAACATCTTAACTTTCATCCTGGACTGACTTACGAGGTATGGCCGAGACTTTCACGATTTCACTTTCTACCCTGGACGTATGAAGTACGACCGGGTCAACAGAATCCAATGGTCTTACGCCATGCCGGATGGCCAAGGACGAATTTCACGGAGCCTAATGGACTTATGTCATTCCGGACTGCCAAAGGACAATTTTTAAATTTTTAACTGGACTTACGAAGAACGGGCACGTTAACTTCCCAAATTCAAACTTTTAACCTGGACTTATGAAGCGCGGCCGGGTTAAATTACATACTCTTAACCTGGGCTCACGAAGTACGGCCGGGCTAATTTTACACTCTTAACCTGGGCTTACGAAGTATGGCCGGGTTAAATTACATACTCTTAACCTGGGCTTACGAAGTACTGCCGGGCTAATTCTCATTCTTAACCTGGGCTTACAAAGTACGGCTGGGCTAATTTCACATTTTCAACCTGGGCTTACGAAGTACGGCCGGGCTAAATCACATTCTTAACCCGGGCTTACGAAGTACGGCTGGGCTAATTTCACATTTTCAACCTGGGCTTACGAAGTATGGCCGGGCTAAATCACATTCTTAACCTAGGCTTACGAAGTACGGCCGGGCTAATTTCACATTTTCAACCTGGGCTTACGAAGTACGGCCGGGCTAAATCACATTTTTAACCTGGGCTTACGAAATACGGCCGGGCTAATTTCACATTTTCAACCTGGGCTTACGAAGTACCGCCGAGCTAATTCTCATTCTTAACCTGGGCTTACGAAGTACGGCGGGACTAATTTTACACTCTTAACCTGGGCTTACGAAGTACGGCCGGGTTAAATTACATACTCTTAACCTAAGCTTACGAAGTATGGCCGGGCTAATTCTCATTCTTAACCTGGGCTTACGAAGTATGGCCGGGCTAATTCTCCTTCTTAACCTGGGCTTACGAAGTACGGCCGGGTTAATTTCGACATTTTTAACCTGGGCTTACGAAGCGCGGCCGGGTTAATTTCCACATTTTTAACCTGGGCTTACGAAGCGCGGCCGGGTTAATTTCCACATTTTTAACCCGGGCTTACGAAGCGCGGCCGGGTTAATTTTCTCATTTTTAACCTGGGCTTACGAAGCGCGGCCGGGTTAATTTCCCCAATTTTAACCTGAGCTTACGAAGTGCGGCCGGGTTAATTTCCACATTTTTAATCTGGGCTTACGAAGTACGGCCGGGCTAAATCACATTCTTAACCTGGGCTTACGAAGTATGACCGGGTTAATTTCCACATTTTTAACCTGGCCTTACGAAGTACGGCCGGGGTAATTTCCACATTTTTAACCTTGGCTTACGAAGTGCAGCCGGGTTAATTTTCACATTTTTTAACATGGGCTTACGAAGCGCGTCCGGGTAAAATTTTAACAAAGCTGGTCTTACGTCCATCTAGGGACTGCCCAGGACATTTTCATTGGGAACCTAATTTTTCTAGGTTCAATTCAAGTTGCATGAGCCAAGAGGGGCATTTTTCGGGGGTATTTATGACAAGGGGCTTTGAATGGGTAGGACCACAAAGCTAACTTTCAACAAGAAACCATTAATTTTTGCAGGGCTAAAGTAGCCGTACGGCTAGGGGAGGAAACACTCCTTTTTCATTCAATTTTGTTCCAGGCCTGGTCATCTTCTTAAATGCCACAGTCTGAGGTTCATCAATCAGTTCATCACCTTCATTTCGAAAGCTTTCTCCTCCATGGAGCCTTTTCTCACAGAAAAACCACCAAAATTGTCCAAAATTCATCAAGAATGCTTTGAGGGAAACCTTAGGCTTTGGATGCGGTACCATATGAGGAATTACAAGGGAGTTTTCCAGTCCAAATTTGGTCTCCAATCTCTTTGGTCCCTCAAGGAGTTCATCCCGGATCTTGAGCTATTAAGAGCCGCTGCGTCCTTTTGGGATGTCAGGAGACATGTATATTGCTTCTCCTACAACGAAGTCACTCCAACTTATGAGGATTTCAAGGATTTGGTGGGCAGCGTGGACACGGAGGTCATTGCTCTCCCTCAGTTGATGACACCATATGTGTCGAAAGGCTGGTCTCTCTTCTCGACATTCCCTTGGAAGAGGCCCAATGTATGGTTCTTAATCATACTTTCATTGACATTTCGGATCTCCCCGAGAAGTTCATGGATCGCACAGATGAGGCTTCTTGGAATGCTTTTGGTTTGTGCATTCTTGCCTTTTTCTACATGGTTGGCTCCAAAGGTACTTGTCATAGGGTTTTACTGAGTGTCCTTGAGGAGTGCCGTGCGGGGAAGGATATTTCCCCCTTGATCTTGGACGAAACCTTTCATGGCATGGACCGTTTGGCTTTAGGAGACGGCTTCATGCGTAGCGGTAGCCCCGCCTTACTCACTTTGTGGTTGAGGGAGAGGTTGATGGCCATTCCTGAGGCTCCTATCTCTCACAGACCGTGGTCTTATTCCTTGAGAGGCATTCTCTTGGACTTCACTCAGAGTGACTGGGAGGCTTACATGGCTCACCTCATGACTGCCGAGATCTGTTGGTCAGTCCCACATTGGCGTATCAGCTCAGTGCGGGAGTATCAGGATAATTCCCCTTTGTTCGGGTGCTGGGACTCTTGGGATCGTCTTACTACATCCCTTCTTTGGTCCGTCGTCAGTTTGGATTACTGCAGACTCTACTGTTGGAGTGGTCTGGTGTTAACCCGGAGCATTTGAGGCTTCCGCCCTTGTCTATGTGGGAGTCTTCCACTATTTTACTTCTTTCCCGATTATGGACTTGTTCCCTCTTTCTGGCTCGGGTACTTCTTGGGCGTGCAGCCAGCATGGTTCTAACCACGGTCTACTTGCACTGGTATGAACAGACTATGGGACAGACTCAGAGGCTCATTGAAGAGAGGCGTGAGGCTATTCTTGGTGGGACTCATGACCCTAGCAGGGTTTTGAGGGAGACCGAGGCCGTGGCAAGTGGCCATAACATTACTGGAGACATTATCGACGACTATCAAGTCTTGGCTGATAGAAGAATGGCTTCGATGCCTAGGGCACGAATGGAAGATCTTCGAGCTTGGGCCATTGCTAATGCGGCTTTGAGGGCAACCGGGCTGGTTAAGGATGTCGGGAGGATACCCAATCATGGAAGGGGGGAGGTCGACATCTTTGAGGTGAAGAAAAAGAAGACTCGACGGAGTCAGAAGAAGAAGTGGAGGGACGAGGAACAGTGTCAGTCCTACATTTCCATGTATCCACCCATTGCCATTGCAGACACATTAGTTCATTTTAGGTGTCATAATTATGTCTTAAGCATGTTAGTTGAGTCGAGAGTAGACCGTGCTTGAACTCATCAAAGAAGTGTTTTAACTGTAACGAAAATGGTTACTTATGAAGCCAATTTGCATTCACATGGAGTTTTTGCTCAAAACCAAATTTGATTTTTATTCATTTTTTTAGACCGGACCAATAATTGGCTGCCAACGTTCCCCTTTTACAAATGAGACTAAGGGGCTCAGGTCATCGTAGTTCACTTTTTACAAATTTTGGGTGTGACCCTGTTTTTTCTCTAGACCGCCCAAATGGGTTTTCAATCTAGGTGGGTATATTCTTTTAGCACCTATATTTTTTTTTTAAACAAAGTAATGACGGAGCTTGTCACCGTTGACCGGGTTCATGAAGGGGTTGCCATCCAAGTCCGCAAGCCTCATTGCACCTCCTGAGAAGATCTCCTGTACCACGAGGGGACCGATCTACACGGGCTCCCATTTTTCGTCGGGGTTAGACCTCCCGGGGGGTTTTTCCTTAAGGACCAAATCTCCTACCCGAATTTCTCGGGGATTCACCTTTCTATCAAAAGCTCGCGCCATTCTCCCTTGGTAGGCGCGGATGTGCTCTATTACCTTCAGACGACGTTCGTCCAGCAAGGCCAATTCATCATGCCGGCTCCGAAGCCAATCAACCTCATGGATTTTGTTCTCCAACAAAATTCTCAATGACGGTACCTCCAGCTCAGCCGGGAGCATGGCCTCCATTCCATAAGTCAAAGCAAAAGGGGTTTCCCCAGTGGCGGTTCTAACCGAGGTCCGGTAGCCCCACAATGCTAGATGTAGCTTTTCGGGCCAATCTCTTCCCCGTGTAGCCATTTTCTTAATAATCCTTTCGAGCGTTTTATTGGCGGCCTCTACTGCACCATTGGTCTGGGGCCTATATGGGGAGGATTTGTGGCGAGTGACTCAGAACTCTCCCAGTAATTGGTCACATTCCCCTTCGAAGTGCGAGCCATTGTCGGTGATAACCTCGTTCAGGACCCCGTACCGACACATGATGTTTTCCTTTATAAACCCCGCAACCTTCTTGGAAGTGAGGACCTTATAGGATTTAGCCTCTACCTACTTTGTGAAGTAATCCACGGCTACCAAAACGAACTCGTGGCCATTGCTCCCGGGCGGGGAAATTTTCCCAATGATGTCAATGCCCCAAGTTGAAAAAGGCCATGGTGTGGTCATACAATATAGATGGTGAGGTGGTAGGTGGTTGAGGTTAGAGAACCGCTGGCACTTGTTACACCTTTTCACAAATTGTATGTAATCGGTCTCCATTGAGATCCAAAAGTAGCCCATCCGAAAGATGACTTGAATTAATGCCCTCGCATTCATATGAGGACCACACACTCCGCCATGAACTTCTTGCATGAGCTCTTTTGCCTTTTCCATGCTTATACACCTAAGGAGAGGGCCCTGATGGCGCTTTTTGTACAAGATGTCCCCCAAGATGACATAGTGGGATGCTAGCCATTTGAGTGCCGCCATGCTTTTAGTTTTTACCCCATCCACATATTCTCCCTTTTTATTCATGAAGGAAGTTTCTCCTTCCTTGAGGAATCGGTAAATCTGGTTGTACCATGGCTCCTCCACTTTTTCTGGGGTGACCTCAATCTCATAACAGTACGCCGGATTTTCTTTCCTCCCAACTCAGAAAGGTTTTATTGACTTTCCCTTGGGGATTTCTACCAATGAGGCCAAAGTAGCTAAGGCGTCGGCAAAACGGTTCTGATCCCTCGGCAAGTAGTGGAAGCTAACTTCTTTCAATTGTGCCATGAGCTCTTTCATGTAGGCATGATATTTTTGCAAACCAGGGTCCAGTTTTTTCCACTTGTTAGAGACTTGGTTGATGATCAAAGCCGAATCTCCGTATACCTCTAATTCTTTCACATTCCTTTCCAGGGCTGCTTCCAAGCCGGCCGTGCATGCCTCATATTCCGCGGCATTGTTGGTTACATCAAATTTTAACTTGATGGCGATGGGGGTGTGCTCATCTTTTGGATCAACCAAGAGCAATCCAATGCCATTTCCTCTTTTATTGACAGCACCGTCGAAGAACAATTGCCACCTATTTTCCCCTTCGAGGGCAAAAATCCCTTCATCAGGGAATTGCGGCTCGGGCTCCTTTTCCTTATTACTAGGGAAGTCCGCCAAATATTCCGCTAAGACCCTTCCTTTGACTGCCTTTCTTGACATATAACTGATATCATACTCAGCTAGGAAGAAAGACTATTTGGCAAGTCTCATGGACAAAGATGGCTTTTCCAACAAGCACTTGATGGGGTCTATCTTGGAGATGAGCTGTATTGGGTGAGTATGCATGTAATGCTTCATCTTTCTTACGACCCATACCAATCCGGCGCAAGTCTTTTCAATTGGGGAGTAGTTGAGCTCGCTCCCTTGTAGTTTACGGCTCACAAAGTAGATGGCGTTCCCTACCTTTGAATCCTTCTTCTCTTAGGCCAACATTGCTTCTATAGACGTATTGGTCACTGTTAGGTAGAGCAAGAGTGGCTTGTCCTTGTGCGGAGGGCATAGGATTGGTGGGTGGATGAGATAGGCCTTAATCTTATCAAAGGCTCATTGGCGTTCCTCATTCCATTCAACCTCGGCATTCTTCTTTAGCAATTTGAAAATGCGCTCACATGTGGGAGTAAGCTGGCTTATAAAGTAGCTAATGTATTGCAACCTTCCCATGAAGGCCTTTACCTCTGTTTGGGTGCGAGGTGGCTTCATTTCCACAATTGCCTTAACCTTTTGGGGATCAACCTCGATACCTCGTTCAGTGACCATGTACCCCAAAACCTTTCCACGAGAAACCCCAAAAGTGCACTTGGCCGGATTGAGCTTCATGGAGTTCTTTCTAAGCCTGTCAAAGAACTTTCTCAAGTCCATTAAATGTTGCCCGTCGGTTCCCTTGGAATGCACAATCATGTCATCGACATACACCTCTATCTCCTTATGGATCATATCATGGAAGAGTGCGGTTGCGGCCCTTTGGTAGGTAGCCCCAGCATTTCGCAATCCAAAAGGCATTACGGTGTAGCAAAAGGTCCCCCAGGGGGTGGTGAGGTCGGTCTTCTCCTGGTCCTCCTCGGCCATCTTAATCTGGTTATACCCGGCAAAACCGTCCACAAAAGATTTGACCTCAAAACTTGAGGTTGTATCTACAAGCATGTCGATGTTCGGGAGGGGGAAATCATCTTTGGGACTCGCCTTGTTGAGATCCCTAAAGTCGACACATCATCGGACCTTTCCGTTGGCCTTTGTGACTGTTAGTATGTTGGATAGCCACGAGGGGTACTCTATCACCCTTATGAAGCCGACCCAGAGAAACTTCTCAATCTCCTCTTTGACTTGCAAAGACCATTCCGGTTTGATTCGCCGAAGCTTTTGCTTGACAGGTTTCACCTCGGGATCCACGGGGATCCTGTGTTCAATGATCGAGGAATCCAACCTCGGCATATCCTTATAAAACCAAGCAAACACATCCATGTACTCCTTAGGTAGCTCAACCAAAGCTTCTCTTTCGGCTCCTTTGAAGTAGCTACCAATCTGTGTCTGTTTCGGCTCATTTACAGTCCCCAAATTCACCTTAGTTAAAACCTCTTCGGCAGCTTGGGCACGACTTTCCTCTCAGTCAACAACCTGCTTTGATGATTGTTTAATGTTTTGTTCGTTTAGTGTGTCTTCATTATTAGGTGATTCATCATTAACCGTTTTTAGATTATTAGTTAATTTATCATCTAATAAGTTGTCAATGAGGGGATACTCAGAAAGGTATACCATTTCATTCAATGCAAACAGGAATACAATGTTGTCTACAAGTTCATAATCCTCAGGCATAAGGCCCTCGGACGAGGAAGACTCAAATTCAAAGACAAGAGATTGAGGGGACTCGACTACATTGGGTCCTATGACACTTGACTCTAGGGGGCGGGGAACCAGTCCAAGCTTCATGGTCATTTCCTCCTTGATTGCCACCGGTCCAGAGAAGGTCACCCAATTCTTCAGAGGCATGTCCGTCGGGCTTACCAAGGTGCGAGGGTCAAAGATCCCAGGAGATCCATCTCCTATTACAGCAATCATTTCCTTTTCGAGGCCAATCAGATCAGGCACGTTCAACTCCTCCCCAAACATTTCTTGCATCACCGCACCATCCCATTCGTCGTCCATGACTTCCTTGGTGGCGTGCTTGGGAGCTATCTCCTCAAACTTATATCTACCATTTCGACCCCAAACGGGTTCCCTTTCTTGGCCAGCCTCCATCGTAGACAAGGCTTCAAATTCTCTTACCATCTCGGGCACTCCCTTGAAGGTGTATTCATGACTCATGGTGGTCTCGGTAGGACCGGTCATCTTGGGTGCATCCAGAAATGCCCTCCTTACGGGGTTAGCCGCCAATCCTCAGAATCTTTTGAGATCCTCTTGCAGCTTATCCCAATTGGTCACCATTGGATCCTTAGGCTCTGGAGCCTCGGTTTGGACCCCTCCTCTCACAAAGTAGCGGCTCATATCGAAAGTGTAAGGGCGGAGGTTGGAAGCCTTAAACAGAATCCCTTGAGCCCTGGCGGCGGAGGTTTCCTAGGGTTCTCCGTGTGCACTTGCCCGGATTGAGTTAGTACACTCACTTCAAATGGGTCGTCAACCTCTTCCGCCCCTTTCCCAAGTGACTAGGGGTTTTGGGTACCATATGGCCATGCTTCCTTTCTTAACTCATTCACCATGACCATTTTTTTCGGGGTGTTTGCCGACTCGCGGATCCTTTCTTGAGAGATAGGGTGGTGGCTTTGGCTCCTCTCAACTCCTACGGTTTCACGGAGTTTTTCCAAAGTGAGCATGCAACAGTAGTAATTCGGGAATACGGACCCATCAATCAGCGGTGGCGGTGGAGATAACAGTGGCAGAGCTAAGAAGTCATCTAAGGCCGGGAAGCCTTCTTCTTCCAATCTCGGGGAAGGAACACGGGGAGGCATATTTGAAGATACCTCATCATCATCACTTTCACATAATATTCGGAGCTCGTCACGGGGCATAGAGCGGATGGCACCTTTAATTCGGGCGAGGTACCCTTCATAGTTGGTGATTTCCGGGGTCTTTGCAATTTTGGACCCATTCCTTCCCTTGGGGTGACCCACCTGTTTAACTGTCCTCTTGCCGGTGGATGAACTACATGCTTCAATGACATGGAAGCAATCATCGTGCGGAGGATAAACCACATTTGAGCCCTGGCTCTCGCTGTCTACCGTGCTCTTAACGGACTTTTCCATTTCCTCCATGTATTCTTCGAATGTTAGCTCATGCTCGGTGAGTGTTATTACGATCAACTCATCGGCATTTTGGTGGGGGACCCTCGCACTCATCATATTGGCAATCATAGAGTCGGATGGGCATTTCATGTTTCCTTCCTACACACATATCCATAGGGTTTCCTTCCATTCCTCCCCAATCTCAGTCATCGGGACATTGAATTCCAAAAGGTTTATCGGTGTCGGATCCCCGAACTCAATCATATTCACATAGGCTGGCCCGAATGCAATCATATTAATGCCATGGTTGTTGGGGAACGGGTTGTTGATTACATTTGGACTTCGAGGGCATTCGAGCTTCCCTTTGGCAATCAAGTCTATGATGATGCGTTTTACAGCGGGGCAATCATCAGTGTCGTGCCCATGGTAGCTGTGGAATGCACACCTCTTACTCTCGTCAAGGTACCTCTCGGGGTTTCTAGGTTGGAAGTTAACAAGGGGTTTGGCCAGGCCTTTTTTAACTAACCCCTCAAACACCTTTCCCAAGGGCATCCCAAAGTCCTCGAATCTAACATGCGGGCGCCTTTCCCAGTTCCCGGCCTTTTGCGGAGTTTGTCTCGGATTCTCCCCTTGGATATTGTTTACAGCTCCCACGGCTTCCTTCCCTTTACCGACTGTCGGGGGCCGATATCTGTAGGAGTTGCCACTGGCCTGAGTAGAGGATTTCTCATTGAGGGTCTTCTCGAATTTAGACCCGGCAGTGACCATTGCCAGGAGGTTGGGGTAAAAATGATGACTGATCAAGGCCTGCAGCTTAGGTTTCAGACATGATTGGAAAATGTCCAATTGTTCTTCTTCTGTGGGCGGATTGGAAATCTCCCCAAGTTTATAATTCCACCTCTTATAGAACTCTCCTATTGGTTCATCTCCCTTTTGCCAGGTGCTTTACAGATCAACCCGGTTGGTTTCCCATTCTAGGTTTGACCGGTATTTGGTGAGGAATACTTCTTTGATTGCATTCCATGTTGCTCGGGATTCATCTTTTAAGTGAAAGAACCACTTGAGGGCGTTTCCTCTCAAGGAAAGTTGGAAATGATCGGTCATTTGCTGCATTGTACACCCTTTTTCTCTTATGGCTAAAGTATAAGCATTGAGATGAGTCTGGGGGCAGGCAGTTCCGTCAAATTTGTCTATCTCTGGCATTTTGAACTTGTGAGGCAGAGGAACAATCTTGTTGGGGTCGGTGATCCCCAAGGAGGATTTCCTTTCGTTTATCCCCTCAAATATCTCTTCCATTTATTTCAATTCTCTACCAACCACCCCATCTGGGGGTCCACATGTGGTCTTGAGTTGATTGATCCCACGGTTTGGCTCGTTACTGGAATTGTGGTGGGAGGTGAAGTGGTGGATGGGACCATCGGAGGAGGATTTTAAGGTGGCAAATGGGTGTAGACATACCCTGGTGCCGGGTTACTTGTCGGGATATATGGTGGGATAGCCTCAGAGATTTGGGCCATTGGGTGGTAAAGTGGGTAAGGCACTTCTCGGGATGTGGTTGGCAAAGCCGGAGGTGGCAGGCCAATGGTAGCTGGAGCCAAGGGTGCTCGGCTACTTGGGATTGTGTCATACAAGTTGAACCCTGGCGGGTACATGGGAAAACCGCCCGGCAGGATAAATGAAGCATGAGTGGTAGGCACATTTTGGTGAGTGGTGGCTTGGAATTCGGGACGTGAGGTCTCCACATTTGGGTAAGCTTGAGGGGGCGAAACCCGATTTTATCCTCGGGGCTGCACATTCTCAATTCCCTCTTCATCAGTGATCTCCACAAAACTCCCATCGTTTTCAAACACAACGGCTACCCCTCTCTGGCTCATGGCTTCCATAACCCTATTCTGCATATCCTCATGACGTTTCCTGACATTCTCTTCCCGGGCCCTGGCGGCCTCTAGAGCTTGTACCAACTCTTCCCTACTAAGACCATTCGGATCCGCTGCGTTGTCACCCCCACTACTACTTCCTGCCGGACTAGCCATTCGGAGATGTCTGAGTGAAGCTGCTGATGAACTGTCAGACTCGGCACTAATGAGACGATGACCCGGAATTCTGACCCACTTCTTACGAGCTGCGGAGGAAAGGGAGGTTCATTTCAGACTCGGGTATCAACTCGGGTTAGTGTTTGGGAGAATGGGTTTAGGCTCATGCAACATGACGGTTCATTATTATTAATTATGTTCATGTTTACTTATAACACACTTATTCCTAACTGGTTGGAAAAGATTTCTCTTCTTTTTCGCAACTATTCTACATCCTGGATCAGTGGAGGCCATCACTACGCCTATAGACCCCTCGTTTTTCACCTGCCTTGCACACCCTCAAGGATGGACTGTCCCGGGCGAGGGTCCTATAGGGCAAGCGGCTTCCACTGACCGAAAGAACGATCCTAGGGTCTAGTGCATTGCGAGGTTCCCAATGCGCGATCCATTCCAATCATGATTAAGCCCCGGTTAAGATCGAGATTCGTCTTAGGGACTTTAAGGGACTTCCGGCACAACCTCATCTTTGATGAGGTCTCTCGAACCTTATCCTTGGGCTTAAGGATGATTTGTACGGACCATTCATTAGGGCTTGAGAACACGGTGTCACCCTATCCTTAATACGTGACTTAGATTAATTACGGTCAACATTAACGCGTAAGTCAAGGACCGGGTCAAAGTTGACCATGGTCACACTTGCTTTCACAAGGAGTCATGACTCGGGCATTAGCTTGGCCACAATTAATCTCAGACACGTATTAGGGACGTGGTAACGTGAGCTAGACCAAAATTCAACCAAGGTCTCGGTATTTGTGTGTCACGGACGAGTGTGGTTGACTCGGCTTGGAAGGGGAGGTGGAATGGACCCGTGTGCGCTAGAAGGGCACAAGTGCGCATAGTGTGAAGCCATTCTATGTTCTCTTATGAGTTAAAATAGAAATATTCGATTCGTTTTAACATCATGAACAACGCACAAGCAACATATGAACAAGCATGAATAAGCATAATCAACAAAAATGAGCAAGCATGAATAAGCTATTTACACAAGCAATCAAGCAAGAATCATATGAACAAACAAAGCCAAAACTTGTATGTACAACAAATTGTGCACAACCAAAGAATCATTTGAAATCAAAACTTTACAAGAAACGATCCTTTTGAAAACCATTTGCAAAACAAGTTGTGAACAACAAAGAATTCAAAAAATCTTATGGGTTATGCACAAGGGGGTTTTGAAAACCCAAATTTATGTCCAAAAGTTTGTGCATGACCAATCTTGAAAAACCAAGTTTTGGCTAGAAAAGAAGAAGGTAATATGCTCAAACAAAACTGTAAATTTGGAACCTGGATAAGCAGAAGCCAAAGGGACACAGAATGTTCCTACCCTGCACAAAATTATTAAATTTTGGAACATTCTGTTCCCAGCCCAACATAGCCGTACGGCTATAGAATGCTGGCAATTATTTTTTGCAGTTTTTCATCTTCTGATCATCAAGCCCCAGTTTATTGCACATCTAGAACAGTTTCCACTCCAGAAAATTCAAACAGAAACACAGCACACACAAAACAACACAAAAGTTACCGAAAACGGGGGACGGGAGTTTGACCCACACATAAATGTCCCCAAAGCTTCTAAAAAGAAGTTTGAGAACATTTAACTCCCCAGCGGAGTCGCCACTGTAAGGATCCCGCCCCCCACGCATAAAACGCGACGAGTTATGGGGGCGAAAGGCCAAACGTGGTTAACATGCCAAAAAATAACGGAGTCGCCACTTTTGTTAATTATTTAACCCAACAAAAGAAAAGGTTAGAGATTCCATTAGTTCGGAGGTCAGGTTACACCTTGAGAAGAGTTTCACGTCACCCAAGTCACCTCGGATAGGACCGAGTCTCCCTAATGTTAGTTAACGAAAGTGCATGTGTGTGTGTGTGTGTGTTTTCAAAATGGGAGAAACTGACTGTTTTGATAAAACCGGTTAATTATTTAACAGAAAAGGTTTATTTTGCAAACTTTCTGGTCAGGAAAGGAAGAAACTGGAAAATGCCCTCCCCGGCCAAAGTAGCCGTACGGATGGGGAGGGCTCTCCAGGGCATTTTTACAGTTTATCAGAAAACAGTCTAGTTTCAGTCAAAACAGAGTATCTTTGCTGATACTGGACTGAAATGTTGATTTCCAGTTTATGATTAACAACAAAACCTTGAGAAGTTCATTCCTATTCGCTTTGATCATCAAAGGAACCCAAAAAACAAAGATTTGGGTGTGATCAAAGGCAATCATTGGAGAAATTTATGAAAAGTTGATGAACATGGCATTTAAACCAAAATGACAATTTTGGTGGATAAAGATTGAAACTTTACCACCAAAATGGACTTATTATACAAGATTAAACCTTTAGGGACACAAATATGACATAAAGATCCCATACTTGGTGATTTATGGCTAGATCATGGTTGGGGTGATAAAGATTGGAGATTTATCCCCCAATCATGACTCTTATGGCCAAATAAAACAAAATCAACATGAAAATGTAATAAACCATGATCATCTTTAGGTTTTACCCCATAATCACACATTAGGTGTGAAGGGAACCTTGAATCACCTCATGATTTGGATCATATACATATATAATCATAATATGTATATAGCTTGAAAGGCCAAGACATGTATAATATATAGATATAGTGCTTGAAAATGGACAAGATTTTCAAGAAATGTAAAGTGTTTGAAATGGACAAGACTTTGCAAGAACAAGAAGAAATAACACAAGATAAACAAGTAATATGAACAAAGATAAAAGAGTTTGAGATGAAGAAGAAGATGGGGAGAAGGAGGCTTCACCTATGATGGTTATGCCTATCTTCCTCTCTTTTCACTCAAATCCCTGAAATGATCAGCATGGGGTTCAATTTATAGAGGCTAAGGGTGCCCAACATAGTCGTACGGCTAGGGACCTCATGTGCCCAAATCATCCGTACGACTCGACCTGGCGAGCTTCTGGATTTTTCTAAGTTTAATTCCAGTTCAGTCCTGGAATATCAGGTTTATCCTAGTGAGTTCCTGGCCCATTGGTTTATCCCTAAATGGTACCAAGAATTCCTCTAAAGTATGTCAGCTTTAGATTGGGGTACTTACAGGCGTGACCAGAAAAATATACCGAGCAAATTTCCTGTTGGGCCCGCAGGCAACCGGGACACTGGAGCGCGCACAACAGAGCAGTTGCGGAGCAGAAAGCCGGAGCTGGAACAAACGTTCACAAGACATGCATGGACCAGCCCCATCTTGCCACTTGGCGTGGAGTGATTGGTCAAGAGGAAAATAATTAAAAAAACAAAAATTGGGCACCAAGTTTGGTTGCACGGCCGCGCGTTGAAAAGTGCACGACCGTGCAAACACTATTCATAGCCTTTTCCAGGTTTTTTATTTTTTCAACCTTTTCATCATCTTTTGACCATTTTTTCTTCATCTTCTCCTTCACTCCATCAACCTCCACCACAACTGATCTTCCTCCCTCCTCTACCCCTACTATAGGGGTGTTTTTGGTCATCATTTTCACCTCCCTCCTCCCTCCTATGATCTCCCAAATGGCCTCCTCATTCTTCACTTGTAACACTCTTCTCACCACAACTCACAACAACACTTCCTACCAATTCTAACCAGCACTCTCTCTCATACTCAGTCCCAAACTCCCTCTCTACCACATTCATAACCCCACCAATTGGACACCATAAGCCCACCACAAAACCACCACCAAATCACCATTAAACCACCACAAAACAACCCAAACACAACTCAAACTCAAGCAATCTCAATCATTCCAACTCTCAAACATCAAACAAAAAAAAGTCTTCCCTTGGAGACAAAGGAGGCACACCACCCTCCCCTAATATAGGTAAGTTTCCTTCATGTAAGTTACTAGATTTAAATATGTAAGTTTTGTATGATTTGTTGGGGATCTAGTCAACTAATGACTAGATCTCCCATTATTATCCATGTAACTATGTTTTAACTTTGTAAATAAACATGTTTAAGTTGTTATAAATGTTTGAATCTCTGTATATATATGTTTTAAGTTTATTTTAGTGTTGATTCCATGCTTTAAATCTCGAATCCCAGCAAGAAATGGCTCCTTTACTCAGTATGTGATGAATCTGTCCTCTTCCCCTTCTTTCATTTTTATTCTCATTTTTGTTGATGGTTGTTCATAAATAGACATATGATAATGTTAATAACACATCAATAAATATGTTACCCAGGTCTCATGGGTTTATTCCAAGTTTATGCCATGTTTAGATGCTTATCTTCATGCTATGAGTATTCTGTCCAGCATATTCTGTTTCAACCAAGGCTTTTGATGTCCCGTTTTTTCTATCATTACTTCGTTTTAAGATCTAGCTCATAACATAAAAGTTGTTCATTATGTATTGAATATGATGGATGCCAAGTTTCATGGTCTAAATCCACGTTTAGGTCATGTTTTGGTACGAATTTGCATAGTGTAGAACTGCTGCCTTGCTTGCTGCATTCTGGACTAGTCTGAGTTTTCAAGTCTAAAACCCTATCAAAACTCGATTTCTAAATCAAAGTCATAAAATGAATAATAATAATAAAGACATTCATTCTTTTGAAACAATTTAATGACCTCAGGAAAGGTTTCTATCCATTTTCTAAATCAAGTATTTGCTCCCAGATCTGTATTTCCCAGATTCTGACATGTAAATGTCAGAGGCCTTTTAAAGCATCATAACTTGTTTTCTAACTTTGAAACTTGGCATACATCATTTTTGATACGTGATCTTCAACTTTCGTGTTTTATTATTTTCCATATTCATAAGCTATGATAGAGTAAATTGTTCATCAAAACCTGATATGCTATCTTTTCATGTGCTTGGCTGTTTTCACATGAATGTTCTTGACATGATATGAGCATGAAATAATAACCTAAAAACCCAACCAAAAATCATACATGTTCTCTAATATCTTGGGAGTGAATCCCAAGTTTTAGATCTATTTTTGGATAGGTATTTCACAGGAACATCCATGGTGATCCACAGCAATCCATGAGCTTGGAGGACATATTTTGACTTGGACATTCTTTCATGGGATCATTCCCATTTTTCACATACTTGTATTATATGTACATTATTTTCCCCTCACCCCATTAATTGTCTTACTTGTCTATTTGATTCAAACCATTTTCAAAACCAATTGGGAACCCACCCAAACCGGTTCCCGGTTGCGATCAAATGAATCGACCAAGACTAGGAAGACTCTTTGTACATAAAACACACATTTTTTCAATGTTAGGGCATAATAAGGCATTTTCTAAAAGGAAATTAAAATCAAGCGTAGGCGGAAGCATGCTAGAGACCGTAAGGGTGAGAGGAGTGCTGCTAATCACCTTCTCCTCTCGTAACTTAACCCCCGAACCCACTTCTCTAAACAAAAAGGTTTTATCTCTATTTTCCTTTAATAAAATGAGGTGGCGACTCTATGATTTTCAGAACCAAAGGAGGGTAACCATTGTGTAAGAACCGAGCGGATTCAAGACGCATTTGCATGAGGCAAACTAGTCGCTCTTACACGAACGACCGGTTAGGTTCGCGCGCGGGCTCTCACAGATTGATATGAGCAAATGATATTGAACACTTCAATTCTTTTGGCATGGTCATGCACTATCATCAATATCACTAATCGAGTGGCCAAGCAGATATCTCTCTTGAGAGAGGGAAAAATCCCATCTTGACTTATCATTCTTCCTACAAGAATATGATTATGCCAATCGTAGCCTTTATAACCACCCAGTTAAGGGTAGCGTTTGAGTACGTCAAACATAATGTTCATCATGTGGAAGACCATGATAATCTCAGGTCTATCTAGTACATTTTTCTTCAACAAGTACCCACAACTTTAATCTGTATCTTATGCACATAATCATCATATGATTATCCAGTAAACTCATGTTAGACCTTCATAAGTGCTAGGGACAATGATTATTATAATAAACATGCAAAAGATATAATAATCGGGTTTGTTATCTCCATAACAATGAAGCTATGATGTAACGCATAGGCCTTTCTCAAGGGCCTAGGGCATAATATCCAACAGTCTCCCACTTGCACTAGGCCTAATCAACGTGTATCCAATACCCATTAAGCTTAGTTATGATCTCCATCATTATTGCAAGCGAGCTTTGTAAGATGATTATCCTTGTTATTATCATATGATATTTTGCATATTTTGACATCTCCCATATTTGACGATTTCTCGAATAAAATAGAAATGTCCGAGTATGTGTTTAGATAAAACATTAGCCCCTTGAATTGTACAAAAACAATTATTGACACGATGAAGGTCTATAAAATTAGTGACACTAGAAACGATTTCTAGTTTACTAATTGGATAGCTGGGAAGACTTCATAGATAGGCTAGAAAAGAGGGGAGCTTTCTTAGCATAGGCTACACAGATTCTACTTTCCTTTTCAGATGTTGCTTATCCGGGCTTGGAAGCAGATAGGAGAATAGTATCTTAATCCAAACAACTTTCTAGTTGCATCTAATGCTACTAGACACTCAACCTTTTGTAGAATAGTAATGGTGTATTTAGAACTCTGTTAATCATCATTATTAAACGAAAACATGTATTTATACTACAATATTTATCTTTGTTGGTTTGAAAGAATGCATCTATGTATCTATTACATGATCATATTCACTCCATCAAAGATCAAGAATGCATCCTTTGTTACTTCTCAAGTTCATAAGGAAGTTTCTTAACTAGTGACTTTCACTAGGATCTAATTGGTATTATCTCATCATACTCCAAGTATATGAGACATCTGATCTTAGTACATTGAAATGGCTTACATGATAGATCCAATTGCCGAAGCATATGGAATCCTAATCATGTACTCTTGCTCATTAGTATTCCAGTAAGACTTAATATTGCAAAGATTAATGCCATTAGTACATTGACTTTCACCAATAAACCTTTTAGATTTATCTCCATAAATCAGTCCAAGGATATAGGCGGCTTTATCCACGTCTTTCATTTAGAAACTCTTTCAAAATGAATTATATGTCAACCACATATATTAGACTATGAATAATATTACGCTCCCACTAAATTTATTGTAATCACAAGTCTCATCTTTGATGAATTCAAACTCTTTGAATAATTTATCAAAATGAAATTTCACTCCTAAGTAGTTTGCTTCAATCCATCTCATGGATTTCTGCAACTTGCATATCTTATTAGAATTTAATGGATCAAAAACTTAGGTTGTATCAAATACAACCTAAAGTAAGTTCCTGTTAAGGAATATAGTTTTGACATTCATTTGTCATATTTCATATTCAAAATATGTGGTCATGACAATAAGAATTCTAATAACATTAAGCATGACTACGGGTGATAAAGTTTCATCATAATCGACATTATGAATTAACTTTACTCAATTAGTCGTGTTTTATAAATATGCACCTTGTGATCCATGTCCGTTTTTTTATAAAAAAACTCATTTTCTATCATTTGGTTTTTAAGCCTTACGGTAGAACAATCAAGTTCGAAACTTGATTATGATACATGGATTGCACTTTTAGATTTTTTGACTTCAAGTCATTGATCTAAATCCGGAGCGGACTTTGCATCTTGATAGGTAATTGTAGACACCCCGCCTTGGACCTCTCACCCCGATTGCATACAAAGTATTTTTATTTAACTTATTTTTGTTGATTTCTGTTACTTCGGTTAAGTTCCTAACTGATTCCGTTAGTTTTGGACTAAACTGCATAACAGAGTTAACTTTTAGGGTCATTCTGTCATTCTGTCCTTCTCTGCCGCGGGCGCTTCCGAAACTGTTAATGGGCTGCGCGCGCGTCTCGCCCCTAAAGCGGGACCCGCGCGCCTCCCATTATGGCAGTAACGGATTGCACCTTATTTCCCTCCCTTTTCTTATTTACAAACATCTTTTCTTGATCACAAAAACCATCTTTTTACATCCACATTCATCCCCCCCTTTTCTCATTAACTCCCAATCCCAAATTCTAAGCCTTTTCCCAAAAATTAATATTTTTTCATTTATTATTTGACTTCTTTTATTTCTTTTATTTTTCTTTTATTCATTTATCTTATTTGTGATTGGCTCATTCCATTTCACATGGATGACCAATTTCCCTCCATCATTTCCCTCTCTTTTTTACCTATAAAAACCATCATCTCCTACCTTGGAAAAGGACCTCATTTTTTAGACTTGGAACTTTCTCTCTACACAAATTCTATATCATTTTCCCTACACAAATTCTCCCAACAAGAGTTTTACGCAACGAAACTCTACACAAATCTCTACACAACAACATCATTTTCAAGTCCAAGTTTGAAGTCTTCTTTCTAAAGGTACAAGTCTTCTTTTTTTATTCTATTCATGTTCTATTCAATGTATGCAATCCCCATTAGTGGGACATGACCAACATGACTACTTCACATATTGAAGTTAGTTAAGGTTATCTCCCTACATTTTAATCTCGACTTTAATTCACCATGTTAATTTCTCTTCATCTCTTAATGTAATTCTTTAACATTACTTGGTACATGTAATCTTTATCATTAAATAAATAAAACAATTTTATTTTATTTCCCCTTTATTTCCCCTTTTCTTCTCATCACAATTGTTAGCACATTTCTATTTAATTAATTGAAGGACATGTAAATATTAGAACACCAATAGTGGCAAGACCCGCGTAAGCGGGGCGGAGTGGGTGTTTAAGTACTTCCCACTCCGTCACCTAACCCCCGAACCCTTCTCTCCCGAATCTCTGGTTTTGTACATAAATTAGGCTATTTCTAGGTTTTTCTTATGTTCCTTTAAAAACATAGGTGGCGACTCTAAACAATCTAAAACAAGTTAGACATCCTAGGATAATTCACCGCTCTAGCCAAGCCGTGGTTTCCCGGGGTATCTACAGTGGCGACTCCGCTGGGGATGTGAGAGGGTTAAACTTGCGTTTTCATTTCTTTTGGTGTTCTTATTACTGTTTTCTGGGCATTCTGGTAAAAAAGGGTGGGAAGCGCGCGCCTATGGCCTTCTTGGCGTAAAGCGCGCGCGTCCGACCCAAATTACCAGAATCGCCCGTCTTCCTTCTTGTCCTTCCATTCCATGTTTCTGTGCTAACAAATTCTGCAGGGGAAAGCATTTTTATTTAGGGTCAAGGAAATCCCTTGAACCCGCTGATTTACAGGTTGTTACCCAGATGCGGGCGCCTCTGCCCCTCTTTGTCTAACGCGCGCGCCTCCCGAGTAGGCATCCTAATGCGCGCGCTTCTGGGCGCATTCCCAGAATAGAACAGTGCACAGAACAGAGTGGTTTTGACAGTGTGTGGGCACCGGGCCTGCACAAAACAATTTTTACTTTCTGTTTATTTTATCGGTCATACGGGTGATTCGAAAGTTGTAATTATGTGCTTATTTGTTTTTTTTATTTCTTTTGAAAAAAAAAATGTTTTGTCACATGTTAGACCTCACACTACATGCACATATTCTTATCAATTGCTCACTATCGAGTCGCACAAGTCCAACCCCAAACCCGTCGAGGCCCGTCCTAGAAAGTTTCAAGCTCCACTCGACCTTGACTCTTTCGAAGCGGTAAACCTCAGCCTGTGGCGTAGTTCATGACTACATGCCGGGGGTGACCTTTGAGCCTCATATTCAAGCCGAGCAAAAGCCACACAATTCGAGTTAGGGTCTAACACTCCGTGAATCAAGTCGGTTTCCATGTACCGAGATTTCCCTAAACTAATGTCTTCAAATTATACATGCCAATTTGTTGCAATGGACGAAATAAAACTCCATCCCCAAAAGTGGCTATCTTGGACGAAAATAAAAAATCCGTCCCCGCATGTTTGGTTTACTACATTAATTTAGTTTAATCCCGACACATGTAGGATTCACAAGCGTGGTGGAATCCGATGAGTACATGTGACCGCGAGAAGGTCTATATACTAGTGTGACGATTCCACTATTTTTTTTCTAGAAACCCCAAAAAGGAATCCGTCCTTCCGACTTTTGTAAATAAAAAAATTAAAAAACAAAAAAGAGTCATTTTCTTTATATGGTTGAGTCTTTTTCGTGTTTGTGGGTTAAATTTATTTTACTCAAAAGGTATTTGTGGGGCCAACCTAAGATCAACCGTGTTCTTTCAAAAGGTCCAATTGCTTCCAACAGCAACAACAACAATGGTGGGTACTTCCCCGTGTCCAACGAAAGACTCTTCAACATAATAAGAGCCATGGGGGAACAAATGGATAGACTTTCCGAGGATGCCCGCCGAAAAGACGATTTGTGGCAAGTCCGTTTTGATCTCGAGAGGAAGATTCACAAGGAAGATGTTTCCGAGCTCAAAGCCCGTTTTCAAGAGCTCACCAATAACAAGGCAAAGTTTAAGGGTAAAGCATGCTCAAGTGGCCCGTCCCTCAAAAGCTACAAAGGTACCGCCAACAACCGAGTTCTCACTCCTCTCCTAGGAGTAACCCAAGCCGAAGCATTTGAAACTTTGGTGGCAAGTGAAAAGATCAAGCCTTTAGAGGGGTACAAGCCGAAGACGATACCGAAGAATCATGCACATGGTGAATAGTGCGGCTACCACAAGCATAGTGGCCATACTACCGAAGGGTGCTTCCTTCTCCGAAACATCATCCAAGATTTGTTCGACAACGGCGAATTTACTGTGGGTGAAGAGCAACCTTTAGAGAGTGCCAACATGCAAGAACTCATCAAAGAAGAATGATTTGGTTTCGAAATGGGGCTTCTACAAGGAATCATACCACAAGGAGACTACAACGACAATGGGGACTACAACAACAATCTCCGTTTCTCTTTCTCTACCTTGTAATAGGAACTAAAAAAAAAAAAAAAAAAAGAGTCAAAGTCCTCTTAAGGGTGCATTAAGTTTTCTTTGTCCAATTAATGTGAAATTTTGAGTCAAGTCTCATCATCAAATAAAAGTCGTTCTTGTCCTCATACACTCTTCCAAGTTGTTCAATCTAATTCTTGGCAAAATGATGAAAAGATGTCTAAACGAGTTTTGGAATGAAGGCCATCACTTGAACGCCTAGGGGCTAAACATTGTGACGAAGGCAACATCATCAACGACGAAGACAAAGCCAAGACATCAAGGGTGAAGCAACAACCATGGAGAAAAATCAAGCAATGTTTCAAAGGGGGGATTAAAAAAAAAAAAAATGCTCGCTAGGTTGAACTCTTCAAATCAACCTAGACATAAGTTAGAGCACAAAAAAAAAAAAATAATAAAAAAAATCCCCCTCAATCAAAGAAGTACATATCAAGATCAACATCATTCCACCAATGAACGACGAACCGACATCAACAACAAATCACGACGAAGCAACAAATCCTCACATCAAAAGGAGGATCCACAAGAACTACGGTGACCTGAGCCTCTACACTGGAGGAACGTAGGCAACCTGCGGGTCCGGTCTCATGCAAGAAAGAAGATATGTTTAGCCCTAGCGTGTTATGGTGATTGGCCTTCATCTCGAACTTGTCAATACATCTTTGTACGATTCATTTGCCAATGAATTAATTACCAAAAAGATTGAGCAACTTTCTTAGATTTGGAATCATTTCGCGCTCCTTGTCGAGTCTAGGGACTTCTATTCTTTCTGCATACTCCCAATTTCTTGCAATCAAATTGGGGCTTTCCTTCTCTTCTCTCTTAATGACTTACTTGCTTTCATGAGTCATTCAAAAAACGGTCAAATACATGAAGTCAATACTAGGGACACTTCCCTAATCAAGTCAATGTCACTCACCTTTAGTGACAAAAGGTCTCCACCGCAAAATCACATGTCTTATCTCCTCAGCTAGAGTCAATGCACACTCCCTCATTAATCAAGTCAAAATGAAGACGCAAAAGAGATGCCCGCTAGATTGAAAACCCGAAAGGGCGGTCTAGGCAAAAAAACAGGGTGCGTCATAAAAAAAATGAGAGAGTGAGAGAGAGAAGGGAAAGAGAAATGGAGATCTTCGGCCTCTAAAGAAGACAACTGCACGAGCTCTACATTGGATCTCCTCATCAAGACAATTCCCCACCGAGTCAACTTTGGGATTGCAAAAGGCTCGACAAGATATGGCACCATCAAAGGTTGTTTTGGGTTATTGGCATCATTCTCCAGCAGTGTGCATTTTTTGGTTCATGAAAAGAAGGCCCGTGGTAGCCAAGACCCATCCGATAACGAGCCCATCATAAAAGGGCACGAGGTTTCACAAATAATCCCTAGATAGTCAATTGGCTTGGGCAACAAATAGCAACAACATGTGTCTCAGTTTTCAAGGCTTCTTCAAGTATGTGCTTCTAAAGTACGCCGAAAGGCTCCCGAGAAATGGAGTAGCTCTTGCCATGTCCTCTCATGTTTGTTCCCTCGCACGAGGATGAGTCACTCTTGCTTTGCTCAACAAATGGTGACGCCCTAGGGGCTATGTGACTCAAGAACAAGGGATTCTTTTGCTTCATTTGGCAATCAATACGTCCTAGGGGCTATGCTCAAGAAAGATGTGTGAGACTATCCTCAAAGTCCCTCAAAAGGGATGTCAAAAGGCCCTCTTGTCATGTGTGCCCGTGCTCGTTTCCCCAATCAAGGGTGGACCTTTCTCGCAATCAATGATGGCACTGTAGGGGCTACGGTCAAGTCTTAAAGGCTCCCTCGGCAAAGAGCAATTAACTCCCCAGCAGTATCCCCAGCCAAGTCATGTGCAACATTGGAAGCTTCCTCAATTCAGCACCGAAAGTCTCAACGGGCTTCACAATCTACAATCTTTTGGGCTACGGCATTACAGTAATTCAAGAAAAGGGCAGTATTAGGGCTTCGCGACCGACAGTATTTTGGGCAACAATACTCAAGCAATACAATGTGGAGTAGTCTTATGGCTCCATGAGAACAATCAAGATTCACGAGTCTCTCAACACTTCAAGTCAAAGGCCTCTTGGTTTTAAATGAAGACTCCGATGTTATGAATGAAGTTGATGATTTTTGTTAGAACTCACAGCGAGATTTTGAAGGAAGTCTTAGAGAAAAGGAAAAAGATTCATTATGCTAAACTCTAATCAAAACAGGGTTATAGCGGGAAATGCCACGGCCAATCCCAATGTTTCTGTAATTCAGCACCCCCTTCTTCAAGATCAAAAGCACAAGGTGCAGCTCAGATAAAGTTGGGCCACAGCACTAGTTGCATCTGAAGATCCGTCATTAGTTCAACTCAAGAAGAGTCAAGCAAGCATACTCATTTGAGACTTTATCACGCTAAGACCTTATCCTCCGCGACCTCGACGGCACCGCAAGACATTACTGCATCCTTTGACATAAGCCCTCAGCCATTTGGGTATCGACCACAATGAGGCCATTCATCTCCCCAGTAAGAGCAAGAAGGAGATCTCTATCAAGAATTCTACCAAACGGTACATCCGCTCTCAATGCCGAGCCAATCACGAGATAATTTGGGGCTTTACAATGAACGGTCTTCACATCCCGCCATCTACAAGCCCACGAAACTTGGGGCTTTGCAATCTCCCGAAGCTTGGCATCAACGATCTCCTCTTGGGGCTTGCTCACTACAACAACAAAGGGCGATTTACTCGAATGGGCCAAGAGCTGATTTATCTTGGGCCTACGCAAGCTACTCAAAGTTTGGGCATCAAAGGCATTCTAGGGGCTTTACAATCAGCAACCCCTTGTTATCTCGGCATCAAATGCCTTTTGAAGCCCCATAATCGACAAATCTCTTGGGGCTAGACAACAATCTTCGTTGGGCACATCGGCGACAACAGAATTCAAGCGAGGCAATCCGGACTTCGACTGAACATGACTTGATCTTGGGTTGGCTTCACAAGCACACAATGGTTAAAATGGTTCACCCACGAACTAAAATAAAAAAAATCTTTTCCTCACATGTGTGCATATTCTTTCCTTTCTAATCTAAAAAAAAAAAAAAAAAAAAAAATTTCTTTTTTCTTTTCTCCTTCTATGTGCAAAAGTATGTGCTTTACTTTTCTTTGCTCCTAGCCTCTCCTCCAGCGTTCTCCATCATCCTTGAACTACGCTGGTCTGATTCTCTTAAAGGGATACGTAGGCAGCCTTTTGGCACGACCAACCCATCATCCAGAGTACCATCTCGCCAACCCAACATCAAGGGCATTCTCTCATCAACATCTAAAGAATGGACATTCTCCATCAAAGCATCCTCCGCAGACATCAAGAATCCATCTCCACTCAAGCGGCAATGGTAAGTGAAGGTACCACCGCAAAGCCAAACAGCATCCGCTACTTAAGGCACTTCATCCCCAACAGAAAGCAACCACACGTCATCAGCAACCAAGCATTCCCCAGCAGATTTCAATCATCAACTCGCTCGCAAACGGGAGTGTGTATCAAACCGCTCGCAAACGGGGGCGTTTTCTACCAACTTGCTCGCAAACGGGGGCATGTTATCTCTGACAGCTCGCAAACGGGAGTTCGTCATCAACCGCTCGCAAACGGGAGCGTTTTCTACCAACTTGCTCGCAAACGGGGGCATGTTATCTCTGACAGCTCGCAAACGGGAGTTCGTCATCAACCGCTCGCAAACGGGAGCGTTTTCTACCAAATTGCTCGCAAACGGGGGCATGTTATCTCACACAGCTCGCAAACGGGAGCATGTATCAAATCGCTCGCAAACGGGAGCGTTTCCTATCAACTTGCTCGCAAACGGGGGCATGTTATCTCAGACAGCTCGCAAACGGGAGTTCGTCATCAACCGCTCGCAAACGGGAGCGTTTTCTATCAACTTGCTCGCAAACGGGGGCATGTTATCTCACACCGCTCGTAAACGGGAGCGTGTATCAAACCGCTCGCAAACGGGGGCGTTCTCTACCAACTTGCTCGCAAACGGGGGCATGTTATCTCAGACAGCTCGCAAACGGGAGTTCGTCATCAGCCGCTCGCAAACGGGAGCGTGCATCAAACCACTCACAAACGGGAGTGTGTTATTAAGTCGCTCACACAGGGAGCGCATCCCCATCTTTCACAATTTCAAAATTCCCCTCTTTCTTTAAATTGCGGCCGTGGTGGGCTGCCTCAAGCCACCACACCTTTTTAAATTTTTTGTGGCCGTGGTGGGCCGCCTCAAGCCACCACACCTTTTTAAAAAAAAATTGTGGCCGTGGTGGGCCGCCTCAAGCCACCACACTTTTCTAAATTTTTGTGGCCGTGGTGGGCCGCCTCAAGCCACCACACCTTTTTTTAAAAAAAAAATTGTGGCCGTGGTGGGCCGCCTCAAGCCACCACACCCTTTCCATCCGTGAAAGCCGCTCACACAGGGATCGCACTCCTATCCTATGTAATTTCAAATTCCTTCTTTATTGAGTCTTTGTTTTCTCTTTTCGATGTCCCCGGCGGTTGTCTTTCTTTCGTCGACGCGTTTTGCTTTGCAATCCACGTCGCCGAGGGGCTCTGTAGACACCCCGCCTTGGACCTCTCGCCCCGATTGCATACAAAGTATTTTTATTTAACTTATTTTTGTTGATTTCTATTACTTCGGTTAAGTTCCTAACTGATTCCGTTAGTTTTGGACTAAACTGCATAACAGAGTTAACTTTTAGGGTCATTCTGTCATTCTGTCCTTCTCTGCCGCGGGCGCTTCCGGAACTGTTAACGGGCTGCGCGTGCGTCTCGCCCTTAAAGCGGGACCCGCGCGCCTCCCATTATGGCAGTAACGGATTGCACCTTATTTCCCTCCCTTTTCTTATTTACAAACATCTTTTCTTGATCACAAAAACCATCTTTTTACGTCCACATTCATCCCCCCTTTTCTCATTAACTCCCAATCCCAAATTCTAAGCCTTTTCCCAAAAATTAATATTTCTTTCATTTATTATTTGATTTCTTTTATTTCTTTTATTTTTCTTTTATTCATTTATCTTATTTGTGATTGGCTCATTCCATTTCACATGGATGACCAATTTCCCTCCATCATTTCCCTCTCTTTTTTACCTATAAAAACCATCATCTCCTACCTTGGAAAATGACCTCATTTTTTAGACTTGGAACTTTCTCTCTACACAAATTCTATATCATTTTCCCTACACAAATTCTCCCAACAAGAGTTTTACGCAACGAAACTCTACACAAATCTCTACACATCAACATCATTTTCAAGTCCAAGTTTGAAGTCTTCTTTCTAAAGGTACAAGTCTTCTTTTTTTATTCTATTCATGTTCTAGTCAATGTATGCAATCCCCATTAATGGGACATGACCAACATGACTACTTCACATATTGAAGTTAGTTAAGGTTATCTCCCTACATTTTAATCTCGACTTTAATTCACCATGTTAATTTCTCTTCATCTCTTAATGTAATTCTTTAACATTACTTGGTACATGTAATCTTTATCATTAAATAAATAAAACAATTCTATTTTATTTCCCCTTTATTTCCCCTTTATTTCCCCTTTTTTCTCATCACAATTGTTAGCACATTTCTATTTAATTAATTGAAGGACATGTAAATATTAGAACACCAATAGTGGCAAGACCCGCGTAAGCGGGGCGGAGTGGGTGTTTAAGTACTTCCCACTCCGTCACCTAACCCCCGAACCCTTCTCTCCCGAATCTCTGGTTTTGTACATAAATTAGGCTATTTCTAGGTTTTTCTTATGTTCTTTTAAAAACATAGGTGGCGACTCTAAATAATCTAAAACAAGTTAGACATCCTAGGATAATTCACCGCTCTAGCCAAGCTGTGGTTTCCCGGGGTATCTACAGTAATAGGTCATTCGCAATGATATCTTCCTAATTACTTTCTATTACGAGAAATCAATATTTCTTGTTATAGATAGTATCATATCAGTTATGAAAATATCTTGTGTATACTTGAACGAATTTCCACAACTCCTTGTGAAACTTTATTCAACTTCCATCTTTGGTTCTATGTCATTTTCTGGGTCTCGAACTCTTCGAGATATATTTTACTCCCACTAGTTCTTTAGAGATAAACTATTTATCTAGAAAGTGCTATTTAGAGTAACAAACGATTTCTACTCTAAGGGCGTAAAATTAATATCATTTAGATATCCCATAAAAATACATTAATTAGATTTAGGTGTGATTTTGTCTAAGACAATACTTTTTGCAAAAGTGTCACATTAAAATCTTTATGAAAGACAAACCAAGTTTTCTTTCATTCCATATCTAATATGGTATCAGTCGAACCTCCTTAGATGAAACTCAATTTAGTATAAGCGCAGCTGTTTCCAGCACATAATCCAGGAGGTTAATTAAAGACCAGTTTGACTTATTATGAGGCGAAGAACAGGAGTTTGCAGACAATCTGCATATTTCTGTAAACAGGGGCCGTACGCCTAAATTGTAGCCGTACGGTTGTAGTTTTCAGATTTTGATTTTCTTATTCTGCAGACTTTCTGCAGAATTCTCATCAAGTCCATGATTCAAATATTTATTACCTTGATCAGAACAGAGTACATCAATACTTTTTCCATGAGATACCGAAATCATTTTCCAAGCATTGTTACTTTAATTAACTACATACATCAATATGTATTAGTCTAAAAGAGTACTTCCTTTTACTACTATTAGTAAGAGATGTCTTAATCAATTTCTAAGATTCACTTATATCACATGATTTGAAATCATGTGAATTTAAAAGTCTGTCCCATGGAATTTTAGATATGTGTTTCTTTTCATTTGATATAGACATCAATGCTTTAAGAATGTAACGCTTACATCCTTAGATTCAGATTTCCATTATTTACGTTATACTCATTATTTTGTTCTTCCAAGATAAGGATATAAAGTCCCATTATATGATTAACAATAAAATAAAGTGAATCATATTTAATGGTGCACCTTCTTATTCAAAATAAGAAATATCCATAATCTTCTAATGAAGAAACCAAAATAGTATTTCTACTTAAAGTAGGAACATCACAACATTTGTTCAAAACAAATATGAACCCACTAGGTAAAGACACTTTGCAAAATCCTATGATTAATGATTCAACCTTTGCATTATTATTACCACATAGGTTAACATTTACCTTCCTTAAGTAGTCTTTCTATTTCTCAAGTCTTACACATTTAGACAAATGTGGGATGGATATCCGATATCCAATACCCAAGAACTTAGAAGTAAAATTTTAACATAAATGCTTGAAGCGGTAGTCCTACTACCCATCCTTTTGATCTTTTAATTCAAATTGTAACTTCTCATATGGTCAAACACATTTCCATGGTGGGAATTACAACCTTTGGATTTTAAGTTTAGTCACAAATATTTCCTTTAGGCTTGACAACTCTTGTCTTGCCTTTATCTTAAATCCTTATCCTTATTAACCTTTAGAGTTTGAGAAGGTTCTGTAAGTACCCCAATCTGAAACCGACCTATCTTAGAGGTAGCCTTAGCACCATTTTAGGGATAAGCTAATAGGCTAGGACCTCCCTAGGATAAGCTATAAATTTCAGGACTACTCTGGTATAAAATTGGAAAAATCCAGAAGCTCGCCAGGTTGAGCCGTACGGATGCTTTGGGTACTAGAGGGTCCTAGCCGTACGGCTGGTTTAGGCACCCTCAGTCCCTATAAATAGAACCCCTTGGTGATAATTTCAGGGGGGGGAGAAACATTAGAACTAAGGTTACTCTGTCGAATTCACCTCAGAATAGTGTAAGAGTGAACAAAGAGTGAAAGAGAGAAAGGAAGATTGGCCTAAACCAAGATAGGTAAAGCCACCTTCTCCCCCTCCCTTCTCTTCATCTAAGAACTCTATTTATCTTTGATCTTGTCATTTATTGTTGATATTTACATTCTTGCAAGTCTTGTCCATTCAAGCAATATACATATATCTATTATTATTTATATTTCCTAGTCCAAGCCATGAGATGATCAAAGGTGCCCTCCATACTTTGTGTGGAAGAGGTTCAAACCTAGTTTGATCATGGCTTGTTGATTGTTCATTTACATTCTTTTCATGGATGATGCTCTTGTTGTTCATTTTGCTCATTTTAAGCTATGATGATCATGTTGAGGATAAAGTCTCAATCTTTATCCTCATCACCTTGATCTAGCCCAAAATTCCCAAGTTTGGGTAATAAAAATCCAATCTTTATGGTTTGTTCTTGTCCCTAAAGGATTAATCTTTCCTAGAAGAGCCATTTTGATGGTAAAGTTTCAATCTTTACTCATCAAATGGTCACTATGGCTCAAAAAGGCATATTGGCCACCTTTTTCATGTTTCTCCCATGATTGCCTTTGATCATGCCCAAACTCTTGTTTTGGGAGGTCCTTTGATGATAAAATTGCATAGGAATGAGTTGTTAATGATGTTTAGTGTTGGAATAACAAACTGGAATCAGAACAATTTGGTCCAGTTCAAGCAGAATACTCTGTTTCTGCCTGGAACTGGACTGTTGCTTGAACAAACTGTAAAATCCCAGGAGTGGTCTTCCCATCCGTACGGCTACTTTGGCCGTATGGGGAGATTGACCATTTTGCCCTTCTGTCTTCTATTTTCTTGTCAAACAAACCCTTTTTCAGTTGAAAAGATAAATAAAAAGTTAAAACAAAGATTTTCCGTTTAAACATACACATACACATGCACTTTTGTTAACTAACAAGGGAGACTCGGCTTTGTCCGATGCAACTTGGGAGGACGTAAAAACTCTTCCCAAGTTGTAACCTGATCTCCGAACCTTTGAACTCAAACCTTTGTCATTTTGTTGGGTTTAAAATTAACAAAATGTGGCGATTTCGTTAAATTGGTCCGGTTCCCGCGTTTGGTATTTCGCCCTTGAAACGAGCCCGTGTTTTTTGGGGGCGGCATCCTTACTGTGGCGACTCCGCTGGGGATTAGAGTGCTTTCGGACTTCTTTCTAGAAGATTCGGGGGCATTCTTGTGTGGGTCAAACTCCCGTTCCCGTTAGTTGACTTCTTGCATATTTGTGTGTGTTTGATGTTTCTGTTTAAACTGTTTTGAGTACATACCTTCTGGAAATACAATAAACTGGGGCTTGATGATCAGAAGTTGGAGAAACTGAGAAAAATCTTCACCCTCTTGCTTTAGCCGTACGGCTACTTTGGGTAGGGGCCAGAATGTTTCCAATTAACAGTTTGGTGCAGGGCTGCAACATTCTGAGTGCCCCTCTGCTTCTACTTGTCCAGGTTCTAAATTTACAGTCTTACTTGTGCACAATACCTTCATTCTTTTGGCCAAAACTTGATTTTAAAAGGTGATAAAACTTGGTTATGCATGATCTTTTGTCAATAAATGGTTTCCAAAACCTCATCGTGCATAATCCTTTTTGTAAGGGTTTTTCTTGTGTCTTCTTGTTGTGCACAAATTTCTTTGTACAAAAGGGTTTCAATGTAAAATATTTCTTTTGCAAAAGTTTGATTCAAAATTCTTTGTTGTGCACAACTTGGTACATGTACAAGTTTTGGTCTTTGTTTGCTTATATTCCTTGATTTGTTGTGTATAAATTGCTCAATCCATGCTTGTTCATACTTGTTCATATCTTGCTTATGACATGCTCATGCTATCGAAAAATAAATTGAATATCTCTCTTTTTACTCAAAAAGGAGCATAGAATGAATTCACACCACGCGCACTTGACTGTGCACGTTCTAAATACCCTTTAAACCCGGGGTGGATGCCACGATGCAGCTCGTTGGGCGCTCTTGTTCCCTTCGATGCGCGCACGGGTCCATCCCACCTTCCCTTCCGAACCGAGTCAACCACACTTGTCGGTGACACACAAATACCGTGACTATGGTTGGTTTTTGGTCTAGTTCACGTTACCACATCCTTGATACGTTCTCAAAGCTAATTGTGGCCAAATTAATGCCCAAGTTGTGACTCCTTGATGTAATGCAAACGTGGCCTAACCAGCCTTCAACTCGTGTGTTAGTGACGACCGCAATTAGCAAGGGCCATGTGTAGATACCCCGGGGGAACCACGGCTTTAGGCTATGAGCGCGTGTGTTATCCTAGGATGTCTAACTTTTTTTAGATTGTTTAGAGTCGCCACCTATGTTTTGAGGAACATAAGAAAAACCTATTGATTATAGCCTAAGTTTGATTACGAAAACAGAGATTCTTTGTTTTGAGGTTCGGGGGTTAGATTACGAGATGGGAAGTACCGAAACACCCATCTCGCCCAACTAAAGTTGGTCTTGCTTGGTCAAAATCTACATGAATGATAACGTTCTTCTTCTACTTCTTTAAGTCATAAAAAGGGGGGGGGTTTAAAACAGAGTTTGGAATGTAGGAGATAACTCCTTAACCAACCTCAATGAGATGAGGTGATCATTAGAGTCATGTCCCAAAATGATTTGGGTGATTGCACATTTGATTAGAGTAAAAGAGAGAGAGAGATGAAGTAGAAAAGAAAGGAAAAGATGGACTTTTACCTACAATTTGAAGACCTTCAAATGTTGCTTGATGAGATCCTTGGAGAACCTTTTAGAAAGTGGTTTTGGTATAGTTTTTGTAAGTTTAATTTCCGGTCCTTGAAAATGGAGGTAAATGGAGCTTTTTATAGGTGAAAGAGGGGTGTTTTTGGTGCCAAAACTCAGTCACCAAGAAATCCTTCCCGGACAAAATCCTGTAAATTGAGCAAGGGAGAGAATCCTGGCCAGAAATCTGTAACTGACGCCCAGAGGCGCGCGTTTCCTGCTTTGGGGGCGGGAGGCGCGCGCGCCTGACTCTTCCTGTCGGAGGCGCGCGACTCAGAAAAGGCAATTTTGACAGAATGGACTAGAAAGTCAGCCCTGTTATTCAGTTTAGTCCCTGGACTTAACGAAGTCAGTCAGGAACTTAACGGAAGTGACAGAAACTAACAAGACACACTTAAAATGGGGAGAAACACAAGATCAAATGTGCAATCGGGGTGAGCGGTCCAAGGCGGGGTGTCTACAGAACCCCTCGGCGACGTGGATTGCAAAGCAAAACGCGTCGACAAAAGTTAAAAACACCCGCCGAGGACATCACCAAGAAAAAAGCAAAGACTCGATGAAAGCAGAAATTTGAAATTGCGAGAGATAGTGGCGCACTCCCTGTGTGAGCGGCTTTTATTGATAGAGGGGGTGGCATGATCCGTTAGGTGAACCTGCCGTCTGAATGTTTCGGATGAGGCCGTTAGTGAACCTTTGAGGAGGCCGTTGGTGAACCTTGAATGAGGCCGTTAGTGAACCTTTGTTGAGGAGGCCGTTAGTGAAATCCGTTGATGAGGCCGTTAGTGAACCTTTGAGGACGAATCCGTTAGTGAAATCCGTTGATGAGGCCGTTAGTGAACCTTTGAGGACGGATCCGTTAGTGAAATCCGTTGATGAGGCCGTTAGTGAACCTTTGAAGAGGCCGTTAGTGAACCTTTGAGGACGAATCCGTTAGTGAGATCCGTTGATGAGGCCGTTAGTGAACCTTTGAAGAGGCCGTTAGTGAACCTTTGAGGATGAATCCGTTAGTGAAATCCGTTGATGAGGCCGTTAGTGAACCGTTGGAGAGGCCGTTAGTGAACCTTGAGGCCGTTAGTGAACCTTTAAAGAGGCCGTTAGTGAACCTTTGAGGATGAATCCGTTAGTGAAATCCGTTGATGAGGCCGTTAGTGAACCTTTGGAGACGAATCCGTTAGTGAAATCCGTTGATGAGGCCGTTAGTGAACATTTGGAGAGGCCGTTAGTGAACCTTTGAAGACGAATCCGTTAGTGAAATCCGTTGATGAGGCCGTTAGTGAACCTTTGGAGAGGCCGTTAGTGAACCTTTGAGGACGAATCCGTTAGTGAAATCCGTTGATGAGGCCGTTAGTGAACCTTTGAAGAGGCCGTTAGTGAACCTTTGAAAAGGCCGTTAGTAAACCTTTGAAGACGAATCCGTTAGTGAAATCCGTTGATGAGGCCGTTAGTGAACCTTTGAAGAGGCCGTTAGTGAACCTTTGAGGACGAATCCGTTAGTGAAATCCGTTGATGAGGCCGTTAGTGAACCTTTGGAGAGGCCGTTAGTGAACCTTTGAAGAGGCCGTTAGTGAACCTTTGAAGACGAATCCGTTAGTGAAATCCGTTGATGAGGCCGTTAGTGAACCTTCGAGGCCGTTAGTGAACCTTTGTTGACGAATCCGTTAGTGAAATCCGTTGATGAGGCCGTTAGTGAACCTTCGATGAGGCCGTTAGTGAACCTTTGGAGACGAATCCGTTAGTGAAATCCGTTGATGAAGTATTGCATTGGAGTCTCGTGCCACTTGGAGTCACACTTGACTTTTTTTTTTTGAATTGTGGGGTGCGGGCACAGTTGACCGCGACCAGAAAAAAGTTCCTGCTGGGGATGAAATGTTGAGATTGACCCTTGAGGGGGGGTATGGTACCCGTGACAGAACTTAGGGGGTTTGGAATCCGTGGGGAAACCTTGATACGGTGCATGGATTCTTGCATGGGAGACTGCTTCTGAACCTGCCTGATGATGGGAAGAGCGCGCGTCCGGGCCTCATTATGGGACGCGCGCGCCTCTGATGAGTATGTCAGGGGGCGCGCGCCTGGCGCATAAGTTCAGCATATTTAAACAGGCTGTTCGCTGTTTTCGGCCAGTTTTCAAAAATTTGAAGAACCCTCCAAATTCCAAGCCCAATTTTCGTAGAGAAATCACCCCAAACACTTTCTTGCTGCTCTAGGATCAATTCCGTCAAAGAAACGATGTCGGATCGTTAGCAATCACCTCCTTTTGAGATGCCACAGGGCGAGGAACCCGAAATTGGGGTTGAAGCTATGGACCCGAGCTTGCTTACTTTCCGGCCTCATACCCACATTTCTCACTTCGTGACCTCGGGTTTGGTAAGAATGCCTCACCTTTCTTGTCGATTTCGGGTTTCATGAAGTTCTGTTTTCTTTACCCGAAATATTGCTGCAGCAGCTTTATTGATCATTCTTTGCATGTTGTTCATTGTTGCTGATTTGTTGTAAGAAACATGTTGGGGCGCCCATTTTCATGTTCACACACTTGCTTGTACATTGTTCTGCCATTGAAATCTCTGTGTTGAGTTCATCCGTTTTCTAGCAGTCATGCTGATGAAATGTTTACTGTTCCTTCTTTCCTTTCAGGAGTGGACCCGTCTGACAGAGATTCGAGGTAGGGCTCATGGGCCCATCTCTATACGGAAGAGGTTGCCTGAGAATGTTCGGGCCCGAGTCACAGGGACTCATTTTGGTCTTTTTGTCACTAGCCTCCCAGCTTTGAAGAATGACCCTGATGTGGTCCAGGCATTGAGGGAAAGATGGTGGGACACCACCCATACCTTCCACTTACCCATGGGCGAGGTGACTATGACGCCTACCGATTTCACAGCTTTGACGGGCTTGCCGTTCATGGGGGTGCCTATCCCTTTTGGTTTGAGAGGGGCTGTTCAGACTCCGGACGAGTTACTGGCTTTGGTTGACTGCCGGTTCGAGGTTAAGAATTCTTGAGTGACATGGGGGTAAATCCGGGCTTATTTCAGCATCTTGATGGCAGAGGCTCGAGGTGTTACTGCTGATCGGGTTGATGCCGTGGCCCGTTGCTTCATTTGGTACTTGTTATCCCATACTCTGTTTGCCAACGGGGGATCTTTAGCCTCTTTGGCTCTGCTTGATTTGTTAGTGGACTTGGACCAGATCGGCCAGTATAACTGGGGCGCAGCGGGCTTGGCTGCTTGTTACCACGGCATGGATTTGACCAGCCGCTCGACCACCAGTTCTGTTACGGGCTTCAGCTTGCTGTGGGAGGTATACCACTTACTGTCCCTTTTATATTCTCCTTGCCTTGGTCATAACTGCCTTTTTCGTTGACTGTCATTGACTTTGTTTCTGCCTCTTGTCTACAGCTTTGGGCTTTTGCTATCCTGAATCTGAGTGATTTCAAGATTGCCAAGGAAGGCCAGCCCCAGTATCCGGACTACGCACGGTGGGCGTACAAGGAGAGGAATGTGAAGACTGGCACGAACCCCATTAGTCTTACTTCGGCCCGACGGCACTTGGACACCTTGAGGCCTGAGTATGTTGCCTTCTCTTTGTATCCGTGGAGATCAGTTCAGCACTGGTTTGAGCACACTCTTATTCCTACCCGTTCTCGGCTTTTGATGAGTTTGGGTGAGTGCATGGCTCTGTATTTGGGAGATAGAGTATTTTGGTAGCATGGTACCCAGGTGACAGACTTTTACACCCCCCCTCGTCCTGCAGTTCCAGACGTTCCTCCTTTCTGCCCTCGTAACTGGAGGTCACTTTCAGAGGTTGATCGCGCAGCATATATGGTAGGGGTTGATGCCGTCCCTTATATTCACTTGGACCAGGATTATGGCCTCTTCATGGAGAAAAACTCGATGCAGGGCTTCATGTTTGCTGATCCGAGGAGATCACAGGCTGCTCCTTCGACCTCCGCTCGGTTTTACACTACCGGTGCTGGGTATTGTTTTGATCCTCCTTTGCCTCCTCCTTATTACACTTATTCCAACTTCAGGGTCATTGAGGAGCAGAGGGAGATTGTTCCCGAGGATATGTCACCGGAGAGAGAGCCTCCCGCTCAGGCTGCCGTGGTATGTTTTTCTGACCATCTTTGCATTTCTCAGTTCCAGTCTTGTTTTTCTGTCCTTTGTATTGATGTAATTTCCTTTTCATGTTCTTTGTTGCAATAGGTGCCCGTAGCTGCTTATAGGCACTTGGGTAGGCAGAACAAAGGAATGAGGCGGAGGCTCCGTCAGCTGGAGGAGAGGGTGCTGGAGCTGTGCAGGGATATTGCTGCCATGACTAGAGATGCTGCTGGTGCTGTCTCTGGTGCTGCGAGAGGAGCTGCCCGAGGTGCTCGGGGCATGGGACGAGGCTGCTGGGATGCTGAACTGGACATTGATGAGGCTGTCTCTTCGGCGAGGCAGTCGCTGAGCAGGAGTCTGAGCCGAGAGGGTAGCCAGAGCCGGGGTGGCGCTAGTTCTTCGGGGAGAGCTGCTAAGAGGACCCGTCCTGATGTTGTGGTGGAGACATCTGAGTCTGAGGAGGATGATGATGATGATGATGATGAGGATGATGATGACGATGAGGAGACCGAGAGCGGTAGCAGGGGGTGAGCACAGTGCTGGTGATGATGTGCCCGAGCTGTTGCGGCTGAGAGGATGAGGGATTGAAAACATTTTTTTTTTTTTTTTTTTTTGCCTGTGATAACATTTAACATGTATTTACAATCCTAGTTTTCTTACTACTCATTTTATGTTCTATTAGCGACTTGATCTTAGATGTCGACTCTTTACAAACAAATGTGTGCCCAAAGGATGCTTGTTGTTGATGCTTGAACTCCTTTTTGTTGCTGGGATCTGATTTTGCTGCAGGTTGGATATGTTAAAGTGCTTGAGTTCTGTTCTGAACTGACAAGGGCTGTTTCTGTCTGAACTGCTGTCAAAGGCGCGCACGTTTGGCCTTTTTTGTGGGAGGCGCGCGCATTGTGCAGCCTTGGTCGGAGGCGCGCGCTTCTGGCCTGCTGAATTATAGCCCCTTTCTTTTTCTGACCAAAATGTTCCAACAGCCATAAATTTGAACCATTTTCGACCAGAATGGTCACACAACATTCTTTTGCAAACACTTTCTCCTCCCAAACCACAAAATTCTTGTCATAATGGCCTCAATGACTTTCTCCTTTGAAGTTAAGGTTTCCGTCCCCGAGGGTGAAAAGTCCGTTCCAGTGGTGAATGCCGTTCCAGCTGTGGGGTCCGTCCCGATGGTGGAGAAGCATCCGAGCGTTTTTGATCGTTTGGGAAGGCCCAATGATGATGTTGTTGACCCCGTGAGACCGGTGGTTCATGTGCGGGACTATAGACCCCGTCACTTTCCCAAGAAAAAGAAAGGTAAGGGAAATTCCTCCTATGTGTGGAAGCGTCCCATGGTTGTCCCCGCTAAGGCTCCGCTTGATAAGGGCAAAGGGAAAGCCGTTGATGAAGCTCCGTCTCGTCCTAGCGTTTTCTCCCGTCTTGGTGGTCCCAAGAATGTTCTGTCCCCATCCAAGAAGACTAAAGGACATAACAAGAAGCAATGGGTTCCCAAACCTAAGAAAGATTAGATTTTTCTTTGTACCCCAAGAGATTGCAATTAGACCACTTTGTTTTAGCATTCACTTAAGTCAGGCGTATTGCTCCAACCAAGGAAGCTATGCCCTTACTATGGCCTGTAGTAAGGGGTCAAGCGCAAATACATAGGGACCCGATTATCACTTAAGCCCCAGCTCTCGCGATAAGCCTGAACCTATATATTTCCGAACAAGCAAGGTGACCAGCTGGACTCAAACAAGAATGCACAAGTAGGTATTTACTTGAACTACGAGAGTAGAACTAAGTCCAAAAGTAGTGGACCAGCTCTTCAGGAACCATGTAATCATGTGCTCACCAAATACAAGTACACGTATGCTATACTTGCAAATACAAATCAGTATAACAATGGCAGATAATGTGTCCACGTAACACAATCAAGCCAAATTAGAGTCTATTAATAACAGACCCCAACCAAGTAGTAGGGTATGTCATACTATATCACTTTGTCATATGCCATATTTGCACGTACATATTCATATAACCTTTAACACACAAATGTGTCTATCACGATACCCTTACTTTCAAGTAGAGCCATATATCTTAGACTCTAAGCACGTAGTCGGATAGGTCGTATTGTACCTAGTCACAATCATATCTCGCGTATATGTATCATTAATAATTGAATACATTTTCCAACACATATTGTGTTCTATAATCATTGTTTTATGAATTATCTTCATATTTCTTTCGGAACTCATCTCAAGAACAAGATATATTCTTTATACTTTATATACTTATTGAGTATATACACGATTAAAACCAATTACTAGCACATTAGTGCTTGTTCATAGCACTTTCAATACACACGTATTAGATTCAAGCATGTCTTAGAGTTGTTCATTCTCTATCTAGTTCCATATTCTAACTCTTTGGTTATTAATACCAAGTATCAAGTAGTCAACAAGCCACGTTCTATCAAGTAATTATGTGCAAGATTTGCATACACACACATCAAGAATCTTTCTAACACATTAGTGCTTGTTCATAGCACTTTCAAGTTCATTACCATACACACGTATTGATTTCAAGTCATGTACAAGATTTTATCATCTTACATTCAAGTTCTTAATCCAATTCTTTGGATGTTCAAGACATGTACAAGAGTTTAATTATCTTATACTCAAGTGATTATTCCAATCTTTGGATATTCAAGTCATGTATAAGATTTAATTGTCTTATACTTCATGTTCAAGCTAAGTAGATGAGTTATACATCTCATACTTTACAAGTTCTTAATCCTATACTTTGGATGTTCAAGCTCAAGACATTGTTCTAGTTCCCCTAAGGTGTAGCTTTCTGTCTCAAATAGTTAATAATAGAGCTACCTTCGAAATTCATTAATGAATCTCTAACAAGATCAAGAAAATCTCAAGAACATGCGTACCTCGGTTATTTCCACTTATATAGGTCAACAAATATGCTTACTTCAGGCATCCACTTCAAGGTAATAGATCCTCTATCTCTTGCTAGCTTTTGGAAACAATTGTTTCTCTCGAGAAATTTCAATACAATCAATTCTCAGTCTGCGACTTTGTATACACCAATCGGTCATTAATCAATTCATCGCAAAGAGAGCTAATTATGGTTTGAAGATATTATTCATCAAATCCATCAATACTGCTAGATCATATATCCATCGAAATAGCATAATCCCGAATTCATAACAAGCATACCTGATATAAGAAGATGTCTTCAGTATATCCTCATAGTTGGCTTTCCAACTAATGGTAGCCCCTTATCAATCAAACACTGAATAGACCACTGATTAACTTCAGGGATCAAATAATTCATCCATACACGATAACAAGTACTGGTTCATTATAGTCACCTGGTTGAACTCCTTGCATTCAATATGAAATCGCAAAGTACCATATCTCTTCATGCCAATCAATACAGGTACACCCCACGCAGATATACTAAGCTGGGTGAATCCTTTATCAAGAAATTCCTCAAGTTGAACCTTCAACTCTTTTAACTCAACCGATGTCATGAACATTGATTTAGATATCAGCACTATATTTATACCGTAGCAACTAAAGATAACTCAAGGTTCTCATCATGTATCATGTACTACTCAGTAGAAATTATATCTGAGATCTCACAAAAAAATGATGTATCCATTCTTCAATTTTGGTGTAGACATTCTTCCATCAACCACATATGCTAAATATTCAACACAACCTTGATAACCATTTTCGAGCTTTCAATGCAGAACATAAATATCATACATAATTATATCATGCTCATATAAATAGTCAAGCATACTAGCATAGAAATATTAACCATCTATTATGGCAAACAAGAATGGCATAACATATAGAAAGCCAACTCATAACACGTAAAAGCCAAGCCATAACACGTATCACATCAATGTCCCATATAGGTAACATGACCAAGTTAACATATAACGTATAGGGTGTTATCACCCACACTTCTATCAAGCTCTTATAAATAACGATATCAAGCATGTAGTCTCTTACTAGAGAATACACTTTCACGTAAATCAAGAAATGAGGACAAGCATGTATATATAGCACGAAACAATGTCCACTGCACAAGATAGATACGCCTAAGTCTTTAAAGACTCGCGCTCTTGATTCTCAAACCATCTAGTGGGGAACCCTATCAACACTATCAACACCAGTCCTATGCCTGGTATAACAACAAGTAACGAAGCACTCGACGTCGGTAGCACACCCAAGACTAACCCAAACTAGGCCATAGACCCTATCCAGGCTTAGAGCTAAACCATAGCTCTGATACCAAAACTGACACGCCCCCAAGTCCCGGGATTCCCTAATAGAACCTCGAACCTGGTGCGCGTGACTAACAAGAAACGAGAAACTGAATGACATCTGCTTATATCAAACTGACATCATATAAATACTCAAGAGGAATGAGCTAAGATATCTCACAACGAGTTCTATACCAAGAAATTTAAACCAAATGGTTGTACACAGCGGAAAACATGCCTAGCACATATGCTGGCATTACAAGAACACAATACAAGTCTACCCAATATACTGAGTCTAAACAACTAATACAAGATCGTCCTCACCAAATACTGGAAAGGATAACAATCCCCAACAAGAACAACCTGCCAAGTAGGCCCCTGCTAAGTCGAGCCTCACAACGTATTACCACTTGCTTTCCTGGGGGGGGGGGAAACAAATAAACAAGAAACGGGGTGAGATAAATCTCAGTAAGTTACTAGATACAAGTACATAGCATGTTATCATGTAATCATGCAAATCAAGAAGATTATCAAGTAATCATGCTCAAGATGTCATCAAGTAACAAGTATATGAGAGGCTAAGCCAACTCATCAAGTAACTAGCACATAAGGCTAAACTAACACGTTACAAAGGATATTCCAACCTTATTCCTCCCAAGTAACCCATTGTTGTCATTGCTTATTGCAGTTGACAAATCAAGATCAATCAAGTTGCTGCTGTACAGTACACAAGAGGACCCGGTAACCAGTATCACTCATAAGAACAAGATTCACGAGGTGTTCACGAGTTTAGCATTCACTTAAGTCAGGCGTATTGCTCCAACCAAGGAAGCTATGCCCTTACTATGGCCTGTAGTAAGGGGTCAAGCGCAAATACATAGGGACCCGATCATCACTTAAGCCCCAGCTCTCGCGATAAGCGTGAACCTATATATTTCCGAACAAGCAAGGTGACCAGCTGGACTCAAACAAGAATGCACAAGTAGGTATTTACTTGAACTACGAGAGTAGAACTAAGTCCAAAAGTAGTGGACCAGCTCTTCAGGAACCATGTAATCATGTGCTCACCAAATACAAGTACACGTATGCTATACTTGCAAATACAAATCAGTATAACAATGGCACATAATGTGTCCACGTAACACAATCAAGCCAAATTAGAGTCTATTAATAACATACCCCAACCAAGTAGTAGGGTATGTCATACTATATCACTTTGTCATATGCCATATTTGCACGTACATATTCATATAACCTTTAACACACTAATGTGTCTATCACGATACCCTTACTTTCAATTAGAGCCATATATCTTAGACTCTAAGCACGTAGTCGGATAGGTCGTATTGTACCTAGTCACAATCATATCTCGCGTATATGTATCATTAATAATTGAATACATTTTCCAACACATATTGTGTTCTATAATCATTGTTTTATGAATTATCTTCATATTACACTAGTCCCTCATTCTTTCGGAACTCATCTCAAGAACAAGATATATTCTTTATACTTTATATACTTCATTGAGTATATACACGATTAAACCAATTACTAACACATTAGTGCTTGTTCATAGCACTTTCAATACACACGTATTAGATTCAAGTATGTCTTAGAGTTGTTCATTCTCTATCTAGTTCCATATTCTAACTCTTTGGTTATTAATACCAAGTATCAAGTAGTCAACAAGCCACGTTCTATCAAGTAATTATGTGCAAGATTTGCATACACACACATCAAGAATCTTTCTAACACATTAGTGCTTGTTCATAGCACTTTCAAGTTCATTACCATACACACGTATCGATTTCAAGCCATGTACAAGATTTTATCATCTTACATTCAAGTTCTTAATCCAATTCTTTGGATGTTCAAGACATGTACAAGAGTTTAATTATCTTATACTCAAGTGATTATTCCAATCTTTAGATATTCAAGTCATGTACAATATTTAATTGTCTTATACTTCATGTTCAAGCTAAGTAGATGAGTTATACATCTCATACTTACAAGTTCTTAATCCTATACTTTGGATGTTCAAGCTCAAGACATTGTTCTAGTTCCCCTAAGGTACACAAATATTAGAATCAAGACACATATAACACATTAGTACTTATTCTTAGCACTTTCAAGACAATTAAAAGAGTTCTTACTTTGATATTCAAGTTCTCATTTTAATTCAATAAGTACTCATGTTCAAGATCAAGTTCTAATGCCCCAAAAGGTACATCTACACTTACTATGACATCTTATACTAAGGCTCTATGCCTTAGGAGGGATAAGGTTTCATTTCATTTGAATTTAAACCACTTTTGTGAAACAGGGGACTTGGGCGGTCGCCCACTCCCCACCTGGGCGGTCGCCCAGAATAGACCTTTTTGAACCCCAACTCTGATCATCTTGGCGGTCGCCCATAACCCCTCTGGGCGGTCGCCCATAAGCCTGTAGCTCAAAATTTCCATTTTCCCTGTAAGTCAAATTTCACCGTCCCAAGCGTAGGAGTAACTTTCTATTAACATTTTAACATCCAAGCAATGCCCAGGAGTATACTAACAAGTTCAAAATATTACTTTTACCGTCCCACAAATAATAGGATAATTTTCCATTTATTCTATTTAAATATTTCACCGTCCCAAAAGTACAAGTATAATTTTCTAATATACTAATATAATCATTTAGGGATACTTCCATTCATTTCCCCGTACCACAAATAATAGTACAATTTTTCTAATAACATTTAAATCAAGTTAATATTTTACCTTCAAGTTAATATTTTACCGTCTCACGAGTAGGAGTATAATTTTCTTTTAACTTTCAAACCCATTTAGGCTCATATATTCTGTACCTAGTATAAAAATACTCCCTTCGTCCCAATTTTACAAGTACCACAAAATTCAACCAAACACGAAATTAACAAGCACAAGTATCAAGAATAACATATAGGCATGTTATTACAAGCAAGGGGGAGCTAGTGACTTACCTACTCCAAAAATTAGACGGAAAATATATTTTTTCTGATCGGCTAGAAATGATCTACTTATCGCCCTGATCATTATGGTGCAGTCGGATTTTTAAACGGAGTAATATTTAAAGCCGAAAGTTGAAAGAATTTCTCGTGGAACAGAAGGAGTAGAAATAATCACAGAGAAAAAGAACGGGGAGTATGCTTCTTTGCATACAGAGAAAGGGAGAAGTTTCAAGATATATATAAAGCAAATTTATACTTAGGCCCCTCAAGTTTTATTTTGAGTAATTAAGCCCCTCAAGTTTCACTTTTAACAAAAAGGCCCCTATACTTTATTTTTCACAAATGACCCTAATGTTTCAACTTTGAACAATTAGGACTTAAACTTGCTCAATTAGTTAAATAATTAACTCAATTAAAATAGCATATAATTATGCAAGACAAGAATTTAATAGGAATTAGGACGGGCGTTACAGGTTCGGTCCATATCACGTGCCGGCCGAGGAGCCCGATCTTACCGATCTCGAGTAAATGATCCAACATTTGCTCTCTGGGAATTCCTAGCTCATGGAACTAACGGTAGTAAGCTCCCTTACCTTGGGGGTGAAATCCTCCTACAACTGCCGCGGGCTTCCCATGGGATACTGTAACGGGTTGGAGCTGATCACGAGACTCTTGGTCGTCTTGGACCAAGCGGTCGGGGATGGTCCTTGGTGAGGAGGACGACATCTCTGAGGACTTTTTGATCTGCTCAACGGATTTCACAATTTTATGGAGACATTCTCAGGTGTTCCTTGAGTTGTGCCTTTCTAATTCGTCCGTCAATTCCGCTCGGCTATGCAGGAGCTCGTACCGGCGATCGTACTTTTCCTCATGGTCTTTCCTGAGTCTCTTACAATTCTCTTACCATAGCTCCTCAACCTTTTTATGGAGTACCTCCTTGATCTCCTTCCAGAGCTGTTGAACCACCTTGATCGCTTCATTGCGATCAACCTCTGACTTTCGTATATGATCCCTCATCGTGTTCACCGTCCTTTCTAGGAGTTTCACCCTGCCTTCCAGCCGGGCATGTGCATCCAACCGGATATCTACCTCAATCACTTGGGATTTGATTTCCATTGCTTCCTATAGCACAAAGGACCAACAAGCCGTAAGGGCACCGTGGAAAGAATCTCGAAAAGCCATGCTTTGAGTAAGGCGGGAACTCGACACAAATGAGATTTTGACTCATTAAGAGAAACGAGTTTGACCCTTTTGGGGGGGAAGCCCAAGCCATACGTTTTGGATGAACTTAGCAATTTTTTTTTTCAGAAAACGAATTTTTGTTTATTCTTTTGATCATTATTAGGCAGTCTTGCCACACGAACAAACGTTAGTGCACAGTTCAAAGGCTTAGCGTTTATTGTTCATGTTTACTTAAAACACGTCTTATTCCTAGTTGGTTGGAAAAGATTTCTCTTCTTTTTTGCAACTATTCTACATCCTGGATCAGTGGAGGCCATCACTACGCCTATAGACCCCTCGTTTTTCACCTGCCTTGCACACTCTCAAGGATGCACTGTCCCGGGCGAGGGTCCTATAGGGAAAGAGGCTTCCACCGACCAAAAGAAATGAACCTAGGGTCTAGTGCATCGCAAGATTCTCAATGCGTGAGCCATTCCAATCATGATTAAACCCCGGTTAAGATCGAGATTCGTCTTAGGGACTTAAGGGACTTCCGGCATAACCTCATCTTTGATGAGGGCTCTCGAATCTTATCCATGGGTTTAAGGATGATTAGTATGAACCATTCATTAGGGCTCGGCAACACAGTGTCACCCCATCCATAATACATGACTTAGGTCAATTATAGCCAACATTATGCATAAGTCAAGGACCGGGTCAAAGTTGACCATGGTCACACATGCTTTCACAAGGAGTCGTGACTCGGGCATTAACTTGGCCACAATTAATCTCAGACACGTATTAGGGACGTGGTAACGTGAGCAAGACCAAAAACCAACCGAAGTCACGGTATTTGTGTGTCACGGACAAGTGTGGTTGACTCGGCTCGGAAGGGGAGGTGGAATGGACCCTTGCGCGCTAGAAGGGCACAAGAGCACCAATCAAGCTGCATCTGGCATCCATCCCGGGTTTAAATGGCATTTGGAACGTGCAAGGTCAAGTACGCGTAGTGTGAAGCCATTCTATGTTCTTTTTTGAATTAAAAATAGAAATTTTCGATTCGTCTTAACATCATGAACAAATGTACACAATAGCACATGAACAAGCATGAATAAGCATAATAACAAAAATGAACACGCATGAATAAGCTATTTACACAAGCAATCAAGCAAGAATCACATGGACAAACAAAGCCAAAACTTGTACATACAACAAATTGTGCACAACCAAAAAATTCTTTGAAATCAAAACTTCAAAAGAAACAATCCTTTTGAAAACCATTTGCAAAACAAGTTGTGCACAACAAAAGATTCAAAAAATTTACAAAATGGGTTATGCACAAGGAGGCTTTGAAAACCCAATTTTATGTCCAAAAGACTCGTGCCTAACCAAGATTTAAAAACCAAGTTTTGGCTAAAAAAGGAGAAGGTAATGTGCATAAACAAATCTATAAATTTGGAACCTGGATGAGCAGAAGCAAAAAGGGACACAGAATGTTTCTGCCCTACACAAAATTGTTAATTTTGAAACATTCTGTTCCCTGCCCAACATAGCCGTACGGCTATAGCATCCTGGCAATTATTTTTTGCAGTTTTTCAACTTCTGATCATCAAGCCCCAGTTTATTGCATTTCCAGAACAGTTTCCACTCCAGAAGATTCAAATAGAAACACAGCACACACAAAATATACACAAAAGTTAACGAAAATGGGGGACGGGAGTTTGACCCACACAAAAGTGTCCTCAAAGCTTCTAAAAGAAATTTGAAAACACTTTAATCCCCAGCAGAGTCGCCACTGTAAGGATCCCGCCCCGTGACGAAGGAAACGAAGGGGTTTTCGTTTTGAAGGGCGAAAAAACCAAACAAGGTTATCACGCAAAACATAACGGAGTCGCCACATTTGTTGATTATTTAAACCAACAAATGGAAAGGTTAGAGATTCTATTAGTTCGAAGGTCAGGTTACGCCTTGGGAAGAGTTTTACGTCACCCAAGTCGCCTCGGATAGAACCGAGTCTCCTTAATGTTAGTTAACAAAAGTGCATGTGTGTGTGTGTGTGTGTGTGTTTCAAAAATGGGAGAAACTGACATTTTAACAAAACTGGTTAATTATTTAACAGAAAAGGGTTATTTTGCAAACATTTCAGTCAGAAAGGGAAGACACTGGAAAATGAACTCTCTGGCCAAAGTAGCCGTACGTCTAGGGAGAGCATTCCAGGGGTTTTTGATAGTTTATCAGAAAACTGTCAAGTTTCAGGCAAAACAGAGTGTTCTTGCTGAAACTGGACTGAACTGATCATTTTCAATTATTTTCTTTAACAAAAACATGGATTTAATCATCCCTATATCATTGATCACAAATTAGACACCAAAAACAAAGGTTTTGGGTGTGATCAAGACAATCATTGGGGAAATTTTGAGAAAGGTGATGAACATGCCCTTTGGGCCAAAATTGCCATTTGATGAGTAAAGATTGGAACTTTACCATCAGAATGGACTTTTTATGAAAGATTAACCTTGAGGGACAACAAAAACAACATAAAGATCCAATCTTTATGACCCAATCTTAGGGATTTTTGGTTAGATCAAGGTTGGGATGATAAAGATTGAGCCTTTATCCCCCAACATGATCATCATGGCCTAGTTTCTGTAAAGAGATCTTTAAGCTATTTAGAACAAGAAATTAAACCATGATCATCCTTAGGTTTGAACCTCTTTCACACAAAAGCATGAAGGGCACCTTGAATCATGCTCATGGTTTAGTTCACATTATATGTATATATATATATAGGATATATATGCTTGAAATGGACAAGTCTTGTAGTAATATAATATATGTATGCTTGAAATGGACAAGTCTTGCAAGAATGTAAATTTGCTTGAGAGGACAAGTCTTACAAGAATGTAAACAAGAACAAGTAATGTGATTAACAAAGCAAAATAGAGTTGAGATGAAAAGAAGATGGGGGAAGGGGACCTCACCTGTCACGACCCGAAATATAGGCTCTATTTTATTAGTAATAAATAATTATTATTTATTTATTTGCTTGTTTATTTATTTAAATTATTATTTATTTAAATAATTATGTATGCATTTTATGTGTTATAATAATTATGCCTAGCATTTTATTTGGGTCATTTGGGTTAGTGTAGTATTGTAGGGTCTTAATTGTTAGTTGGGAGTGTATTATTGTGTTAGTAGTTGGGGAAGGGGCCCGAGTGTAAAATTTTGAATAATTTCCCCTACTCCCTCCCTACTCCTTCCCTCACCTCCCTCATCCTCACACTCCACCTCCATCTCTCTTTCCCAGCTCATTTTCCTCTCTCTCTCTCCATAGAAGGGTAAGCTTTTTCTTCTCTATCTTCTCTCTTCATTTTCTTCCTCTTCCTCTCATAATCTCTCATTTCTTAAAACGTGAACCTTGTTTAGATCGTCGATAGGATCGCGTAGAACCAAAAAGAATTGAATTCCGTCATCTTTGAGAATTTTCAAGTAAGTTGCTTTTCCTCCATTTTGATGCTAAAATGTTCATATCATGTTTATATGATGCTTGATGTGTTATATTTGAAGTTTGGTTGAGTTTAGAATTTATTTGGAATTTATTAGAGTTTTGGTCAAGAAAATGGTGATTCTATAAATGTTGGATTTGATCTTGATATTGGTTGATTAAATGTTGTTATATGAGTCTTTTTTGACTTATAAGTGGTTTTGGTACATTAGTACACTAGTTAGAAGGTTGGATTTTGGTTGAAATGTGTTTTGGTATGAAAATGGAAGAACGCAGTTTGTTCTTCCCGCTTTCCGGCAGACCAGAGGGTTGGGCGACCGCCCAAAACTGGTAGGGCGACCGCATATCTATCTGAAAGGTTTTGTTCTTGTTTGTTGGCTTTTTGGGCGACCGCACAAGCTAGAGTGGGCGGCCGCACAGGACCTCTGAAATTTTTCATTTGTTATTTTGTGGGGTTGAAGAATGCGTTTTGGTCTAAGTCTTGGGTGTCCTTCTAGTTGACCTTAGTGAACATTGTAGTACACTCTAGTGATAGAATTGGGTCCTTTGTGATGAAGTTTGTGTTGGAAATTAATTAAGTGTTAATTGAGATTATTGGAACACTTTAATTGTGCGTTGTTGGTATATTTCACTTTCTTGGTGACTTCTTGGTATGGTTTACCTTTGTGGTAATTTATTTGGATTTGTTCCCTACTTTGGAACCTTAAGTTGTTTATTTAAGCTAGTATTTATTACTTAGCATTTATTTGAAAGTCCAGCTGGTATTTTGTGTGTGTTTGGGCGATGCGAAACATTATGATGGCACGGCCAAGTCCATTGTGATGTTGACCATTGTTTTGCCCCATTATTACCCTCCTCCAGATTGGCCTTGGATGTGAGAAGAGCTAGCTCCTTTGTGTGCATTTTAGCTTTACTTGGAACATGACTTTGTGGCATGTCTCCCGTCCCTTGTGACACTTTATTTGGTTATTGTTCCGGTACCGGGGATTTCTCTTCAGCTTTCATGCTATTATGAAGATATTGATGGTTGATTATTGAAGCTGCGCAGCGACCTTTATTTGGTTCATCGATTTGGAAAACCTTGGCTATATCCTTTGTTATGTGTTTATTTCCGCTGCTATCTGTTAAGTGATAAATGCTATGTGCTATGTGATATTTATTATTGATTATGGTATATTGCCTCATAGCATGTCATGTAGTTGCATTAGTAACTTATTGAGATTTATCTCACCCCCTTTCTTTTTATCTTTGTTTTTCCTTAACCCCCCCAAGGTGCTAAGGATTAGTCTCGCTGATCACGAGAAAGAGGACGTCGAGTGTGGATACATTCTTTTGGGGAAAGTTGTTATAGGTTGGTTTACATTATATAAATGTGTAACCTTTTTGGGATAGTTGTACCAAACATTGACATCACTAGAATTTGTGTATTTTGTAACTTTGGTGTATAAGCTTATGGAGTTTATACTAGTTTTACTTTGTTGTTCAAGTTGATTTACAAAACCTTGTGTTATCATCTTTTGGGTATAAAAGGAAATTTTTATCTTCGTTATTTTAGAGTTTATTGTTTAAGTCGACGTCCAGCTCGCGGTCTCGGGCCCGCGGGGTCCGGGGTCGCGACAGTTGGTATCGAACTATGGCATTAGCTCTATGTATAAGTATAGGTGGATTAGTTTGACCTAGGAGGGTAGTTGTGTGCGGAGTGATTAACGGTTGATGTTTTATGCAGGTACTTGTTTACAATGGTTCGTAGAAGGAGTGGTGAAGGTAGTACCGGTAATGCAAATCAGAATGATACAAGGAAAGAAGCCCGTGCCATGTTTCAAGGCATGTTCGAGGCGGCCATGAAGGCCATACATGATCAAGGTCCGAGGGTAGAACAAGATCCACCCCGCTATGGATTGGAGCAATTTCTCAAACTGAAACCGGTTGAATTCAATGGGGAACCCGATGTAAGGAAAGCTGAGTTGTGGATTGAGTCGATGGAGAAGATTTATGATGTGTTTGGGTGCACGGATGAGGACAAGGTCCGGTTCACGGCTTATAAGCTTGTGGGAGCCGCCGAGCATTGGTGGAAAGGAGTTAAAGCTAGTTGGGATGATACTCACACGGTGTATGCGTGGGAGTTGTTTGTGCGCAAATTCAAGGAACATTTCATTCCGGTTGTTGATCAAAATCGAAAGGAGATCGAGCTGCTCAACCTGGAGCAAGGTTTGTTGTCTATAGCACAATACTCGGCTAAGTTCATAGAATTAGCCCGGTATTGCGACTATTTGGTGAGGACCGAGGAACAAAAAGCGATGAGATTCATTCGGGGATTGAAGACCTCCATCCGTACTCAACTTATTGCCCAACGGATTGTGACCTTTCAAGATGCGGTAGACCGAGCCTACTTGATAGAGCAAGATATTGGGGAGCACAAAAGGAAAACCGAGGTTGTGGGTACGGGTAAACCCGGAAGCCATGCTAAATCTCAACCGCAACACCGTTCCGACACTCGAGGTAACTTTGGGGGACAATCTCAGTTCCGAGGGCAACCGATCCCAAGGAACCCGGGTACCACTTCCGGGAACCAAGGGAACCTAATTAGGAGGCTTTGTTCGTATTGTCAAAAGGAAGGTCATTCAGAGGACCGTTGTTGGAAGAAGCAGGGAAGGTGCACCAATTGTGGTCAAATGGGTCACTTTGTAAAAGATTGCCCGAGAGGTAGAGGACAAGCATCCGGGTCAGGAGTTGGTAATAATCAAGGTCAGAAAAGGGATGCTACCGGGAAGCCCAAAGTTCAAGGAAAGATATATGCCATGAATCAACAACAGGCGACCGATGATCCTTCGGTTATTGGAGGTATTGTTTCTGTGTCTAATGTGAGCACACGAGCGTTAGTAGATCCAGGATCATCTCATTCATACATTTCTGTGCAATTTGCTCCTATGTTAAATGCTGCATTCGAGTCTTTACCGTACGTGCTAGAGGTGTCGACCCCTATAGGAGAATGCTTGATTTCTGATCGAGTCTTTCGTGCTTGTGATGTGGTTATTTGTGGTCGTGTCCTTTGTGCGGATTTGGTAGTTCTTCCTATCCAAGACTTTGATGTCATTTTGGGTATGGATTGGTTGAGCAAGTTTCATGCTTCCGTTGATTGCCGTAAGAAAACTGTTACTTTTTCTATTCCCGATGTGCCTAAATTTGTGTTTGAGGCTAGTCCTCTGAGTAGAAAGGTTCGCTTAATTTCTTATATGAAAGCGAGAAAATTATTGCATAGTGGTTGTGAGGGGTATTTGGCTAGTGTTCTTGATACTAAGAAGGAATCCCCTAGTTTGGATAGTGTTCGGGTAGTTTGGGAATTTTCCGATGTTTTCTCTACCGAGTATGATATGCCTCCCGATCGTGAGATTGAGTTTTGTATAGACCTTTTGCCGGGTACGGCTCCAATTTCGAAAGCACCTTATAGGTTGGCTCCCGCAGAGTTGAAGGAATTAAAGGTTCAATTGCAAGAGTTGCTTGATCGAGGGTTTATTTGCCCTAGTGTTTCCCCGTGGGGAGCACCGGTTTTGTTTGTGCGGAAGAAAGATGGTTCGTTGAGATTGTGCATCGATTACAGAAAGTTAAATCAGGTTACGGTGAAGAATAAGTACCCTCTACCCCACATTGATGATTTGTTTGATCAGCTTCAAGGGTCCGTGGTTTTCTCTAAACTTGATTTGAGGAGTGGGTACCATCAGTTGAAGGTTCGATCGGAGGATATTCCGAAGACTGCCTTTCGCACTCGGTATGGTCATTACGAGTTCTTGGTTATGCCGTTTGGGTTGACTAACGCGCCGGCCGTGTTTATGGATTTGATGAACCGGGCTTTCCATCCTTATCTTGATTCGTTCGTGGTGGTCTTTATTGATGATGTACTCATCTACTCTAAATCTCGAGAGGAGCACGAGCAGCATTTGAGAACAGTGTTACCCGTTCTTGCGAGGGAGCAGTTGTTTGCGAAGTTTAGTAAATGCGAATTTTGGCTCGAGAAGGTTTCATTTCTGGGTCATGTTATTTTGAAAGATGGGATTTCTGTGGATCCGTCTAAGATAGAAGCCATAGTGGATTGGAAGAGACCCGAGTCAGTGACCGAGATTCGTAGCTTTTTGGGTTTAGCCGGTTATTACAGAAGATTTATTGAGGGGTTTTCGAGGATTGCTACTCCGATGACTCAGTTGACCCGGAAGAATGTCCCGTTTGTGTGGACCGAGAAATGTGACAAGAGTTTCGAGGAATTGAAGAAGAGGTTGACTACCGCACCGATCTTCACTTTGCCTAATGGGAGCGATGGCCTAGTGATTTACAGTGATGCTTCGAAAGAGGGTTTGGGTTGTGTGTTGATGCAGAATGGGAAAGTGATTTCCTATGCTTCGAGGAAGTTGACCCCTAGTGAACAGAATTACCCGACTCATGATATGGAGTTGGCGGCGATAGTATTTGCGTTGCACAAGTGGAAGCACTACCTTTATGGGGCGAAGTTTGAAATTTTTACCGATCACAAGAGTTTGAAATACCTTTTCTCCCAGAAAGAGTTGAATAATAGACAACGCTGATGGATGGAATTGTTGAAGGACTATGATTGTACGATTTCTTATCATCCGGGGAAGGCGAATGTGGTCGCCGATGCGATTAGTAGGAAATCTTATGTGGCTTCGATGATGGTCCGTGAGTGGAAAATGCTTGAGGATGTTCGAGATTGGTATCCTTGTGAATCGAGACATGGGGCTATTTTTGCAAATATTAGGGTATCTCCGACCCTAATTCAGAGGATAAAGGAAGCTCAGAAAGAAGATCCCGAGTTGGTGAAGATAATGGGTAAATCGAAGGAAAAGAACTTCGAGGATTTTTCTTTGAGTTCGAGTGGAGTGTTGACTTTCCGTGGTCGTTTGTGCGTACCCGATGTTGGCGGATTAAAGAGGCAAGTTTTAGATGAGGGTCACAAATCGAGGTATACTATTCATCCGGGTAGTACGAAAATGTATCAAGATTTGAAGCAACAATTTTGGTGGATTAATATGAAAAGGGAGATAGCGGAGTATGTATCGAAGTGTCTAACTTGTCAGCAGGTCAAAGCCGAGCATCAGAGACCCGCGGGACTACTTCAGCCATTAGAGATTCCCGAGTGGAAATGGGAGCATGTGACTATGGATTTTGTCACGGGACTACCTCGTACTCGTAGGAAGTATGACAGTGTTTGGGTAATAGTGGATAGATTGACCAAGAGTGCCCATTTCTTGCCTATTGACATTAGGTACTCGATGGAGAAGCTTGCGACCCTTTATATCGATGAGATCGTTAGATTGCATGGGGTTCCGGTTAGCATTGTGTCAGATCGAGACCCGAGGTTTACTTCTAGGTTCTGGAAGGCGTTTCAGGAAGCTTTGGGTACAGATTTTCGATTCAGTACGGCTTTTCATCCCCAGAACGACGGTCAATCCGAGAGGACTATTCAGATTCTTGAGGATATGTTGCGAGCTTGCGCGATAGACTTCTCCGATTCTTGGGATTCGCACCTACCGTTAATGGAGTTCTCTTACAACAATAGTTATCAGGCTAGTATCGAGATCGCACCGTTTGAGGCCTTGTATGGAAGGAAATGTAGATCGCCTATTTGTTGGGATGAGGTTGGTGAAGCGAAGATCGTGGGTATTGATTTGCTTCGTGATTCAATTGAAAAGGTTAGAGTTATCCGGGATAGATTGAAAACAGCCCAGAGTCGACATAAGAGCTATGCAGATAACCGAAGGCGAGATCTTAGTTTTCAGACCGGTGATTTGGTGTTCTTGAAAGTATCTCCAAAGGTGGGTATTCGTAGATTTGGGAAGAAAGGCAAACTGGCTCCGATGTTTATTGGCCCGTTTGAGATTTTGGGGAAAGTGGGACTTCTTGTGTATCGACTCGCGTTACCGTCATCCTTAGACCGGTTGCATAACGTCTTCCACGTTTCTATGCTTCGGAAGTATGTTCATGACCAATCTCACGTGTTACCGAGGATACCGGAAGATATTGAGCCCGATATGACTTATGAGGAACGACCGGTCCGGATCCTAGATTCTAAAGTCCAAGAGTTGAGGAGCAAAAGTATTTCATTGGTTAGAGTTCTTTGGAGGAATCATAACATCGAGGAGTCGACGTGGGAGCTCCGAGATGAGATCGAGAGAAATTTCTGTGGCTTTTTGTTTAAGGTGAGTCTCGTTAAAATTCGGGTCGAATTTTTCTTTAAGGGGGAGTGAATGTCACGACCCGAAATATAGGCTCTATTTTATTAGTAATAAATAATTATTATTTATTTATTTGCTTGTTTATTTATTTAAATTATTATTTATTTAAATAATTATGTATGCATTTTATGTGTTATAATAATTATGCCTAGCATTTTATTTGGGTCATTTGGGTTAGTGTAGTATTGTAGGGTCTTAATTGTTAGTTGGGAGTGTATTATTGTGTTAGTAGTTGGGGAAGGGGCCCGAGTGTAACATTTTGAATAATTTCCCCTACTCCCTCCCTACTCCTTCCCTCACCTCCCTCATCCTCACACTCCACCTCCATCTCTCTTTCCCAGCTAATTTTCCTCTCTCTCTCTCCATAGAAGGGTAAGCTTTTTCTTCTCTATCTTATCTCTTCATTTTCTTCCTCTTCCTCTCATAATCTCTCATTTCTTAAAACGTGAACCTTGTTTAGATCGTCGATAGGATCGCGTAGAACCAAAAAGAATTGAATTCCGTCATCTTTGAGAATTTTCAAGTAAGTTGCTTTTCCTCCATTTTGATGCTAAAATGTTCATATCATGTTTATATGATGCTTGATGTGTTATATTTGAAGTTTGGTTGAGTTTAGAATTTATTTGGAATTTATTAGAGTTTTGGTCAAGAAAATGGTGATTCTATAAATGTTGGATTTGATCTTGATATTGGTTGATTAAATGTTGTTATATGAGTCTTTTTTGACTTATAAGTGGTTTTGGTACATTAGTACACTAGTTAGAAGGTTGGATTTTGGTTGAAATGTGTTTTGGTATGAAAATGGAAGAACCCAGTTTGTTCTTCCCGATTTCCGGCAGACCGGAGGGTTGGGCGACCGCCCAAAACTGGTAGGGCGACCGCGCATCTATCTGAAAGGTTTTGTTCTTGTTTGTTGGCTTTTTGGGCGACCGCACAAGCTAGAGTGGGCGGCCGCACAGGACCTCTGAAAGTTTTCATTTGTTATTTTGTGGGGTTGAAGAATGCGTTTTGGTCTAAGTCTTGGGTGTCCTTCTAGTTGACCTTAGTGAACATTGTAGTACACTCTAGTGATAGAATTGGGTCCTTTGTGATGAAGTTTGTGTTGAAAATTAATTAAGTGTTAATTGAGATTATTGGAACACTTTAATTGTGCGTTGTTGGTATATTTCACTTTCTTGGTGACTTCTTGGTATGGTTTACCTTTGTGGTAATTTATTTGGATTGGTTCCCTACTTTGGAACCTTAAGTTGTTTATTTAAGCTAGTATTTATTACTTAGCATTTATTTGAAAGTCCAGCTGGTATTTTGTGTGTGTTTGGGCGATGCGAAACATTATGATGGCACGGCCAAGTCCATTGTGATGTTGACCATTGTTTTGCCCCATTATTACCCTCCTCCAGATTGACCCTGGATGTGAGAAGAGCTAGCTCCTTTGTGTGCATTTTAGCTTTACTTGGAGCATGACTTTGTGGCATGTCTCCCGTCCCTTGTGACACTTTATTTGGTTATTGTTCCGGTACCGGGGATTTATCTTCAGCTTTCATGCTATTATGAAGATATTGATGGTTGATTATTGAAGCTGCGCAGCGACCTTTATTTGGTTCATCGATTTGGAAAACCTTGGCTATATCCTTTGTTATGTGTTTATTTCCGCTGCTATCTGTTAAGTGATAAATGCTATGTGCTATGTGATATTTATTATTGCTTATGGTATATTGCCTCATAGCATGTCATGTAGTTGAATTAGTAACTTATTGAGATTTATCTCACCCCCTTTCTTTTTATCTTTGTTTTTCCTTAACCCCCCCCCAAGGTGCTAAGGATTAGTCTCGCTGATCACGAGAAAGAGGACGTCGAGTGTGGATACATTCTTTTGGGGAAAGTTGTTATAGGTTGGTTTACATTATATAAATGTGTAACCTTTTTGGGATAGTTGTACCAAACATTGACGTCACTAGGATTTGTGTATTTTGTAACTTTGGTGTATAAGCTTATGGAGTTTATACTAGTTTTACTTTGTTGTTCAAGTTGATTTACAAAACCTTGTGTTAACATCTTTTGGGTATAAAAAGAAATTTTTATCTTCGTTATTTTAGAGTTTATTGTTTAAGTCGACGTCCAGCTCGCGGTCTCGGGCCCGCGGGGTCCGGGGTCGCGACATCACCTTTGATGGTTCTAGTCTATCTTCCTTTCCTTCACTCAATTATAAGGGTGATTTCTCTCTCAGACACGATTTCTGCAGAGTTTCCCCTATCTAAACAATATTCTTCCCCCCTGAAATGACCAGCATGGGGTTCAATTTATAGGGACTGAGGGTGCCCAACATAGCTGTACGGGTCAACCCCTCAAGAACCCAAACCATCCGTACGACTCGACTTTCGAGCTTCTGGATTTTTCTAAGTTTAATTGCATTTCAGTCCTGGAATATTAGGTTTATCCTAGTGAGGTCCTGGCCCATTGGTTTATCCCTAAATGGTACCAAGAATTCCTCTAAAGTAGGTCAAATTCAGATTGGGGTACTTACACCACCCTGCTGGCGAGAGACTCTCTCTCCTAAATAGAAGCATCTCCTACTGAGGCCAATCATCAGTAATCTCATTCCAGCGAACCCGTAAACATGGTCAATGCCCAAACTCTACCAAGGAAAGAAGGCGACAGCGGACTAAGGGACGGCCTCCCATCTGTCAAAATACAGCCGCATACGCTCCACCGTCATGTCAGCCTCCTCTTCATGCTCATTACGGGTATCCCTGTTACCCTGGTGCCATCTCAAAGTATCTGGGAACATAACAGTATTTTCTCGAAGATTGAAAGAGAAGAGACCAAACATGGCGTATCCCCAAGCCTGCAAATAGGAGAAACATAGAAAAATGTCAAAACTAAATGAGTTACCGAGACAGAAAGTAAAATGGGGCTGAAATTAAGGAGGAATACAGAATAAGATGAGTATTATACCTCCCAGGCGTGACTGTAGCCGCCTAAGCCAGTGTTCGCACGATCCCGCGAACTCTCATCCATGGCCACATAGCAGTGGGCCAAGCCAGCTGAACCCCAGCTAGCATCAGTGACATGCTGAATGTCCCTTAACACACTCAGGAGAGTGAACAAGGCTGTCGACGCATGATTGGCAAATAGCGTCTAAGAAAAGCCCCACCACAGAAATCCGCAGACGGCTGTGATATGGGTGTAAGTAAGGTGCATCTGACCGGCATTAACAGTAACATAGGCATCAACCTTGTCCCTAAAAGCCTTCATAGGGACACCCTTGCCTAGGGTACGCACAGAGAAGCGTAGAAAATTCCTCATATCATCCCCGCTGGGAGAGAAATCAGTATCAATCTCAAGTGGCTCACCGACGAGGGCAAGCCCAGTAATGGCATGAAAGTCAGTAGGGGTCATGGTAACCTCCCCCCACCGCATATGCATAGTATGAGTGCTGTCCCACCAATGCGCTCGAATAGCCTGGAGAAAATGAACGTTCCTCCTCTCACCGACTAAGCCGTCAAAGAAGCGTTTCAGCCTGAGATTCTCGATCTCCTCCTTCATCTCGCCATTGAGAGTTGCCCACCACTCGGAAACCGCTCGTACACTGCCTCTACAGTTATCAATCACCCTGAATGACTGCAAACAACAAAGGAAAAGGAGACAAATGTCAAAAAACCGGTAAAATCCTCATTTAAGCATTTTACCCGAAAAGTCACAGAATTGCCTAGAACGACAATCAAGATCATGTACTACTATACTACAATGATTTTCAACATCAATAAGGGTGAAATTCCGTCGAACGATCAGCCATGCATGATAAACCCTAGCAATAATAATTCTAGGCAAAAGTCGATGAAAGTCGAACTGCGAAGGCACCAAATTGAGACATGCAACGACGAAATTGACATGGAAACTCAGTCAAAGGAAAAGATCCTTACCCGCCTCGTCCGAACGGCGTAAGAAATATGACCATCGGGAAACGGGCACAACTCATCCGTCGCCCACACTTTGCCTCTCATGTGCCTACCAAAGAGGTGTTCCTTATGAGAAAGATTTGCACCTGCCATTTGAAAGGGTTAAGAATCACTAGAACTTTGTGAAAATAAAGATTTTTGGATGAAAAAATCGCCTAGGTTTGAGAATTCCCGAAATGAAATAAGAAAAGTGATTTGAAAATCACTTTCAGTGCCTGATATCGTTTCTGATATGCGTAAAAACAAAGAAGTCTCGTACGAGACATCGCTATCTCGTACGAGACATCTCCAGAAAAATCTCAGAAAACCATGTTTTCTTGAGAAATTCCAGAAAAGCCTTGCTTTTAACAGAAAGGTCAGAAAAAGCCCTGCTTTTGACTGAAAGGTCGAATCTGAACCCAGTTCAAGATAAAACATTGAGTCGTCAACAAATGGACATTTTCAGAATTGGAACAAGCAAAGTTGTTTCTCAGTACGAATTTATTCTCACCGCACATCCAAGATCATGGGTGAGAAACGAAATCTGCATCAGCAAACTTTAAATCCCATGACTGTCATCAAGACGTATGTTAATGGCACAGGATTTACAACTGGGTATCCAACGACTGTTATCAAGACGTAAGTTAATAACACAGGATCCCACCATTCAGAGTCCCATAATTGTCATCAAGGTGTAAGCTAATGGCATAGGATTCACATTTTTTAACAGAAAGGCAGTCTCGTTGAAAGGGGAAGCAAGGTCCAAGTAATTGGCATCTCCAAATCCAGGTATCCCAGCACTGTTATCAAGACGTAAGTTAATAACACATGATCCCACCATTTAGAATCCCACAATTGCCATCGAGACGTATGTTAATGGCATAGGATTCACTTTCCCGGCGAATAAGGCAACCTTGTTGGAAGGAGAAGCAAGGTCCGGGTAACTGGCGTCTCCAAAATCGAAGACGGTTCGTCATCAACAATAGGGCATGTTCAGAATTGGAATCAAAGAGATTGATTCCTCAGTATGGATTGCAACTGGATACGGTTCGTCATCAACAAAAAGGAGTATATTCAGAATTAGGTCAAGGCCATTGATTCCTCAGTATGGGTTACTCTCTAAACTCTAAACTTTACTTACCGCAAGTATTGTTTTCAAAAATGATTTTCAAAATACCTTAAGCCTCAGTTTTTGCGTGTTTTCAGAGTCGAACTAAGTTTGGTCTGATTTCCTTCCGAGGAATACGTAGGCAGCGTTTAAGCACGACCATTCCCCTAGTTCAAAATGGCATCTTTTCTATCGATGACAGTACTTCATCCATAAGTATCGTCGCCGAGGGGCTCTGTAGACACCCCATTTTGGACATTCATTCATAATCACACTACTTATGTGTCTCGCCTTTGATTTGGGTCAAAACTCGTTAAGTTGGACATGTTTCGTTAAGTTTCTGACTGACTCCGTTATAGGGGCCAAAATGAACATTAAAACTACTGCAGAGGGCAAAAAGTGAATTCCAGCACTGAGATGCCTCGTACGAGACATTGATGTCTCGTACGAGACATCCCCCTTGATAGTCGGGTTTTAGTCAGTTTTCTTGTTGATCTTAACCCCTTTTCTTGGCAAACACTTAAGTAATCCGAGGAAAACCTAATGGACGATCTTAGAGTCCAAAAATACCTCTGTGGGAATCAAGTCTTGGATTCCCATCACAACTTACCTTCCTGGCCAAAACCCTAGGTCTAGAACTCCTATAAATATAGAGGTTCTTGAACCAAAAAAAAGGGTAGAATCCTCATTCACCCAAAAATCACTCAAAATCTGATAAAAAAGGTCCCCATAATCAGTCCCTCTTCCTCACCCACGAAATTCAAGCCTCTACAACACCATTCAAGCCAAGTTTATCAGAGATTCAAGGCCTTTAGTCAAGGCCATCCATAGGATTCTTGAAGAACGCTTAGGTAAAACACTTTGTTTTCTATCTTCTCATCTCCTTCTTTGTCTTTGAAGTAGTGTGATTCCATTAAAGGATCAGCCTAGAGCCTCTCCAATCCATGGAGACGGTCTTAAAGCACATGATCCAGCATCCCAAATAAATAAGCAATTATTTATTTGTTTGTCTTCTTTTTACATACATTTTGCATGATTTTGAAACAATGATGATGATTTCTTAGCAAGACCAATCCTAGATTGGGTGAATTGGGTGCTCCTTGACCTTCCCAATTTATAACTTAACCCCTGAATCCAGATATCTCGGCCCGTGTTCCGACAACAACATTGTGGTGGCTCACAAACAATCAAAAAGGGTAAATCAAAAAGAGGTATAGAAGCAATTTTGGTATGAAGTCTGGAAAGGTTCTAGGATACATGGTAACAAAAAGAGGTATAGAAGCAAGCTCGGAGCAGATCAGAGCTATCCTGAACCTGACATCACCTCAAAAAGTTAAAAATGTACAAAGATTAACAGGTAAGGTGGTGGCCCTCAACAAGTTCATCTCCAAATCCTCTGAAAGATGCAAACCATTCTATGATATCTTGAAGAAGAACAGCAGATTTGAGTGGACAGAACAACATGAGAAAGCCTTTCCAGATCTGAAGCAGTACCTGTCAACGCCTCAATTGCTGGTTAAACCTCAAGAAGGCGGGCCCCTATATGCATACTTAGCCATTTCAGAAACAGCTATTAGTATCATCCTAGTCTGGGAACCAGATGGTAACCAGCTGTAGATACCCCGAGAAAGAGCACGGCTTGGCTAGAGCGGTGAATTATCCTAGGATGTCTATTTGTGTTTTAATTGTTAGAGTCGCCATCTATGTTATTAAGGGAACATAAGAAAAACCTAAAGAAATAGCCTATTTTAATATTACGGAACCAAAGATTTGGGAGAGAAGGGTTCGGGGGTTAGGTGACAGAGCGGGAAGTACTTAAACACCCACTACGCCCCGCTTACGCGGGTCTTGCTACTAAAGGTATTCTAATGTAAAAAAGTCCTTATTTTAATGTGAGAAAAGTGCTCACAATTATAATGTAAAGAAGAGGGGAATTGCAAAGGGAAATAAAAGAGAATTATTTTATATATTAATTTATGCTAAAGATTACATTAAGAGAAGAATAGTAAATTGAAGTAAAGATTGAAATGTAGGGAGATGACATTAACCAACTTTAATGTAATAAAGTGGTCATTCAGTCATGTCTCATTGATGGGGATTGCATACATTGACTAAGACAAATAAAATAAGAGAAGAAGAATAAAGTACCTTTTAGAAAATAAGAACTTCAAATCTTGACTTGGAGATGGAGTTGTTGTAGATAAATTGTGTGCAACACTTTGTGTAGTGTTTTTGTAGAGAAATGTTGTTGGGAGAATTTATGTAGAGCTCAGGTGTAGAGAAAGTTGAAGTCCCAAGTCCAAGAACTTGTGTATAGTTTTTGTAGAGAAGAGAAGTTGGGTCCTTTTTGTGTTCAAAGAGAGTCCCCTGAAATGAACCAAGAAGGTCTTTTTTATAGGTAAAAATAGGATGATCAATCCATGTGAAATGATATTGACCAATCAAAAATAAGATAAATAAAATAATAAATAAAAGAAAATAATTTTTTTTAAGAGAAGGCTAGAAATGGGGGATTGGGAGTTACAAAATAAAATGGGTTTAATATTAGAATAAAGACATGTGATGAAAATGTTGTTTTTTACTCTAAAAATAGAGGGAAAAGGCTGCAATCCGTAACAGTCAAAGTGGGAAGCGCGCGAATCCGGCCTATTAGACCAAAAGCGTGCGCGCCCCATGACCATTATGGGAGGCGCCCGCGGGTGAGAAAGGAAGGATGACATAAATGACTCTAAAGTTAACTCTGTTATGAAGTTTAGTCCAAAACTAACGGAATCAGCTAGGAACTTAACTGAAGTAACAGAAATTAAGAAAAATAAAAATACTATGTATGCAATCGGGGTGAGAGGTCCAAGGCGGGGTGTCTACAGAGCCCCTCGGCGATGTGGATTGCAAAGCAAAACGCATCAACGAAAGAAAGACAACCACCGAGGACATCGACAAAGAAAAAGAAAGAAGAGAAAGCGAAGACTTAAAGAAAGCAGGAATTTGAAATTGTGTGAGATAGGAGTGCCCTGTGTGAGCAGCTTTTGTTGATAGAGGAGGTGGCATGATCCGTTTGTAAATCTGCAGGCTGAATCCGTTAGTGAATCCGCTTGATGAATCCGTTGGTGAATCCATTGAATGAGTCCGTTAGTGATCCCTGTTAATGAATCCTTTAGTAAATCCGCTTGATGAATCCGTTGGTGAATCCATTAAATGAGTCCGTTAGTGAACCCTTATTGACAAATCCGTTAGTAAATCCGCTTGATGAATCCGTTGGTGAATCCATTGAATGAGTCCGTTAGTGAACCCTTGTTGACGAATCCGTTAGTGAATCCACTTGATGAATCCGTTGGTGAATCCATTGAATGATTCTGTTAGTGAACCCTTATTGACGAATCCGTTGGTGAATCCACTTGATGAATCCGTTGGTGAATCCATTGAATGAGTCCATTGGTGAACCCTGTTGATGAATCCGTTAGTGAATCCGCTTGATGAATCCGTTAGTGAATCCATTGAATGAGTCCGTTGGTGAACCCTGTTGATGAATCCGTTAGTGAATCCGCTTGATGAATCCGTTAGTGAATCCATTAAATGAGTCCATTGGTGAACCCTGTTGATGAATCCATTAGTGAATCCGCTTGATGAATCAATTAGTGAATCCATTGAATGAGTCCGTTGGTGAACCCTGTTGACGAATCCGTTAGTGAATCCATTGAATGAGTCCGTTGGTGAACCCTGTTGACGAATCCATTAGTGAATCCAGTGAATGAGTTCATTAGTGAACCCTATTGATGAATCCGTTAGTGAATCCGCTTGATGAATCCGTTAGATTCTCCATTTACGGAACCCGTTTGTGAGTCCATTGGTCAAATCCGTTGGTGAATCCGATGGACGAGTCCATTTGTGAACCCGTTGGCTGAATCCGTTAGTGAATCCATTTGCTTAACCCGTTTGTGAGTTCGTTGGTCGAATCCGTTTGTGAATCTGATGAATGAGTCCGTTTGTAAACCTATTTGCTGAATCCGTTTGTGAATCCATTTGTTGAACCCATTAGTGAGTCCATTTGTCGAATCCGTTTGTGAATCCGATGACTGAGTCCGTTTGTAAACCCATTTGTTGAATTCGTTTGTGAATCCATTTGTTGAACCTGTTAGTGAGTCCATTTACCGAATGCTTGTACCTGTTTTATGTATGCTTTGCAGATATATGTGCTTGTGTGAGATGTGTAATAGAAACTGCGAGAGAAATTTGTGATTGTGGTGTGATGTGATTTGAAAAGCAGAGATTTGCATGAGAGAGAGAGATTTTGCAAAGATAGAGAAATTTCTTTTGTGTGCGATGTGATTTGAAAGGAGCTTTGATGGATGATGTTCATACCTTCACTTGCCATGCCCGCTTGATTCGGGATGGAGATGTTGTGGCTTTGATGGAGATGATGAATTGCTCTTTCTTTCGATGGAATGTTGGTGAGATGACATTCTGAATGATGGGTTGGTCGTGTCAAAGGCTGCCTACGTATCCCTCGAAGGGAATCAGACCAGCGTAGTTCAAGGATGATGGAGAACGCTGGGGAAGAAGCTAGGAGCAAAGCAAAATGAAGCACATACTTTTTATACAAGTAAAAAAATAAAAAGAAAAATCTTTTTGTCGGTTTTTTTTTTTTTTTGTGAACCATTTTAACCATTGTGTGTTAGTAAAGCCAACCCATGATCAAGTCATATTCAATCGAAGTCCGGGTTGCCTCGCTTGAATTCTGTTGTTGCTGTTGTGCCCAATGAAGATGGTTGTCTAGCCCCAAGAGATTTGTCGATTATGGGGCTTCAAAGGCTTTTAATGCCGAAATAAGGGGTTGCTGATTGTAAATCCCCTAGAACGCCTTCGATGCCAAACTTTGAGTGACTTGCATAGCCCCAAGATAAATCAGCTCTTGACCCATTCAAATGAATCGTCTTTTGTTGTTGATGTGAGCAAGCCCCAAGAGAAGATTATCGATACCAAGCTTCGAGAGATTTCCAAGCCCCCAAATGTCATGTACTTGTTGTTTGTGAGCTTCAAGATGGTGGAATGTGAAGACCGTTCCATGTAAAGCCCCAAATTATCTTAGAATCAGCTCGGTATTAAGAGCGGATGCACCGTCTGATAGAATTCTTGATAGAGATCTCCTTCTTACTCTTACTGGGGAGATGAGTAGCCTCATTGTGGTCGGTACCCAAATGGCAAAAGGTCCAAGTGTAGCAAGGTCTCTGGAAAGTGTCTTGGATGATAAGGTCTTGGCGTGATAAGGTCCCAAATGGGTATGCTTGCTTGAGTCTTCTTGAGTTGAACTAAACACGGATCTTCGGATGCAACTAGTGCTTGAGGCGCAAGAGCCACACTTTTTGCTTTTAATCTTGGAGAAGGGGGTGCTGAATTGCAGAAACATTGGGATTGGCCAAGGCATTTCCCGCTGTAACCCTGTTTTAATAGAGTTTAGCATATTGAATCTTTTTCCTTTTCTATAAGACTTCCTTCATAATCTCGTTGTAAGTTCTAACAAGAATCATCAAATTCATTCATAACTTCGGAGCCCTTCTTTCAAACCAAAAGACCTTTGACGTGAATTGCTGAGAGACCCTTTGAAGCTTTCTTGGTTTCATAAAGACTATTCCCCACATTGAATTGTATCGAGTATCGTTGCCCAAAAGATTGTCAATTGTGAAGCCCCAATATTACTCTTTACTCGGATTACTGTAATTCCGTAGCCCAAAAGATAGTAGATTGCAAAGCCCCTTGAGACCTTTGGTGCCAAAATAATTGAGGATGCTCCCAATGTTGAATATGACTTTGCTAGGGCCATTATTGGGAGATGACGTGAATTGCTTCTTGCTGAGGGAGCCTTTCATACTTGATTGTAGCCTCTAGTGTGCCACCATTGATTGCAAGTAGAACGAGAAAAGCATATCCTTGATTAGAGGAACAGGAACGAGTATACATGACATGAAGGCTTCTCGACATTCCCTTTTGAGAGACTTTGAGGATAGTCTCACACATCTTTCTTGAGCGTAGCCCCTAGGGCTCATTAACTGTCAAATGAAGAAAAAGAAGCTCTCGTTCTTAAGTCACATAGCCCCTAGGGCATCATCATTTGTCAAGCAAAGCAAGAGACTCGTCCTCATGCGAGGGAACAAACATAAGAGGACATGGCAAGAGCTACTCCATTCTCGGGAAGCCTTTTGACATACTGTACGGGCATATGCTTGAAGAAGCTTAAAAACTAAATTACATGTTGTTGTTATTCGCTGCTCAAACCAATCGACTCACTGGGGACTATTTGTGCAACCTCGTACCCCATATAAATGAGCTCATTCTCGGATGGGCCTTCTTTCACATGAGCCCAAAAATGCACATTGCAAGAACAATCTCTCTTATGCCAACAACCCAAAACGACCTTTGATTGTGCCGTATCTTGTCGAGCTTTTTTGCAATTCCGAAGTAGACTCGGAGGTGAATTGACTTGATGAGGAGATTCAATGTATAACTTGTCTTCTTTAGAGGCCGGGGATCTCCATTTCTCTCTTCTCTCTCTCTCTCTCTCTCTCTCTCTCTCTCTCTCTTTTTTGACGCACCCTGTTTTTTGCCTAAACCGCCCTTTCGGGTTTTCAATCTAGCGGGCATCTCTTTTGAGTCTTCATTTTTTTTTACTTAATTAATGAGGAAGTGTGCATTGACTCTAGCTGAGGATGAGGGGCATGTGATTTTGCAGTGGAGACCTTTTGTCACTAATTATGAGTGACATTAACCAACTAGGGAAGTAGCCCCTAGTATTGACATGTATTTTTATTTATTGAATGACTCACGAAGGCAAGTAAGTCATTAAGAGAGAAGAGAAAGAAAGACCCAATTTGATTGCAAGAATCTGGGAGTATCGCTGAAAGATAAGAAGCCCCTAGACTCGACAAGGAACATGAAATGATTTCAAATCTAGGAAAGTTGTTCAATCTTGAGGTGATTATTTCATTGGCAAATGACTCGTACAAAGATGTCTTGACAAGTTCGAGATGAAGGCCAATCACCATAACGCACTAGGGCTAAACATATCTTCTTTCTTGCATGAGACCGGACCCGCAGGTTGCCTACGTTCCTCCAGTGTAGAGGCTCAGGTCACCATAGTTCTTGTGGATGCTTTTTTTGTTGTGAGGAATTGTTGCTTCACCGTGATTTTTGTTGATGTCGCTTCGTCCTTGGAAAATGATATTGATCTTGTGCACTTCTTTGATTGAGGGGTTTTTTTTTTTTTTGTGCTCTAACTTTTGCCTAGGTTGTTTTGAAGACTCAACCTAGCGAGCTTTTTTTTTTATCGCCCTTTGAAAACTTTGCTTGATCTCTCCATGGTTGTAGTTCCACCTTTCTTGATGTCTTGGATTTGTCGTTGATGTTGTCGCCTTTGTCACGATGTTTAGCACCTAGGCGTTCAAGTGATGGCCTTCATTCCAAAACTTGTTTAGACATTTTTTCATCATTTTGCCAAGAATTAAATTGAACAACTTGGAATGGTGTATGAGAACAAGAACGACTTTTATTTGATAAGACCGACTCAAACTTTAACATGGGACGAGAGAAAACTTTAATGCACACATAAGAGGACTTTGACTCTCTTTTTTTTTCTTTTTTTTTTTATTCCTATTACTAGGTAGAGAAAGAGAAACGGAGATTGCTTTCGTCATCCTTGTGGCATGATCCCTTGTTGAAGCCCCATTTCAAAACCAATCCTCTTCTTTGATGAGTTGCTCTTCACCCACGGTAAATTCACCATTGTCGATCAAATCTTGGATGATGTTTCGGAGAGTGAAGCATTCCTCGGTAAGATGGTCACTGTGTTGATGATAGCCACAATATTTGTGATGGGCATGGTTGGCGTTGATCGTCTTGGGTTGGTACCCTTGTAAAGTCTTGATCTTTCCACTTGCCACCAAAGTTTCAAATGTTTCGGCTCGGGTCATTCCTAGGAGAGGAGTGAAAACTCGGTTGTTGGCGGTACTTTTGTGGCTTTTGAGGGACGGGCCACTTGAGCATGCTTTACATTGAACTTTGCTTTGTTGTCGGTGAGCTCTTGCAAACGGGCCTTGAGTTCGGGGACCTCTTCTTTGTGAATCTTCCTCTCGAGATCAAAACGGGCTTGCCACAAATCGTCTTCTTGGCAGACATCCTTGGCAAGTGTCGCGACCCCGACCCCGCGGGCCCGAAGTACGCGAGCTGGACGTCGACTTAAACAATAACTCTAAAATAATGAAGATAAAAATTTCCTTTTATACCAAAAGATGATAACACAAAGTTTTTAAATCCAACTTTGAACAACAAAATATAAACTAGTGTGAGCTCCATAAGCTTACACCCAAAATAATAAAATATACAAATTTTAGTGACGTCAAGTTTGGTATAACTATTCCTAAAAAGGTTACACATTTATGTAATGTAAACCCACCAATAACAACTTGCCCCAAAAGCTCAACCCTCGCAACGTCCTCCTCGTGATCAGCGAGTCTAATCCTTTCCTCCTGGGGGAGGGTTAAGGAAAAACAAAGATAAAAGAAAGGGGGTGAGATAAATCTCAATAAGTTACTAATGCAACTACATGACATGTTATGATGCAATAAGCAATAAGCAATAAACAATAATAAATATCACTTAGCACATAGCATTTATCAATTAACAGATAGCAGCGGAAATAAACAATTAACAAATGATATTAGCCAAGGTTTCCCAACTGATATAACCAAATAAAGGTCGCTGCGTAGCTTCAATAATCAACAATCAACATCTTCATAACAGCATGAAAGCTTGAAGAGAAAACCCCCGGTACCGGAACCAATAACAAAGTAACGTGCCACAAACGCCGGGAGCCATGCCACAAAGTCATGCTCCAAAACGTGTAGTTAGAATACTCACAAAAGGAGCTAGCTCATCCCATCCAAGGCCAATCTGGATGAGGAAAGAAGGACCAATGGGCGATGCTATACTGGACTTGGCTTGAGCCATTATAGCATTATCCATTGCCTGACTAGAACACATATAACCAGCCGGACTTTCAAATAAATGCTAAGTAATAAATACTAGCTTAATTAAACAACTAATGATTCCAAAGTAGGGAACCATTCCAAATAAATTACCACAAAGGTAACCCAATCCAAACCACACATCAAAGATGGCCCACATTCTCAAAACGATACTTAATCAAATTCCATAACATTTTTATTCATAAAAGAACCAATTCCAATTAATAAAGTGTTCCACGATGTAAACTTAAGTTAATTAGAGTAATTAAACTTAAACTAGGAAGCCACTTAGTCTTAAACAAGCAAAAAGGCAGATTTCTGGAACAGGGGGCGGGCGGGCGCCTGGAAGAGGTCGGGCGCTCGCTTAATTGACCAGAAGGTCTGGCCGCTGGAAAAAGGCATGTAGGCGGGCGCCTGGCTCAGCGCGGGCGGGCGCCTGGTCGACGGGCTGGGAGGGATTTCAGCTGGGTTCTTCCATTTTTCCATACCATTTTCATACCATTTACACAACACCCAAAATCAACACTCCCAACAAGTTTAATAAGGTACCCAAACAACATTTAAGCTTAAGGGGACCTAAATAACACAATTTATCAACCACAACCAAGATTGAATCACAACATTCATAACAATCACCATTTTTTTTTTGTCAAAAACCCAAATAAATTCCAAATAAATGCCAAACTCAATAAAACATCAAATATAACAACTTAAGCATTATATAAACATGATATGAACATTTTAGCATAAAAATGGGGGAAAAGCAACTTACTTGGAATTTCTCAAAGATGACGGAATTCAAATATTTTTAGCTTCCTACGATCCTATCGACGATCTAAACACATTTCATAAAATGAGAAATAAGGAAAGATGAGAGGAAGAGGATGAAAATGAAGAGAGAAGGGAGAAAGAAACCTTACCTTTTTCCATGGAAAGAGAGAGAGAGAGAGCTGGGAGAGAGGGAGTAGGGTGAGGAAGAGAGTGAGGGAGAAGGAAGAGTAGGGAGGGAGTAGTTAAAATTATTTAAAAACTTACACTTAGGCCCCCTCACTCTACTAACAAATAACCCAATTAACCCCTCTAACCAATAATTCCCTACTGTCCACTTAACACAATATCAACCAAATAATGCTAAACACAAATTAATATTATGAGATATAAAATGCGCACATAAATATTTAAATCAAATAAATAAATAAATAAATAATTATTTATCAATAAAATAGAGACGGGTTTTTGGGTCGTGACATTCACTCCCCCTTAAAGAAAATTCGACCCGAATTTTAACGAGACTTACCCGAATTAAAAAGCCACGGATATTTACGCTCCATCTCCTCTCGAAGTTCCCAAGTCGATTCCTCAACATTGTGATTCCTCCAAAGAACTCTAACCAACGGAATGTTCTTGTTCCTCAACTCTTGGACTTTAGAATCAAGAATCCGAACCGGTCGTTCCTCGTAGGTCATATCAGGCTCTATATCTCCGGCACCCTCGGTAACACGTGAGATGGATCATGAACATACTTCCGAAGCATAGAAATGTGAAAAACATTATGTAACCGGTCAAAAGAAGATGGTAACGCAAGCTGATATGCTAGAAGTCCCACTTTCCCCAAAATCTCAAACGGTCCAACAAACCTCGGAGCCAATTTACCCTTCTTCCCAAACCTTCGAATGCCCACTTTCGGAGACACCTTCAAGAACACAAAATCTCCGGTCTGAAAACTAAGATCTCGTCTTCGATGATCGGCATAGCTCTTCTGTCGACTCTGGGCTGTTTTCAATCGATCCCGAATAATTTTAACCTTTTCCACCGAGTCTTAAACCATGTCAACACCCCAAAGTTTTACCTCCCCAACCTCGTCCCAACAAATAGGTGACCGACATTTTCTCCCATATAAGGCCTCATAAGGTGCCATCTCGATACTAGCCTGATAACTGTTGTTGTAAGAGAATTCCACTAATGGTAAATGTCTATCCCAAGAATCGGAAAAGTCTATCGAACAAGCTCGCAACATATCCTCCAAAATCTGAATGGTCCTCTCGGATTGACCATCGGTCTGAGGGTGAAAAGCTGTGCTGAATTGCAAATCTGTACCCAAAGCTTCCTGAAACGCCTTCCAGAATCTAGAAGTAAACCTCGGGTCTCGATCTGACACAATGCTAACCGGAACCCCATGCAATCTCACAATCTCATCAATGTAAAGGGTCGTAAGCTTTTCCATTGAGTACCTAATGTCAATAGGCAAGAAATGTGCACTCTTGGTCAATCTATCCATGATTACCCACACACTGTCATACTTTCTACGGGTACGAGGTAGTCCCGTAACGAAATCCATAGTCACATGCTCCCATTTCCACTCCGGAATCTCTAACGGCTGAAGTAGTCCTGCGGGTCTCTGTTGCTCGGCTTTGACCTGCTGACAAGTTAAACACTTTGAAACATACTCGGCTATTTCCCTCTTCATGTTGTTCCACCAAAAGTGTTGTTTAAAATTTTGATACATCTTCGTACTACTCGGATGAATAGTATATCTCGATTTGTGACCCTCATCTAAAACTTTCCTCTTTATTCCACCAACATCGGGTACGCACAAACGACCACGGAAAGTCAACACCCCATTCGAACTCATAGAAAAATCCTCGAAGTTCTTTTCCTTCATTTTACCCATTACTTTCACTAACTCGGGATCTTCTTTCTTAGCTTCTTTTATCCTCTGAATTAGGGTCGGAGATACCCTAATATTCGCAAAAATAGCCCCATGTCTCGATTCACGAGGACACCAATCTCGAACATCCTCAAGCATTTTCCACTCTCGAACCATCATCGAGGCCACATAAGACTTTCTACTAATCGCATCGGCTACCACATTCGCTTTCCCCGGATGATAAGAAATCGTACAATCATAGTCCTTTAAAAGTTCCATCGATCGACGCTGTCGGTTGTTCAATTCCTTTTGAGAGAAGAGGTATTTCAAACTCTTGTGATCGGTAAAAATCTCAAACTTCGCTCCATATAGGTAATGCTTCCACTTATGCAACGCAAAGACTATCGTAGCCAACTCCATATCATGAGTAGGGTAATTCTGTTCACTCGGGCTCAACTTCCTCGAAGCATACGCAATCACTTTCCCATTTTGCATCAAAACACAACCCAAACCCTCTTTCGAAGCATCACTGTAAATTACCAATTCGTCGTTTCCATTCGGTAACGCAAGAATAGGAGCCGTAGTTAATCTCTTCTTTAATTCATCAAAGCTACTTTGACATTTTTCACTCTACACAAACGGTACATCCTTCCGGGTCAACTGAGTCATCGGAGTAGCAATCCTCGAAAACCCTTCTATAAACCTTCTGTAATACCCGGCTAAACCCAGAAAACTTCTGATCTCGGTCACTGACTCGGGTCTCTTCCAATCCACTATGGCTTCTACCTTTGAAGGATCCACAGAAATCCCATCTTTAGAAATAACATGACCCAGAAATGAAACCTTCTCGAGCCAAAATTCGCATTTACTAAACTTCGCAAACAACTGCTCCTTTGCAAGAACTGATAAAACTGTCCTCAAGTGTTGCTCGTGCTCCTCTCGAGATTTAGAGTAGACAAGAATGTCGTCGATGAAGACCACTACGAACGAATCAAGATAGGGATGGAAAACCCGGTTCATCAAATCCATAAACACGGCAGGCGCGTTAGTCAGCCCAAACGGCATAACCGAGAACTCGTAATGACCATAACGAGTGCGAAAGGCAGTCTTCGGAATATCCTCTGATCGAATCTTCAACTGATGGTACCCACTCCTCAAATCAAGTTTAGAGAACACCACGGACCCTTGAAGCTGATCAAATAAATCATCAATGTGAGGTAGAGGATACTTGTTCTTCACTGTAACCTGATTCAACTTCCGATAATCAATACACAATCTCAAAGAACCGTCTTTCTTCCGCACAAACAAAACCGGTGCTCCCCACGGGGAAACACTAGGGCGGATAAACCCTCGATCAAGCAACTCTTGCAACTGAACCTTTAGTTCCTTCAACTCTGCGGGAGCCAACCTATACGGTGCCTTTGAAATCGGAGCTGTACCCGGCAAAAGATCTATACAAAACTCTATCTCACGATCTGGAGGCATATCATATTCAGAAGAGAAAACATCGGGAAATTCCCTAACTACCCGAACACTTTCCAAACTAGGGGATTCTTTCCTAGTATCAAGCACACTAGCCAAGTAACCCTCAAAACCTCTATGCAATAATCTCCTAGCTTTCACATAGGAAATCATACGAATATTTCTACCCAAAGGCATAGCCTCAAAAACAAATTTAGGCACATCAGGGATAGATAAATTAACGACCTTTCTAAGACAATCGACTAAAGCATGATATTTGCTCAGCCAATCCATACCCAAAATAACGTCAAAATCTTGTATCGGGAGAACTACCAAGTCCGCACACAAGACATGACCACATATAAGAACATCACAAGCACGAAATACTCTATCGGTCACCAAACACTCTCCTATAGGCGTCAACACCTCTAGCACATAAGGTAAAGACTCAAATGCAGCATTTAGCAAGGAAGCAAATTGCACAGAAATGTAAGAATGAGATGATCCTGGATCTACTAACGTATGCGCGCTCACATTAGATATAGAAACAATACCTCCAATCACTGAGGGGTCATCTGCCTGATGCTGATTCATTGCAAACACTTTTCCTTGGACCTTGGCCTTTCCCGTAGCATCCCTTTTCTGACCCTGTAGAGCCCCAGCTCCTACCCCAGTCGGTTGACCTCTGAACCTCGGGCAATCCTTCGCAAAATGCCCCAACTGCCCACAGTTAATACATTTCCCCTGTTTCTTCCAACACTGGTCCTCCGAGTGTCCTCCCCTTTGGCAATATGAACAGAGTCTCCTATTTTGGTTCCCTTGGTTCCCGGCAGTAGTACCCGGGTTCCTTGGGATCGGTTGCCCTCGGGGCTGAGATTGTCCCCCAAAATTACCTCGGTTATCTGAACGGGATTGTGGCTTGCTCTGTCCTCCCTGCTTGCTAGTGTTAGTCACCTCGACCTTCTTCTTATGCTCCTCTATATCTTGCTTGATTAAGTATGCACGGTCTACCGCATCCTGGAATGTCACAATCCTCTGGGCTATAAGCTGAGTACGGATGGGTGTCTTCAAACCTCGGATGAATCTCATAGCTTTCTGCTCTTCGGTCCTCACAAGATAGTCACAATACCGGGCTAATTCTGTGACCTTAGCCGAGTACTGAGCTATAGACAACAAACCTTGCTCCAAGTTGAGAAGCTCGATCTCCTTTCGGTTTTGATCTACTACCGGAATGAAATGCTCTTTGAACTTCCGCACAAACAATTCCCATGCATACACTGTATGGGTATCATCCCAACTCGCTTTAACTCCTTTCCACCAATGCTCGGCGGCCCCAACCAATTTATAAGCCGCAAACCGGACCCTATCCTCGTCCGTGCACCCAAACACATCATAAATTTTCTCCATAGACTCAACCCATAGTTCGGCCTTCTTCACATCGGGCTCACCATCGAACTCCCTTGGTTTTAATTTCAGAAATTGTTCAAACCCGTATCGCGGAGGTGGCACATGCTCCTCTCTTGGCCCTTGGTCATGAATTGCCTTCATGGCCGCCTCAAACATGCCTTGAAACATAGCACGGTTCTCTTCCCGAAGATCATTCTGATTCTGAGTCCCACTAGAACCTTCACCCGTTCTTCTTCTAGCCATTGAGAACAATTACCTGCATAAAACATCAACCGTTACTCACTCCGAACACAACCCTCCTACGTCATACTAGTCCACCTAGACTTATACTTAGAGCTAAACCATAGCCCTGATACCAACTGTCGCGACCCCGACCCCGCGGGCCCGGAGTACGCGAGCTGGACGTCGACTTAAACAATAACTCTAAAATAATGAAGATAAAAATTTCCTTTTATACCAAAAGATGATAACACAAAGTTTTGAAATCCAACTTTGAACAACAAAATATAAACTAGTGTGAGCTCCATAAGCTTACACCCAAAATAATAAAATATACACATTCTAGTGACGTCAAGTTTGGTACAACTATTCCCAAAAAAGGTTACACATTTATGTAATGTAAACCCACCAATAACAACTTGCCCCAAAAGCTCAACCCTCGCGACGTCCTCCTCATGATCAGCGAGTCTAATCCTTTCCTCCTGGAGGGGGGGGGTTAAGGAAAAACAAAGATAAAAGAAAGGGGGTGAGATAAATCTCAATAAGTTACTAATGCAACTACATGACATGATATGATGAAATAAGCAATAAACAATAATAAATATCACTTAGCACATAGCATTTATCAATTAACAGATAGCAGCGGAAATAAACAATTAACAAAGGATATTAGCCAAGGTTTCCCAACTGATATAACCAAATAAAGGTCGCTGCGCAGCTTCAATAATCAACAATCAACATCTTCATAACAGCATGAAAGCTTGAAGAGAAAACCCCCGAGCCGGAACCAATAACAAAGTAACGTGCCACAAAGGGCGGGAGCCATGCCACAAAGTCATGCTCCAAAACGTGTAGCTAGAATACTCACAAAAGGAGCTAGCTCATCCCATCCAAGGCCAATCTGGATGAGGAAAGAAGGACCAATGGGCGATGCTATACTGGACTTGGCTTGAGCCATTATAGCATTATCCATTGCCTGACTCGAACACAAATAACCAACTGGACTTTCAAAATAAATGCTAAGTAATAAATATTAGCTTAATTAAACAACTAATGATTCCAAAGTAGGGAACCATTCCAAATAAATTACCACAAAGGTAACCCAATCCAAACCACACATCAAAGATGGCCCACATTCTCAAAACGATACTTAATCAAATTCCATAACATTTTTATTCATAAAAGAACCAATTCCAATTAATAAAGTGTTCCACGATGTTAACTTAAGTTAATTAGAGTAATTAAACTTAAACTAGGAAGCCACTTAGTCTTAAACAAGCAAAAAGGCAGATTTCTGGAACAGGGGGCGGGCGGCGCCTGGAAGAGGTCGGGCGCGCGCTTAATTGACCAGAAGGTCTGGCCGCTGGAAAAAGGCATGTAGGCGGGCGCCTGGCTCAGTGCGGGCGGGCGCCTGGTCGACGGGCTGGGAGGGATTTCAGCTGGGTTTTTCCATTTTTCCATACCATTTTCATACCATTTACACAACACCCAAAATCAACACTCCCAACAAGTTTAATAAGGTACCCAAATAACATTTAAGCTTAAGGGGACCTAAATAACACCATTTATCAACCACAACCAAGATTGAATCACAACATTCATAACAATCACCATTTTTTTTTATCAAAAACCCAAATAAATTCCAAATAAATGCCAAACACAATAAAACATCAAATATAACAACTTAAGCATTATATAAACATGATATGAACATTTTAGCATAAAAATGGGGGAAAAGCAACTTACTTGGAATTTCTCAAAGATGACGGAATTCAAATATTTTTAGCTTCCTACGATCCTATCGACGATCTAAACACATTTCATAAAATGAGAAATAAGGAAAGATGAGAGGAAGAGGATGAAAATGAAGATAGAAGGGAGAAAGAAACCTTACCCTTTTCCATGGAAAGAGAGAGAGAGAGAGAGAGAGCTGGGAGAGAGGGTGTAGGGTGAGGAAGAGAGTGAGGGAGGAGGAAGAGTAGGGAGGGAGTAGTTAAAATTATTTAAAAACTTACACTTAGGCCCCCTCACTCTACTAACAAATAACCCATTTAACCCCTCCCCAATAATTCCCTACTATCCACTTAACACAATATCAACCAAATAATGCTAAACACAAATTAATATTATGAGATATAAAATGCGCACATAAATATTTAAGTCAAATAAATAAATAATTAATTATTTATCAATAAAATAGAGACGGGTTTTCGGGTCGTGACAGCAAGTCTATCCATATGTTCTCTCATGGCTCTCATTATGTTGAAAAGCCTTTCGTTGGACACGGAAAAATATCCACCATTGTTGTTGTCACCGTTGGAAGCCATTGGACCTATTGGAAGAACACGGTTGATCTTAGGATGGCCCCACAAATATCTTTTGAGTAAAATAATTTCACCCACAAACAAGAGAAAAGACTCAACCACATAAAGAAAAATGATTCTTTTTTTTTATTTTTTTATTTACAAAAGTTGGAAGGATGGAGTCCTTTTTTGGGGTTTCTAGAAAAATAGTGGAAATCTCACACTAGTATATAGACCTTCTCGCGGTCCCATATACTCATCGGATTCCACCACGCTTGTGATACCTACATGTGACGGGATTAAACTAAATTAATGTCATAAAGCATACATGCGGTGACGGAGTTTTATTTCGTCCATAATAACCACTTGGGGACGGAGTTTTATTTCGTCCATAATAACCACTTGTTTCTTTTGGAAACGGCATGTGTGATTTGATGGCATTAGTTTAGGGAAATCTCGACACATGAAAACCGACTTGGTCACGGAGTGTTGGACCCTAACTAGAATGGTGTTGGCTTGTGCTCGGCTAAAGAGAGGCTTAAAGGTCACCCCCGGCATGTAGTCATGAACTACGCCACGGGTTGAGTTTTACCACTTCGAGAGAGTCAAGGTCGGGTGGAGCTTGAAACTCTCTAGGACGGGCCTCGACGGGTTTGAGGTTATGAATTGAGTAAACTACCAAAATGACATGCGTACTAACAACTTTTTACATATTTACCTGCGTACTAATGAAACAACCAATCTAACCTACGTAGAGTAATCTGCTTTTCTGCCCCTCGTACTATGGCCCCAACATCAATTTGACACTCGTACTACTGAAACAACAAATGTATGATGCGTACTATAGTTTTATTAGCTAAATTAACCAATTTACTATTCAGTGGTTAACTTTTTCTAACACACGTTATTTTTTCTAACGAGCATTAAATTATTTTAACGAATGTTAAAAATTTATTTTCGTCAGTCTTTTTCCAACGACCATATCTCCCTCTCCGGTAAATATTTTTCAGATCCCACCGGTCAATATGTGCGACTAGGTGTCGCGAACCTTCTCCAGAAATTTGAAGGCGATCCAACGGTTAATGAATCGGGAAATTGATTTTTTCTGGACCAGACCGGGAAAGTGACGGGATTCGGTTTTGCTTCGATTTTTGGCCTTTTGGCCGGAATTTTCCCAGGTTTTCTTGCTCTTGGCCGGCGCCTAGGTTTAGGGTAGGTGCGGTCATGGCTAGGAAGGGGATTGGTACAGTTTTTTTGGCGTGGAAGGTGTAAATGGGAGCTCAAATCCTAATTTGCAAAGAAGGGGGTCGATTGGTGTTGGAGATGCTTCTAATCCATCAATGGTGGAGTTGGTTGGGTGGAGTGGTGACTGGTTTGTGGCGGTGGCGATGGGGCGGTGTTGGGTTGCGAAGGGTGGGGTGGATGTTGGGTTTGAGAAGATGATGGAGATAACAAAAGTTAATTTTGTTAACATAAATTATTAACATCCGTTAAAATAAATTAATGCTCGTTAGAAAAATAACGCGTGTTAGAAAAAGTTAACAACTGAATAGTAAATTGGTTAATTTTGTTAATAAAACCATAGTACGCATCATACATTTAGTGTTTCAGCAGTACGAGTGTCAAATTGATGTTGGGGCCATAGTACGAGGGGCAGAAAAGCATATTACTCAACCTACGTATTATATACAAAATAACCAAAATTATTAGAAATGTTAATGAAAGTTAATGAGCCTTAGTTTTTAACGAATATTACTATCATAATTTTCAAATTGCCCCCATTAATTATAAAAACATATTAAACTTGCAAAAGAGGAATAAAATTACTCTTCTTCTACCTTTCTCCCCACCACCATCCGACCACCACCATCTCAACCACCGCCCCACTTCACCACCACCATTCAAAGTCAACACCATCCACCGTCTGTTAAAACCAACACCATCTTCTTCCTATCAAAGTACCAAACACACACCAGCACCATCAAAGTCAATGTACAATCTTGAAGGAAAACTCTGATTTGATTTCAAGAAAAAAACCCAGATACAAGATAATCAACCACATCGTGCCACCACTGGCTACCTGCTCCACCCACCGCCATCAACGCCCTCGATATTACCAGCGTCATCACCAAAAAAAGGCGCTGAAATCAAAATCGAAAACCATAGAGCACTGAATAGAAAATCAAACCTTCTAAATTTGGGTTCTTGGAGTCGAACGGAGTCTCTGTAACGAATAACGAACGAGAATATTTATTTTGGCATCTGAAAGAGTCCGCGAATCTGACGAAATTAGGGTTTGTCGTATGAATTTAGGTGAAATTAAAAATCTCAAAGAATATTAGGTTATGGAAATTTGGGGGTTTTCGGGTTATGGGGGTTGATTGGCCTTGCAAGCAAGGAGTAGTGGGATGGCGATGCACGTGTATTTCATTTTCAAGGATTTAGAACAGAGGGATGATAAATTTTCTAGTTATGAATTTTGATTTGTAGGTTGAGGAGAAGATGAGAAAGAGGATGGAGAGGAAGAAAGAGAAGAGAAGAAAGAGGATGGTGTGGGCTGGCTAGATTTCATCACCGGTGGAACCATGGCGACGGTGTTGTTGAACGAGAGGGAGGGAGAGAGACGAAGGGAATAAAGAATGGGAAGTGAGAAAGGAGAGGATTAGTGTTTGTAATAAGCCTAATTGGGTCATTTTAGCACTTAAATTGCGGAAGTTAGGATTTTGTTAAGTATGGGGGCAATTTTAAAATTATGATAGTAATTTTTGTTAAAAAACAAACGCTCATTAACTTTCATTAAAAAATTAACGATTTTGGTTATTTTGTATATAGTACGCAGGTTAGGTTGGTCGTTTCGATAGTACGTATGTAAATATGTAAAAAGTTGTTAGTACGCAGGTCATTTCGGTAGTTTACTCGTTATGAACTTGTGTGACTCGATAGTGAGCAATTTATAAGAATATGTGCATGTAGTGTGAGGTCAAGCCAAGTGAGAAAATATTTTTTTTTACTTTTTTAAAAAAAAAACAAAAGAAAAGCAAATAATCACATATTTACATCTTTCGAATCACCCGTGTGACCGATAAAATAAACAGAAAATAAAAAAGGATATGTGCAGGCCCGGTGCCCACACACTGTCATTCTGTTCACTGTTCTGTTTCTGGAAAATTACCCAGAAGCACGTGCGTTGGGCAGTGAGAGTGGAAGGCACGCGCCTCCGAGCGAGAGAGGCCGAGGCGCCCGATTCTAGGCAGTTCCTGCAAACTAATTGGTTCAAGGGATTGCCTTGACCCTAAATTAAAAATTCTTTCCCCTACAAAAATTGTCAGCACAATAACATGTAACTGAACGACGAGATGAGAGGTGGGCGATTCTGGTGGTGAAGGTCGGAGGCAAGGGCCTTAGGCCAAGAAGGCCAGAGACGCACGCATCCCACCTTTTTCCACCAGAATGCAGAAATAAGAACACCAAAAGTTAAGAACGCAAGTTTAACCTTCTAAGATCTCCCCAGTGGAGTCGCCACTGTAGATACCCCGGGAAAGAGCACTACTTGGCTAGAGCCGTGAATTATCCTAGGATGTATATTTGTGTTTTAATTGTTAGAGTCGCCACCTATGTTATTAAGGGAATATAAGAAAAACCTAAAGAAATAGCCTATTTTAATATTACGAAACCAAAGATTCGGGAGAGAAGGGTTCGGGAGTTAGGTGACGGATTGGGCAGTACTTAAAGACCCACTCCGCCCCTCTTACGCGGGTCTTGCTACTAAAGGTGTTCTAATGTAAAAACTCCTTATTTTAATGTGAGAAAAGTTCTCACAATTATAATGTAAAAAAGAGGGGAATTACAAAAGGAAATAAAAGAGAATTATTTTATATATTAATTTATGCTAAAGATTACATTAAGAGAAGAATAGTAAATTGAAGTAAAGATTGAAATGTAGGGAGATGACATTAACCAACTTTAATGTAATAAAGTGGTCATTCAGTCATGTCCCATTGATGGGGATTGCATACATTGACTAAGACAAATAAAATAAGAGAAGAAGAATAAAGTACCTTTTAGAAAATAAGAACTTCAAATCTTGACTTGGAGATGGAGTTGTTGTAGATAAATTGTGTGCAACACTTTGTGTAGTCTTTTTGTAGAGAAATGTTGTTGGGAGAATTTGTGTAGAGTTTAGGTGTAGATAAAGTTGAAGTCCCAAGTCCAAGAACTTGTGTATAGGTTTTGTAGAGAAGAGAAGTTGGGTCCTTTTTATGTTCAGAGACAGTACCCTGAAATGAACCAAGAAGGTCCTTTTTATAGGTAAAAATAGGATGATCAATCCATATGAAATGATATTGACCAATCAAAAATAAAATAAATAAGATAATAAATAAAAGAAAATGATTATTTTTAAGAGAAGGCTAGAAATGGGGGATTGGGAGTTACAAAATAAAATGGGTTTAATGTTAGAATAAAAACATGTGATGAAAAGGTTGTTTTTGACTCTAAAAATGGAGTAAAAAGGCTGCAATCTGTAATAGTCAAAGTGGGAAGCGCGCGAATCCGACCTATTGGACCAAATGCGCGCGTGCCCCATGACCATTACGGGAGGCGCCCGCGGGTGACAAAGGCAGGATGACAGAAATGACTCTAAAGTTAACTCTGTTATGCAGTTTAGTCCAAAACTAACGGAATCAGCTAGGAACTTAACTGAAGTAACAGAAATTAACGAAATAAGTTAAATAAAAATAATATATATGCTATCGGGGTGAGAGGTCCAAGGCGGGGTGTCTACACCAGCATCCCATATATTATAATGTTACGAGAAAGCCAGAGATGTCCAGGAGAATGGCGAAGTGGTCTGTCCAGCTTAGTACATATGATATCAGGTATTAATTAAGGAAGGCAATAAAATCACAAGCTCTTGCAGATTTTGTGGCAGACTTCAGTCCAAATATGCAGCCAGAAGTAGAGATGGAAGTTCAACAACTTCAAGATGGTGACACCTTGGCTAAATGGACGTTGAACACTGATGGTGCATCAAACATGAGGGGAACAGGTCTTGGAATTGTACTAAAATCGCCACAAGGGGACATCATACCCCAGGCCATTAGTTGTGATTTTAGAGCTACCAACAATGAAGCAGAATATGAATCTCTTATCGTGGGATTAACTGTGGCACTAGATCTCAATGTCAAAGTCATCCAGGTATATAGTGATTCATTGTTATTAGTTAATCATTTTAATGGCTCCTATGAAGCTATGAACACAAATATGACTTCATACCTAGGATCAGCTTTCAAAAAGCTTGTCTCAGACCAAGAAGTCGGCAAGAGGTTGGGCCAGAAGAGTCTTCCTCGGCTTGTAGGTTATGTCGAATTCATTCAGTTCGATCGACCAGTTAAGTAGGCGTCCTGAGCTGTCCATCTTGTGAAGTATTTTTCTAAGAGGAGCGTCGGTATAGACCGTGATTGGATGAGCCGAGAAGTAGGCTCGTAATTTTCTGGCCGTAATTACCAAGGCATAAGCAATTTTCTCGGCATTGAAGTACCTGCTCTCGGTATCTGACAGTGCCTTGCTGACGTAGTAGTTCGGCTTCTGGATGCTGCCTTCTTCTCTAACGAGTACAGCTGCTACGGCTCGGTCGGTCCCTGCTAAGAAGACGCACAACGTCTCTCCCATAACCGGGCTGCTGAGTACAGGTGGGGAGCCGAGGTAGTCTTTCAGTTGCTGGAACGAGGTCGAGCACTCAGGCGTCCAAGCAAAATCCTTCGTTCCCTTCAAGGCTTTTAAAAAGGGGAGGGATTTTTCTGCCGATTTGGCGATAAACCTACCGAGTGCCGCCACTCTCCCGTTCAGCCTTTGAACCTCTTTGATACAAATCGGCTCCCTCATGTCAATCAAGGCTTGGATCTTTTCTGGATTAGCCTCGATGCCTCGCTGAGAAACCATGAAACCTAGAAACTTGCCCGCGGTAACCCCGAAGACGCACTTGCTAGGGTTGAGCTTCATATCGTTAGCTTTCAAGTTGTCAATGGTCTCTTTCAGATCTGGTACTTGGCTGCCGATCTTGGTCTTGATCACCATGTCATCAATGTAGGCCTCCATATTCCGGCCTATCTGAGATTTGAAGACCTTGTTCACCATCCTCTGATACGTGGCTCCTGCATTCTTTAGGCCGAAAGGCATCATGACGTAGCAGTATATGCCGCCTGCAGCTTGAAAAGCCGTCCTTTCTATGTCGTCCTCGGCCATTTTGACTTGATGATAGCCAGAGTAGGCGTCCAAGAAACTGATGGTTTGATGGCCGGCAATGGAGTCTACGAGCTTGTCAATCCTGGGGAGGGGATAGCTATCTTTGGGACAGGCCTTGTTCAGGTCCGTAAAGTCCACGCACATCCTCCATTTGCCATTGTGCTTCTTTACCATGACGACGTTGGCAAGCCACTCGGGGTATGTTGCCTCTCTTATGATGCCGGCTTTGAGGAGTTTGTCAACCTCGGTCCCAATTGCTTTTTCCTTGTCGGTATAGAAGACTCGTCTCGTCTGCTTGACCGGTTTGAAGAACTTGTCGACTTCCAGTTTGTGGAGAGCGACGGCTTCCTTTACTCCCACCATGTCATCTACTTTCCAGGCAAATACGTCCAAGTTGTTTTGGAGTAGGGAGATGAGCTCTTCTCGTTCTTGTTGGGAGAGTTGCTTCCCAATCTTGATTTTCTGATCTGGATAGTCTGGGTTGATGACGACCTTGTCTAACTGATCCACAGGTTTAAGTTCGGGGCCGTCTCTGAACTCTAGGGTCTCGACAATGATCTGCTTGACCTTCTCCTTGTCCTCCCCTTCCAAACTTAGGTTTTCCATGTCTAACAGTTTCTCGATCTCGGTTTCCATGTCAGTCGGCTGTGTGGCCCCTGAGCTTAGGACAATGGCGAGAGCCAAGTTACTCGGCTCGTCCGAAGCTGTGTTCATCGAGATGTAGCCGAAACCGTCTAAGCCATAAGTAACCTTGGCCTTATTTAGGACGTCGTTGTCAAGAATAACCCACTCTTCAGGTTCATCTTCAACAGTCGCCAATATAACACCGATATGTGGCGTCGAGGTTGTAACCGTGGTTGATTTTGAAACCGTGATTCTTTTATCTGGAGTATCAATCTCCATCTTGGCTTTTGCTTTCCTGGACTTCATCACATGTTCCAAAAAATCTCTAGGCGAGCCTGGGACGCACCCAATTCCAGCTGCGGTGGGGAACTTCACCCTTTGGTGGGGGAGGGAGGCAACCAGGCCTAACTTTCCTTGACTGGATGCACCTAGGATAGCATGGTAATCACTATCCAGATCCATGACTATGAAGGTGAACGTGGCAGAGGTTTTGTAGGGATGAGTGCCGATTTCCAAGAGTAAGTCGACGGTTCCTTTGGCATCTGCCTTATGATTAGTGAACCCTTCTAGCCTTCCATTATATGGGGTCAGCATTGTATCAGGAAGTTCCATCTCTTTAAAAGTGCCATAGTATAGCACATCCTTGGCCGCTCCGGAGTCTATGAGGAGCCTGTCTGACTCGCAATTATCAATGCGGCCTGTGATGACCAATGGTTGTTCTCTCATCGCACGGTTTCCCGCCAACTCATTCGGAGAAAAACTAATCACTTCCTCCCTCTCATGTATCCAAGGAGGGATGTGGAAGACTTTACTTAGCTCGTAAATCTGCTCCTTGAGTTTCTTGTTTGATGGAATTTCCTCTCTGATCACGCCTATCAACCTGGCCCGAGGTGGCCTGTCTACCTGGTCATTATTTTTGTCTTCTTCCCTTGGGCGTTTATTGTCCTTGGCCATGAACTGATTGAGCTTGCCTTGATTGGCCCATTTCTGTAGCAAAACAGTTCTCGGTATCGTGGCCGTTATCTCTGTGATAGGAGCAATACTTTGTGGTATCCCTCGGGTATTTCGGGTTGTCTTTTAGAGGCTTGGGGTTGGGGAGATCCACCAGATTCATGATCTCAGAGATCGGTTTATTGAATGTGGTGAATGTCTCGGTCCCCCTGGTCCTGTTCTTGCCTTTGCCGTTTCCCCCGTTGTTCCCCTGGGACGAGTTCCCGTTATGCGACTTGTCATGATCTCGGTCCCATTCCTTATGACCATATAACGTCTTTTTCTTCTCCTCGGCGATGGCCGTGGCGTAAGCAATGTGGTACAAGTCGGCTTTTATGAGGGGCTCTCTGACCGACAGTTCATAAGTTAACTGCTCTGATCTGTGACCATTCGTGAAGCATACAATGATCTCCCTGTCGGTCAGGCGTTCTTCTATTGAGTCGGCAAGGTCCCTAAACCGGTTGTAGAAGCTTAGGGTCGACTCGTTTTTGCTCTGAACCATGTTGGCTAGGTCAGACAATCTTTTCTTCCTCGCCCCAGCAGTAGCAAAATACTCCAAAAATTGTGATTTCAACTTGGCAAAGGAATTGATGCTGTTTTTCTCAAGGTCCATGAACCAGGACCGAGCTGCCTTTGTTAAAGTACTTGCAAAGGCCTTGCACAGTACGTCGTCTTGATTGGACACTAGGGCCATGGTGGCCTCAAAGGCTTGGACGTGATCCAAAGCATCGGCGCTGCCGGAGTATTTGTCTAGGTGTGGAAACTTTAACTGTGGATTAGGTGGTGTATCCTTAATCCTCTGCGAAAGGGCGCATAGCATCGTAGTCAGTATTGGGTCTCCTGTGCCCCTAATTCATCATCTCAATGTTGTCGAGCCTTTCTCTAAGGTCGACAATGTCCCTTGTGCTGAATGCCGAGGTGTGACTGGAACTGACTATGCTTCAGTCTCGGCGTCTCCTTTCACCTTGGTTTGGTTCGAGACGATGCCTTGAAGGAGTACGACGAGGTGGAGTGTGCCGGGGTAAATCCTGCCGGGGTGGTGTGCGCCTTGGTGGATCCTGCCTGGGAGGTGAATGACGTCGGGCGTCCCCACGACGTCTTTCGTCTACAATTTCCACTCCTGGGGATTCATCTTCTTGTTCTCCCCGGCAGCGATTAATGTGGTCTCTCAGGTCCCCATCGATATTGAGTCTTCCTAGCCGTCCGTCTTGGCGACTTGCATGGCTCCTGGGAGGCGCATCCCGTCTACGATTTTGTAGGGGCTCCCTTCTGCTTGCTCTGTCATCCAGATTTGTCCCCCTCGTTCGAGACGGCTGGAGCAGGTTAACCAAGGAGTTTTCGGGGTCAAGTTCTAACAGAGCCCGCTGTGCGTCGGCCAGCTGTTGGAGTGATTGAACATTTTGTTGAAGCAATGTTCTCTTGTCCAATGGCAGCGGCTGTGATGGTCCTGCTCCATTGTTTCGGGATCCTGTCCGCCGGCGGCGCCCATATTGGTTAACAACATTGGGGGCCGGCCCCTTTGAACGGGTATGCATCCCTCCCCCTTGCGCAGGCGCTGTAGGTGGGAGCCTGTGATTTTGTGCAGCAGCGTTCGTGTTTTCGGGGGGCGATGCATCTCTTGCAGTTTCTTTTGAAGGTCTGGTTTCTCGCCCGTCAACCAATTCTCCGGCCATGGTCTGGAATTATCTGGCTAAAGAACTGACCAATCGGATTCCCGACAATGGAACCAAACTGATGACGCCAAAATCTGGTTGGATCAGCCTTCGTCTAGCGGTTCGGATAATCCTAGCGACAGTTCTTGATGGCCGGAGCTACACACACAAAACAAACGTAAACTACACCGGGGCTTCACCGACGAAGGCCCTCCGGTGTAGGAGTAAGAATATGGGTGATTATATAAAAACCAATTGACTACTTTAGAGCCAAAAGTTCATTACCCGTCTCATGTTGTGAGGACCTGTTTATATAGGCACGGGTGATTGAGTCCTGACTTGCAAAGTAAGCCAGGGAGCCCGTATTGTTGTGGGACTCGTGTTCCTTGGAGATAGACTCCGGATAAGGATGAGTGCTATCCCAGCTACTTTGTAGAAGAGATATCCTTGTTTAGATAAGGATTCTTTAGTATCAGAGTTGTAACATAACTCTGTAAGAGGTTTCCCAAAGATAATGGGAGGTTTCTGATGTAAGTCATCCCGTCATCTAACTTGGCTCGTCATAGAGGCCGGCTAGGGATTGGGCTTCTCGGGATCGGCCTAGGCAAGGACTGCCTGCTCGGCCTTATTGATATCGGCCTATAAACATGGGCCTCTCGGTATAGGTCTGTTAGGTATGTGGGCCCAGGGTTTATGGGTCCCCATTAACCAAGTCGGCTTATGTCGTTCAAACATCTTCAGCAGGTTTAGTATCCCCTCCGAAATCATATGTGACAACGGCTCCCAGTTTATTAATAAGAAGACCCAAGATTTTCTCACAAGATGGGGAGTCAAAATGGTAACATATTCACCAGTACATCCCCAAGCTAATGGACAAGCGGAGTCAAGAAACAACATCATTATTTCCAACTTAAAAAAGAGATTAGACCAGAAGAAGGGAAGATGGGCTGAAAATTTGTCTTTCGTTTTATGGGCTGATAGAACGACACCCAAGAATGCAACGGGCCAAACTCCTTACTCTCTAGTCTTTGGATCAGAGGTTGTCATTCCCGCTGAATTCGTTGTCCCCTCGGCAAGATATGGATTATTGACTCTTGAGCATAATAATATCATTTTGGCACAAGATCTTGACACCATTGATGAATTGAGAGATATGGCAAAAGTCAGGATGGCAGCATATCAGCAAAGGATTGCAAGATCTTATAACAAGAATGTCAGGTTAAGAAGATTCCAAGTTTGTGATTTGGTACTAAGCAAGGTCTTCTAAAACACAAGAGAGCTCAATACTGGCAAGTTGGCACCAAAATAGGAAGGACCGTACTTGATAGACGTATATGTAGGAAAGGGGGCATACTGGTTGTCAACCTTGGATGGCGTAAGGATCCCCAGATCATGGAACGTTATCCATCTTAAGACATACTTCATGTAAGTTTTAGATCGTCATTAAAATTCCAAAAAATAGGTACGCCTTTAATTTATGTCATTTCAATAAAGTTATTTCCATTTTGATTATATTTATCAAACCGTTACTGATATAAGCATCGGAGGGGTGTTAGCTAAGCTAACACCAAACCCTAACATGTTTCTGTCTTGCAAGGAAACTAAAAATGCTTACTTTGAGATGTGTAGCATGTAGCTGGAATAACGAAGATGTTAACATCTTAAAATTGTTACCATCCTATAGTAATAATTCAGGTATAAACTTACCTCAATAAACTTTACTTTATTTCCATTCATTTTTATAAAGTTATTTATGAAAGGTTACTTTCATCAATAAAAATGACATCAGCCAAGATGTCAAGTCATTTATTATTAACATGTTGTCATTTTTACGAGATGTTATCATTTTCCGTAAGTGTTTTTAGAGATCCCAAGGAGATGACATCTTGAGACTGGCCATCTCATCTTGAGTTTAAGGTACTTAATCCCTTGAAAGGTGTAAAGGAATTGCTTTCTTTCGTTTCTATTAAGGTTGATACACCTTCGCCTGGAGCGCAAGATTTCAATAATGATTAAGGTGAGGAATGGGCACGTATGTTTATATGTACTCACACCCCATTTCCACTAAATTAGATATTGAACTTAAGATGTTTTCAATTGGTTATGGCATATTCATGTCATCTGAGACTAAGTGTTTTTGATATTACTGTATCAACAAAATATGGCAAAGATTCTCACATCTTACGCAAGAACTACACATCTATTCATATGCTAAACCCATACCTATTTAATTTCCAAAAGGGGACTAAGTTCTAAAAACTACTTTACCTTGCCAAATTTGAAGGGCTATTCCCAACAAACTCCTAAACCTACACTGTGTTGGACCAACCCAATACTTGAAAATTAAAACAACTTGTTCCTGACCCTTTATAGATACCCCGGGAGGAACCACGGCTTTAGGCTAGAGCGCGCGGAGTTGTCCTAGGATGTCTAACTTGTTTTTAGAGTCGCCACCTATGTTTTGAGGAACATAAGAAAACCTATTGATAATAGCCTAAGTTTGATTACGAAAACAGAGATTCTTTGTTTTGAGGTTCGGGGGTTAGGTTACGAGATGGGAAGTACCGAAACACCCATCCCGCCCAACTAAAGTTGGTCTTGCTTGATCAAAATCTACATAAATGATAAATGTTCTTCTTCTTCTTCTTTAAATCATAAAAAAGGGGTTCTAAAATAAAGTTTGGAATGTAGGAGATAACTCTTTAACCGACCTCAATGAGATGAGGTGATCATTAGAGTCATGTCCCAAAATGATTTGGGTGATTGCACTTTGATAATACAAAAGAAAGAGAAAAGAGATGAAGTTGAGAAAGGGAAAGAAATAGCTTTACCTAGACTTCAAGAGACTTCAAACACTTCTTGTTGAATTACTTGGAGAAATCCTTTGGAAAATGTTTTGAAAGTAGAAAACGTGGTTTATTGCAATATGAGATTGAGAGCCAAAGGTCCAAGGTCGAGGTCAAGGTTTTCGGTAAGGTTTTTCGTCTCCTTGAAAATGGAGGTAAAGGGAGGTTTTTATAGGTGAAAGAGAGATGTTTTTGGTGCCAAAACTCAGTCACCAAGAAATCTTTCCCGCGCAAAATCCTGTAAATTGAGCAAGGGAGAGAATCCTGGCCAGAAATCTGTAACCGACGCCCAGAGGCGCGCGCTTCCTGCTTTGGGGGTGGGAGGCGCGCGCGTCTGGATCCTCCTGTCGGAGGCGCGCGACTCAGAGAAGGAAATTTTGACAGAATGTACTAGAAAGTCAGCCCTGTTATTTAGTTTAGTCCCTGGACTTAACGAAGTCAGTCAGGAACTTAACGGAAGTGGCAAAAACTAACAAGAAACACTTAAAATGGGGAGAAACACAAGATCAAATGTGCAATCGGGATGAGCGGTCCAAGGCGGGGTGTCTACAGAGCCCCTCGGCGACGTGGATTGCAAAGCAAAACGCGTCGACGAAAGTTAAAAACACCCGCCGAAGACATCACCAAGAAAAGGCAAAGACTCGATGAAAGCAGGAATTTGAAATTGCGAGAGATAGTGGTGCGCTCCCTGTGTGAGCGGCTTTTATTGATAGATGGGGTGGCATGATCCGTTAGGTGAACCTGCCGGCTGAATATGTTGAATGAGACCGTTAGTGAATCTTTGAACGAGACCATTAGTGAACCTTTGAGGATGAATCCGTTAGTGAAATCCGTTGATGAGGCCGTTAGTGAACCCTTGTAGAGGCCGTTGGTGAACCTTTGGAGAGGCCGTTAGTGAACCTTTGAAGAGGCCGTTGGTGAACCTTTGAGGAGGCCGTTAGTGAACCTTTGTAGAGGCCATTGGTGAACCTTTGAAGACGAATCTGTTAGTGAAATCCGTTGATGAGGCCGTTAGTGAACCCTTGTAGAGGCCGTTGGTGAACCTTTGGAGAGGCTGTTAGTGAACCTTTGAAGAGGCCGTTGGTGAACCTTTGAGGAGGCCGTTAGTGAACCTTTGTAGAGGCCGTTGGTGAACCTTTGAAGACGAATCCGTTAGTGAAATCCGTTGATGAGGCCGTTAGTGAACCTTTGTAGAGGCCGTTGGTGAACCTTTGAAGAGGCCGTTGGTGAACCTTTGGAGACGAATCCGTTAGTGAAATCCGTTGATGAGGCCGTTAGTGAACCCTTGAAGGGGCCGTTGGTGAACCTTTATTGACGAATCCGTTAGTGAACCTTTGAACGAGGCCGTTAGTGAACCTTTGAAGAGGCCCTTAGTGAACCTTTGTTGATGAATCCGTTAGTGAAATCCGTTGATTAAGTATTGCTTTGAAGTCACGTGCCACTTGGAGTCACACTTGACTTTTGACTTGCGGGGTGCGGGCACAGTTGACTGCGACCAGAAGAATGTTCCTGCTGGGGATGAAATGTTGAGATTAACCCTTGAGGGGGGTATGGCACCCATGACAGAACTTAGGGAGTTCGGAATCTGGAGAAGGACAGCCTACTTTTGAGTGGGAGTTTCTATCCTACTTTCTATCTTTGACATGCCTTAAGGGCGCACCAGGAGAAGGTGTGCTCAACTGGGTGTCCGAGGACCAGGGCCGTGTCTTGATTTAGGCTGGAGATTTTTGACAAGGCCTTTTCTGAAGTGATCTAGACTTGGGAGGCGCGCGCTTTCCATCTGTAGGCTTGGAACGCGCGCGCATTTCAGACCGCTGGCGGGTGGCGCGCGCGTCTAGGAGGCAGAATTCTGGGCTTGACATTGCTGGCCAAAAGAACCCCCAACAGCTATAATATCATCTTCTGTTCGACCACTTGATTCTCACAGCTCCTTTCTGCCATTTTTGAACATCATATTATTGCTTAACTTTGCTTGTGATCAACATTTTCCATGGCTTCCATTCTTTTGCTCTTTGATGCCAAGGTTGTTAGTGGGTATGAAAAGGACTTGGGCACTTTGTGTATTGTTTCAAGACCCATCCCAAGAAGGCCTTCATTAAATACTTCGGGTTCCGAATTCTTTTCACTTTGCGGACGTTGAAGCCAGATTGGGATTTGTTGAGAGTTGCCGCGGCTTTCTGGGATTGTGACAGCCATACCTTCAACTTTTCAGCTAATGAAATGGTGCCGACTGTTGATGATTTCGGGGCCATCCTTGGCATGCCTTTGGCCGGTCAGATTGCCGTCCCTAAATATCACCGTGGTGCCATTGACTCTTGGGTTGAGTCACTGAATCTCCCTGTTGAGGACGTGAGGAAGATGTTGCACGGTACTGTGATTGACATAACTGAGCTGCCGATGTTCTTCAGTTTACACTCGGAGGATCCGGGGGGTTCAATCTTTCAAGAGGAATGTTATGGCCGCTTGTCTCCTTAGTGAAGTACTGTTTGTTACACCCTTCGGGACTGCGGATGTGCAGTTGGCTGAGATTATTTTGCAAGCCAAGGAGCAACAATTTAGTATAATCCCTATTATTGTAGGGGAGACGTTGTACGGCCTTGATGAGTTACATAGGATGGACAAGATGTGTCGGGGAAGCCCTTTTGCTCTTGACCATATGGCTCCGAGAACACTTCAAGATTTATTCCCCGGATGGTGATTTATCTCCTTTTGCTGTTCATAGGAGGAAGCTGTTGATCCGGGATTTATCTGAAGATGGTTGGAAGAAATTCTTTGCCTCTCGGGTAACCGTTGATATTGAGTGGTGCCCTCCTTCTTGGGGTATTTGTCCTTTTGTGGAATGGACTCTTGGTTTTCAGCACGTGGTTGTACCCGATTTGAGAGATCCTTCATTTTACCAACCAGAGCGGGTTTTGCGGCAGTTTGGTTGCCAACATATAATTCCTTTTCCGAGGGATGGAATGCTTCGTCTAGTTGCTTACATGGGTCCGGACTTCTCGAGTGAGCTTCAGTCGGCTTGGGGAGATGATCGCAACCGTTGGGCTTTTGCTCCTCTGCATCGGGGGAGTGTCTTCCTTCCAGAGAGCTATTTGGATTATTTGTTTGGCACCCTCTACCGTGGCATCACTTGGATCGATGTGCTTCGTGCCGAGTTGTTGGGAAAGGGTTTTGAGCCTAGCAGCGCTTTAAGATATAGGGAGGCTGCTGCTGATTCGAGTAACATTCTTGCTGACCCTTTCGGTACTCCTTTGGATGACTTTTATGCTAGGAGACGTGCCACAACACAGAAGGTTTCGGTGCGTTTTAGTGCTCCTCCGTTATCCAAGAAAAAAAGGATTGAGAGACGATCGGGTGGTCCTTTGAAGGCTAAGAGAAAATTGGACTTTTCTTAGTACCCTAAGAGATTGCAATTAAATTAGACCACTTTATTTTAGGATTTATGTTTTGATGTCTTTTGTGCTCAATAAATCCGTTGTGAAATGGCTTGAATAATTCACTGAATGAATAAAAATTGCATCTTGTTATTTGGAGTGAATTGGGTATTTTTGATATGTTTAGACCGCACCCGAAGGTTGCCCTACATTCCTCCAGTTGGGAGGCTCAGGTCTCCGTAGTTCAAACAAATAAAAGACCATTTTTTTTTATGGTCTTTGTTTATTAAGCATAGAACCTCTTGAGCTTGTCGAGGTTGACCTCCTTTGGCAGCTGGTCGCCATCTAAACCCACGAGTCGGACTACACCGCCGCTAGTATCTTTTTGACCACGTACGGACAAGATCCATCGGGGTCCCCATTTCTCCAAGGGATTCATGGCATTAGGAGGATGTTGTCTTAAGACCAAATCTCCCACATTGATGTTTCGAGGCTTCACCTTTTGTTGAAAGCTCTTGCCATCCTTTGCTGATACGCCCTTGTGCGTTCGAGTGCTCTTAGCCTTTTCTCGTCGAGTAAGGCTAGCTGTTCATATCGACTTTGCATCCAGTCGACCTCGTTGACTTGATTCTCGAGAGGGACCTTAGAGATGGGACTTCAAGTTCGATTGGGAGTACGGCTTCAGAACCATAGACTAATGCATAAGGAGTTTCTCCTGTTGCTGACCGTATTGATGTGCGGTAGCCCACAATGCTAATGGTAGCTTCTCGGGCCAATCCCTTCCTGTTGAGGCCATTTTCTTGACGATGGTCTCGATGGTTTTATTTGCTGCTTCAACCGCGCCATTTGCTTGGGGACGGTAAGGAGATGACTTGTGTTTGGTGATCTTGTATTTCTACCAAAAGTGCATCCATTCCTTCTCAAAGTGAGAGCCGTTGTCGGAAATGATTTCATGAGGCACGCCGTATCGGCACATGATATTAATCTTTACAAATTCGATCACTTTCTTGGCGTTGAGGGTCCGATAGGCTTGTGCTTCGACCCACTTTATGAAGTAGTCGACGGCCACTAGAACGAATGACTGTCCGTTGCTCCCGGTAGGATGGACTTTACCGATGATGTCTATCCCCCAACAAGAGAAAGGCCAAGGTGTGACCATGTTGTAAGTTGTGAGGGTGGAGCATGTTGTAGATTAGCATGGAATGGCACTTGGCACACCTTTTGACTTTCTCGATACAGTCTCGTTCCATAGTGCTCCAATAGTAACCAATGCTGAGTATCTTCTTGACCAGCATAAACCATTCATGTGGGGTCCGCACTCTCCTTCGTGCACTTCGCACATATCTCTTTGAGCTTCGGCCTCATTGGCGCATAAGAGATGACGTCGTGGTGCCTTTGTAGACTCGGTCTCCAATCAGTACGTATCGAAGGCTAGCGTTTGCAGAGCGCTTGAGACTTCTATTGCTATTCTCGGGTAAGTGCCATCTTTGAGGAAATTCATGATATTCCGAATACCATGGAGAGTTTTTTGAACCTCGTTGATCTCGATACTCATGAAGTACGCCGGACTGTTCTTCGGGTAATTTTGAAAGGCTTCACCATTTCCCTTTGGGTATTTCGATTAATGAAGCTATGGTGGCCAGTGCATCGGCGAAGCGATTTTTATCCCTGGCAGGTAGTTGAAAGGGATGCTCTTGGAATTTGCCAACCAATTCTTCAAGGGCTGGACCATACTGTGGAGGGTGGGTCTGGATTCGCCATTTACCGATTGCTTATTGATAAGGAGCAAAGAGTCGCCGAATACTTCTAGTTCCGTGATGTTTCTTTCGAGAGCTACTTCGAGCTCTGCTATGCATGCTTCGTACTCGGAAACGTTGTGGTAGCTTCGAATTCCAGACGGATGCAATGGGAGTGTAGATGTCTTTTGATCGACAAGCAATACTCCTATACCAAACCGTGTTATTGGCGGCGCCGTCGAAAAAAAGTTGCCACTTATTTTCCTCGGTTGTAGTACAAATTAAATGCTCGTCGGGGAAACTGTACGTCTTCCCCCTTTACTTCGTCACACGGGAATTCGGCAAGCTGGTCACTGAACACTTTCCCCCTGACGGATTTTAGTGTGACGTAAGTGATATCATAGCCGGCGAGCATGAAGTACCATTTGGATATTCTTGTTGACATGAAAGGCTTCTCGAAGATGTAGCGGAGCGGGTCCACCTTTTCTACTAGCTTGATCAGTAAAGCTTCCATATAGTGTTTGAGCTTTTGAGTAACCCAAACTAATGCTGCACATGAATTCTCTAAGACAGAGTAGTTCTTTTCGCCTCCTTGGAATCGGCGACTGACAAAAAAATGGCATTCTCCTTTGTAGACTCTCGTTGCTCTTGTGCTAACATAGCCCTAGGGCTTCATCATTGACAGTGAGATAGAGCAAAAGAGGCTTCTCCTTGTGCGGCGGAACTAGAACAGGAGGGCACGTCAAGTAATGCTTCACTTGGTCGAGGCTTCTTGGCACGCGTCGGTCCATTCTAAAGCCACATTCTTCCTGAGTAGCTTGAAGATTGGCTCGCACATGGAAGTGAGTTGGTGCACAAACCGACTGATGTTTGCAGTCTGCCCATGAAACCTTTGATCTTTTCTGTCTTTGGAGGAGGCATGTCATGATTGCCTTGATTTTGGAGGGATCTACTTCAATTCCCCTTTCAGTGACCATATAACACAAGGACTTTGCCTCGGATAACCCCGAACGTCACTTTGCAGGGTTGAGCCTCTCTTGTGTCGACGAAGCCTTTCGAAGAACTTGCGGAGATCGATTAAATGTTGACCATCGGTCCCTTTGAATGTGAATGATCATGTCGTCTACATAGACCTCGATTTCTTTATGAATCATATCATGGAACAAGTCTGTCACGGCTCTTTGGTAGGAATCCCAGCGTTTCTAACCCAAATAGCATGACTGTGTAGCAAAAGGTACCCCACGGTGTTGTGAAGGCTGTCTTATATTGATCTTCCTCGGCCATGAGAATCTGATTGTACCCAGCGAAACCCATCCACGAATGAGCGAACTTCGTAGGCAGCAGTGGAGTTCGACCAGCATCGATGTTAGGGAGTGGAAAATCATCTTTCGGGGAGCTTTGTTCAAATCACGGAAGTCCACACAAACTCGAACCTTGCCGTTTTCCTTTCTGACTGTCACGATGTTGGCTAACCATGTCGGATACTCGATACCTTGATAAAACCCATACTGAAGGAGCTTCTCGATCTCTTCTTTGACTTGTAGAGACCATTCTGGCTTGATCTTTCTGAGCTTCTGCTTTACTGGCTTGGCATCTTCTCTGATCGAAATTCTGTGCTCCGCTACCTTTCTGTCCAAACCCGCATGTCTTTGTATGACCATGCGAACATCCATGAACTCCCGTAGTAGTGTAGTCAATCTGTCTCTGTCGTTCCCCCTTGAAGAAGCTTCCGATCTTAGTTTCCCTTGGCTCTTCTTCGGTACCCAGATAACAACATGCAATTCTTCGTCAGCACCTGGACCATTTTCACCACGACTACGGACTTGTTGAGCAAGTTCATTTAAGTATGTTGTGTTTTCGTGGTCTATTTCATCATAATTTGAATCGTTATTAACTTGTTCGTTAAGTTCATTATTTGTTAATTCATCATTTATGATGTTTGCAATCTCAGGGTACACAGAAATATCAAATTTTTCATTAGCAAAGAAAGGAAACACACGCTCGGCTATGGCCTCCAAATCCTCTTGGGTGAGGGTATTAGAGACACTCTCGGACTCGAAAGTAAGTGTGAGCCGCTCTTCCTTTGTTGCTGCGTGGGGTATGCAACCCATTTCCCCACCATTCACGGGGCGACATGGGAGTTGGTTCCCTTTCGGATTTCTGGATCTCACAATCGGAGAAGATTTCGAGACCGGGCTTTTTGACACCCTTGTTGTTAACCCATGGTTCCCTTGCGGTAAGGCCTTAGATTAGGGACCTCATAACGACGGCCTTCTTTACGAGCTCGGGCTTTTTCATTCTTGATCGCTTGCTCTTGTTTCAAGTCTTCTTTGGAAGGCTCATACCCCAAACCGAATGTGTTCTTGACAAATGGGATTTGCATAGGATATAGGATTCCTTGTTGATGTTTCTAAGCCGAACCGGGAAGTAGTCCATGTTCCTCATCATGCGGAGGATTTATGGTTGCTGGGGGTCCATGATCCGTTTCCCCTTCTTTGTCAATGGCGTTGATTGAGACGCCGGAGAGAGTGGAGCTAGTAAACCATGCTGAACTTGGTGGACGGGCTCACCTTTCTGTGGATAGTGACGTTTTCGGCCATGACGGTCACTATTTCATCACCATTTCGGATCTTGACACATTGATGGAGAGTTGACGGGACGGCATTAGAACTGTGAATCCATGGTCCGACCCCAAAAGCAAGTTGAACGAGGCCGGGATGTCAAGCACTTGAATGGAACGGACATGACCATGCTCCCAAACTCAATGTCTATTTCGATATGCCATGACTGTACGGGTGGGCTGTCATAACCTCGGATTACTTGAGTAGAAGGCTTCAAATCGGAATCCTAAGCCCCAGTATGCCCATGATTTGCTAGGCATGAGGTTGAGTGCGGAACCACCGTCCACTAAGACTCTTGAGATGGGCCTTCCCTTTGCTCGTACCTTGAGGTAAATAGCCTCGTTGTGTCGGAACCAAATGGTGGAAGGTCTATATCGGCAAAGGTGATGACGTTGCCAAAATAATGTGACCGATCATTGCCGTGAGGTCCTCGGGAGTAGTATCAGGAGAAAATTGATGTATCATCGAGATTGCGGATGGACAAGATCTCGGTGTTTCTTTGAGGATGCGATGAGGTCCCAAATAGAGATGTTGGCTTTGAGTTTTCTTGAGTTGG
>JAOWBW010001174.1:166019-409736 GCA_026119855.1 Campanula takesimana
AAAAAGCGTCGCCGAGGGGCTACTGTTAGTACCGCGACCTAATGAGTTTATTAGGGCTTTCCCAAATATACAGGACTTTATAAGATTGAAGAACCTTGCAAAGACTTGTCCCGGATTCCACAAAATAGCTCAATGTTCTAAAAAACATTAAATATGGACATTTAGGGTTGCCTTGTATGAACAGTAAAACCCTAGCTTGAATTTCAAGTCAGCGCGCAACGATGGGCCACGGCGCCCACTTTCGCCGCCGCCCTCAATATTGGCCACGCGGCCACATCCGCGCCGGATGATCTGGACCATCAGATCTTCCCCTCAGTTTACTATATAAACCAATATCATGCTATTGGTTTAGGGGGATCCGAATTTGAGAGTTCTTAAACACAATTTTGCTCTCTAATTAGCATTCAAACCTCCAAGAAGATCAAGGTTTATTTCTTTGCCAACATAGGTAAGTTTTTCTAACTTATTTCTTCACGTTCTTGCATTATTTCTAATGTAGATCTTTAATATTCATGTTCTTGCATGTTTATTCATAGTTTCTTCTTGCTTCGCATGTTCATTCATATGTTCATATTGTTCTTCATATGTTCATCGTGTTCATAGATTAAAACCTTATTTATGCTATATTTAGGGTTGCGATCTTCATGTTTGCATGTTATTCATAGCCGATGATGATCTAGGGTTCATCGACCCAAGGATGATCTAGGAACTATTTCTAAACCCTAAACTTTAGGTATTCCCCCTCATTATGCATGATCCCGATTCTTCTGCCTATTCTAAATTCTTCTCGAACTACGTTGACCTGAGCTTCTCACCTTGAGAGGAACGTAGGCAATCTTCGGATCCGGTCTCAATCACTAACACACTACATACACCGCATCATGATAGAAAGACCGATCAATTCGGGCAATATGATAACGTCCAATATTCTTCTCTTTTTGTAATTTGACCCCCGAACCCATTAAACATGCTTTTTCTCATGTTTTGGCTTTAATTAAAACGGCGTGGTGACTCTCATATTTTAATGTTACTATGAATATCCCAAATTCAAACCCACGTATTCACAGCGGGCGCTCACATAAGGCCGGGCGAGCGCTCATTTAGCCAGTAGGTGGGCCGAAGGAGAAAAGGACAGGACACGGGCGCCTGGCTCAACCCGGGCGGGCGCCCGGTCGGCGAACTGGCAGGAATTCAGCTGGGTTCTTCAAAGTTTCTTACCAAAACAAACCAAATTCTTACCATTTCTCAAATACTTAATGCCAAGACTTCCAATAATCATAATAATGAACCAAAAAACTTATAAACTTGAAGGGGATCTAAATAACATCATCTATCAACCCAAACTAAGGTTTTAAATCAACATTCAAAATATCACAAAAATCAATCAAAAATCCAAATGAGTTCTAAACTCAACCAAAACACCATATATATACACAAAGCATTACATAAACTAATGATGAACATTTTAGCATAAAAATGGGGGAAAAGCAACTTACTTGGAATTCATCAAAGATGACGGAATTTGACTTTTCTTAGCTCTTTACGATCCTAGCGACGATCTAAGCATTTTTCATAAATGAGCATTAAGAAATAATGGGAGGAAGATGGTCAAAATGAAGAGAGAAGGAGGGGGAGAGAAACTTGCCTTCCATGGAGGAGAGAGAGAGGAATCGGGTGAGAGGGGGGGGGGGAAAATGCAGAGAAGAGTGGGGAAAGGGAGGGAGTAGTTAAGATGTTACAAAAAAAATATACCCTTAAGCCCTCTATTTCTATCTTGAACAATTAAACCCCAACCAAACATCTCTCAATTAACACTAAAGTCCCTAACTTCAAACTTAGCACAATTGATCAATTAAAATGCTAGTCATAAAATATTATGAAACACTAAAATGCACACATAAATAATTAATTAAACAAATAAACAAGTATTTTTACTAATAAAATAGATACGGGTTTTCGGTCGTTACAACGTCAGTGGGTATTTTTGAAGTGACAACGAGACATCGGGGTGACAGAGGTGGACACGTTCAAGTTGTGAAATTGGGTGAACAAAAATGCACTTGTGGAAAATGGGTCCAATTTCATTACCCATGTTCGCATGCTATTGCGTGTTTCAAAGCGCAAAACATCGATAGTGTGGGCTACATCTCAGAGTTTTACAACCTTGACTTTTACCACAAGACATGGAGGGGTACTTTTCAACCGATCCATGATGAGGCCTATTGGAACGTGGACGGTTTTGTCCCCATTTTTACACCGAACGAGGACCATAGACGCGATAGGCAAGGGAGACCCAAGTCAAGGAGATTGAGAAATACTATGGATTGGCAAGTTGCCAAAAAAAAAAATCGTTGTGGGATTTGCAAGGTTGAAATTTCTGTTTTTGACATACTTAGACTAGGATTTTGAAGGCTGTTTTTGACATACTTAGACTAGGATTTGGCGAAAGTGTTAAAACAAATTTTGTTGTACTCTGTAAGATATTCTATAGGCTGTTTATTTGGTTATTTTGGACTTAAAATTGAATGAGTTATGGTTGCTCAAAGTTGAGTATTTAATCAAATCTTGATTTTTACATGATTTTGAAGGCTGTTTTTAACATACATAGACTAGGATTTGGCGAAAAGTGTTAAAACAAATTTTGTTGTACTCTGTAATATCTTTCTATAGGATATTTATTTGGTTAATTTGGACTTAAATTGAATGAGTTATGGTTGCTCAAAGTTGAGTATTTATCAACAATTCAATTTAAACTTGGTCCTAATTCTCTGTTTTAGATGAATCAATACGCAGCGCAGCCTTTTGCTGATCCAGGGCCGATAGATACATCAGTATTGACTTCACAGGCATTACATCGATCACAATTTATATGGATGGTCAAGATGTTGAGCGATTAAGAATTAGACCTTCAACTAGGCTTCCAAATATATTAGATCGGAGGATAGAGTAGAAGTTAAATGATACAGGATTTTATGGGGTTCACAAATTGGGTCATTTCCAAATTGATTGGCATTTGATAGAGGCGTTGGTTGAGAGATGGCGTCCGGAGACGCACACATTTCATTTACCCGTTGGAGAGATGACAATCACTTTGGAGGATATTGGTATGCTAACTGGACTTCCTATAGACGGAGATGCAGTCATTAGTGATGAAACTTATAAGTCTAAGGATGAGTGGATTGCGTTATGCCAAACTTTACTTGGTATTACACCAACTCCCACAGAAATGAAATCCAATTCCTTGTCTGTTGCAAGGATTCTACAAGCCTTCCCTCACTTTGATGCACTTCCCGCACGCGCTGAAGGGTGGTTGGTTGAGAGGTACGCCCGAGCATATATTTTTCTATGCTTAGGAGCGAATCTTATGGCGGATTCAAGTGATAACCAAGTGAAGTTAATTTACCTTCCACTACTGACGAATATGGAAGGGATCAGAGATTATAGTTGGGTCAGTGCAGTATTGGCATTTCTATATAGGGGGTTGTGTGTAGCTACAAAACCCAAGTCAAAAACTTGTGATGGTTTCTTGACGATTGTCCAGGTATGTCAATAATATTTAATGACATGATAGTAGTGGATTAAACATGTTGTTTATGTGACGTGAATATTTTTCCTTATAGCTCTGGGCATGGGAGAGGTTGTCTTGCACACGACCTATGAGACTGCAATTAGACATACTCCAGCAGGATGGATCGTTGCCATTTGGTTGCAGGTATACTTAAATTGATTTATTTTTCTTATGACTTGTTTAATATATTTTCAGTTTTTTAATCATTATTTTTATGTCAATTACTATATATGTAGGTGGCGGAGTCCGTTGTCCCGTACACATATTACCTCCCACAACTGGATGGATACCGAGACCAGCTGCAGCTTTTGACCGTGGATCAGGTTGTTTGGCAGCCATACTTAGGTTTTACTCAAAATTATCAGTGCTTCCAGGGACATCATGTGTGGAGGACGAAGGCGCCCCTTATCTGCTTTGATAGGGTGGAATGGCACCTTCCAGATCGTGTTATGAGGCAGTTCGGTATGCTGCAGAGTATCCCAGAGGATTGTGACACTAGTCAGGCACTTCATCAGATTGACCGACGAGGTCGTCCAAAGACTAACTTTATGGATTTACACCGCCAGTTCATAGATATATGGAACATACGTGATCAGTTGGTCGTTAATGGGGTGTATGGTCTGGAGGATGTGGATTACTCTCATGAGTATATGATATGGTACAGATCTATTACTCTGAGGTTCATCCAAAATCCTCTCCATAGAGTTAATGAGGGGTACATGACAAATGCTACTGCCTATGAGAGTTTGGTAAGATTTATATAATGCTTTTTCCATTTTTTACAATTATATTTGCTATAATTATATTTCTTATTTCTTTAACAGATTCAAAACTTGCAACAACTATACATCTCCAACAACTGTGAGTATAACCGTGCAATTATCCGACAATCGTTGACAACGATTCGGGAAGTGTAACGACTAGATGCCCACCAAGCTAACCCCCCCCCCCACCACCACCACCACCACACCAACCACCACCACCACCGCAAGATCATGGACAAGGTATGTTACAGAGGCGAGTCAGTTACAGGATGAGGAGGAAGAAGAGGAGGATGAGGATGAGGATGAGGAGGAAGAGGAGGAGGAGGATGAGGAGGAGAAGGAGGAGGAGGAGGAAGAGGAAGAGGAGGAGGAGGATCTTTCAGCACCACCACCACCACCACCACCGGAATATCGTGGACAATGGAATGCAGAGGGGGGAATTGGAGGATTATCGAACATGTTTGATTATAATCAGTTTTCACATTCACAGATGCAAAATTTTGGTAACTTCAATCTACCAAGTGGGCAGAGCGGCATCACACAAAGAAATGTTCCTCAGACTCCAGAGCCTTCCTTCGGATTTCAGCCATATGCTGGTAGTAGTATTCCTATTCCTCCATTCAGTGTTCCATCTTATAGTGGGAGTGGTAGTACTCATATAGACCCTACTCCTTCATCCTCATCACAGCAACCACGACAACAATCATCATTACTATCTCGCTTCATTAGAAGAACAAATAGGAGAGAAACACGTCGTCCTGCAACTTACACCCCATCCGATCATCCTTGAGGGATTTTTATCTTATGTGACCGGGATGTGGTCACTATTTATGTAGTCTCTGACGATGTACTGTTTCTTTCTATATTGTTATTTATCTATTTAAAAATTTGTGTTATTGTTATTTTAGGTTTTGTAAAAATAGTATGGAAATTTAGTTATCATTAACTAACTGAACTTTCAAAACCGGAACTGCGAATGCCGGTTTTATCAGAAATCTCAAAACCGGAACTGTCAATGCCGGTCTTATCGAAAATCTCAAAATCGGAACTGCCAATCCCAGTTTTATCACATTTATCTCTCTTTAAAAAGATCGGTTAACTCAAACCTAACGTATCCATCCCTCCTCTATTCTTCCATTAAAACCTCCGCCCCTTGACCGCAAAACTAATTCATCTTCAAATGGATCCATCGCTCCCCCGCTGGTATCTTGGAGGACGACCTCTTCCTGGTCATCCTGGTCAACCCTCTAATCCGCAATCTAATCTCTCTCAAATCGAACGAGAGTTAGAATCTCCACCGCCTCATATTATACCTGGTCCCGCCGGTGTCGCACAGTCCGCCATGCGTCGGCATCGCTCCGAAAAAGATCATGTCTCTCAGGGACCCCCGATGTCGACACAAGAGTCCATAAGGAGAGCGATTGAAGAGCCGGTGGAGGATGAACATTTCCAGCGCAGACCTTGGCTATCTGCAATGGAGTATCTCACTGCAGAGGGTACATATTATCCGTTGAAAATGATCAAGGAGAAATGCGATAAATATGACAGGGTGGAACAGGTATAATATTAATATTATTTATAGTTAAGGTTAATATTTAAAAATAATTGGTCGTTATTTTTTTGGTCTATTAGGTTGTTGTTGTTGTCAAGGAGTGCACACGAAGTGATTCTGACTCTCTTTTTGTGACTTTGAAAGATCCTACGGATACAATTGAAGCTACCATTGGTGACAAAGTGCTTAAGGAAAGTGAGTATGGAAGTGACATAGGTGTTGGTGCTGTTCTGATTCTTAGCAGGTATGAAATATTTTCCTAACATTACACCCCTAAGGATATTTTCCTTAACATTTTGTTCTAAATGTTTTGTTTTGTTGATCTATTAGGTTGTTGTCTTCGCCGTCTCACGCTAAAAAAAAGTCCTTAACATTACACTTTCCAATGTTTTTAAGGTATTCCCTAAGGATTGTTAAGTTAATTTGTTGGATATGTAATATTTGGATTTATGTCGGATTTCCTATGTGACCGGGATGTGGTCACTGAATATTTGGACTTATGTAATATTGACTATGTGACCGGGATGTGGTCACTGAATATTTTGACTTATGTTATATTTACTATGTGACTGGGATGTGGTCACTGAATAATTGGATTTATGTATTATATATTTCCTATGTGACCGGAATGTGGTCACTAAATAATTGGATTTATATATTATTTATTTTCTATGTGACCGGGATGTGGTCACTAAGTGTTTGAATGTATTAATGTTGGATTTGTGGAGAAGTTTATTCTATCATATAAAATCAACGTTTTCCAATTCCAGATATTCAGTTCCGGATTCAAGCAAAAAAAAAAATCTCAGATTTCGCGAAAAAAAAAAAAAGGTCAAATAAAACCACAATACATAAAATTCTAAAATATTACAAAAATTTGTGAACAAGTTTATTTATTTATTTATTTATTTCCTATGTGACCGGAATGTGGTCACTAAATAAACCACAATACATAAAATTCTAAAAAATAATAATCATTTCTTTCTTCTTTTTTTTTTCCCCCTATGCCTTCTCCCTTTCTCTTTTCTTGCATGGGTGGGTTTTTAAAGAATTTTTAAATCCAGATTTCGAAAAGAAAAAAAATTGAAAACCGGAAATACCAGTTCCGGATTCAGAAAAAAAAAATTCCAGATTTCGAAAAAAAAATAATAATTGAAAACCGGAAATACCAGTTCCGGATTCAATTTTTTTTTTTTTTTTTTTTTCAGATTTCGCGAAAAAAAAATAAAAAAATCAAAAGGTCAATTCCGGAAGTGGGACTTCCGGATTCAACATTAAATCCGGCACCCCACTTCCGGTTTTACCAAAAAGTGCTACTTTGGTAAATAACTTTTTAGGTTGTTGTTTTGGTAATTATTTTTTTAAAAACTATTTTTTGGAAATTCAATCTTTAACTAAGTGATTAAAAAAAACGTTTTTTTAATTGTGCGGTGATATTTTTTTAAATAATTGATACTTGTTTTAAATAGATGATGATTTTTTTTTGTAAGAAAACTGACACTTGTTTTAAAAGGGCGGTGGCGTTTTGTAAACAACTAGAACTTATTGAACACGTTGAGACTATTAACACATGACTTGCACTCTTTAACACACATTGACACTATTTCACAACACCACTAGCACTTGTTAATATATCTCATTTTTATTGTCTATAATATCAGCAGGTCGGCCCTATAAAATTTGTAGCCCTAGGCTAACTTTTAAATTGAGGCTCTTCTTTGAAAGACGCAATCAGGGTTTTTGTAAAAACCGCAAATTACAACACAACAATTTACAACGCTACATGATTCCTAGAAATTTTTAGTAAATCATTAATCAAAATATATATCTTTTCCCATGATTAGAGTGGGAAATTATAACAAACAAATTGATAGAATTTTTCATAATAAAGAGGGGCAAAAAAACATACCATTCTCTCTCAAAATTCAATTCAGAAATCAAAGTTGTGATTAATTAAGTTGTGGCGGCCGGTGGTGGTGTTGTGAGTGAACGAAGGATTTAGTTTTCGTCCACTACTGTCTGTTTCTTTCTCTCTCGTTTTTCTTGTTGTCGTAACAATTAGCAAACGTAAGTTTTTTTCTTTTAATTGTGTGTTGAATTCAACTTGAACATGAATTGTTATTGGGTTGGAGTAATTGGGTTTGGATGGTAAGGACTTAATTTATTAATGTATGTATAAAATTTAAATGGGCATTCTTATACATCGAATAGACAAATTTTGTGGCCTTAAAATTAGCCCATTTTTTTGTGGCCCTAGCCCTTGCCTCACCTTTTTTGGGCAGGGCCGACCCTAAATATCAGTATAAATGATTGACACTCTTTAACATTACAACAAACACTTATTACAAGTGTGAGTTTCAATGTTTATAAATGTCTGTAGAAATGTTTAAACTTTTATAACATTAACATTGACAATTATTAAAAGTATTGACTTCAATGTTTGTAAATGTCAGTATGAAAGACTGACACTTTGTAACACTAACAATGACATTTACGATGTAGATATGCGCGTGCCAGTTATTTACAAAAAATTCACTATTTGTTTTAAAACAAAACTCAATTACTACAAAAATGTTACCGCTTGTAAAGCTCGTTTTTTTAAGCGTTAAAAAACCATTTTTTTTTTTTTTTACAATAACTCTAGTTTAACTTTTTTTTTTAGGTTGTAAAACTTTCCATTCAAGGCATATACACAATTTTATATTTCTATCCTTTGGTAAACACGTTTTCATAGTAGACCAAACATTTTAGTTTAGCCCTAACAAGGTTATAACTTCTTCTTTTTATCTTTGAAGAAAAAATATTTGGTTCTTCTCCTAAGACGCTAAAATAGTGCTATTTCTGCCCTGAAATGAATATTTACAATTATTTTTTTATCAAGAGCAATCTACATATTTATTTTGAGATAGAAGAAATATCAATTACAATTTCATTGAATACAATCTCATCCAGTTGGAAACTAATGCATAAAAAAGCCCATTTGTGAGATAGCATTAAAAATTGCCAAAACTACCCCTTACTCCATCAAACCCAAAAAACACCTCCCCTCCCCTTCCCTCCACACCTTCGGCTTCATTCACTTTAACGCTCTCTATTTCGCATTGTTTCCCTCCCTTCTGACCTCTCCCGCACAGTCCCTACCCCCACCCCCACCGGCTCTCCAACCCTCCTCCCACTCCATCTTTCAACCTAATACTATTCCTCTCTTTCTTCTCCTTTGCTCCCCTCATCACGACATCAGATGCACCATCAATGAAGAAAACAAATAATAAAACATCAATGATGTAAATCTAATCAAGGATGACTAAACCTGACATTTAATATAAACTTTAGATTGTTTCTTATATGTTATTGTAAGATAGATACTGTTAGAGATATGACTTTGAAAGATAAGTCAGAAATTTGAAGAAACAAAGAAAAGCACGAACAGCAAGTGCTCGGCCGAGCTAGAGGAATTCAGACGAACATGCTTGAAGACATTGCCGAACTGGGGTACGTCGGAAATCAAGGCTTTGGAGAAAAGCCGAGATTCACCCGAGCTAAGAGGAGGATTCGGCCGAGCTAAGAGGAGGATTCGGCCGAACATGTCTAGACTCGGCCGAGCTATTCCTTTGACTCGGCCGAGCAGTCCGAATCCGGGCCTCGGTTGTGCGGCTTGCATGGAAAGACAAATAAAGTCCTTGTAGTGTTTTGTTTTGTACTCCTTCTGTCTTTAAGGTTAGGACTCTAACAGTATAAATACTAGTTGATAATTAGTAGTCTCCATAACATTGACAGTAAGAAAGAGATTAATAATTCTAGATTTAGGTTTTGCATAGTCAAGAATTTTGTGATCGAAATTCGTGCAAAGTAGATTAGTGTGATCAGATAATCTGTAATTGTTTCTCCAGCCATAATAATATATGTTTTCCTTTGCCCGTAGACGTAGCCAATATGTTGTTGGTGAACCACGTAAATTCTGTGTTCTTTTTTCTCGATATGAGTTCATTATTATCTTATATCTCTTGTGTCTGATTTACTAACAAGTGGTATTACAACCTGGTTGGTTAGAGATTCAGGGTTCCGCTGCAGAAAATGAAAAGATAGGTCAATGAGCAGAATCAATTGAGAAGTTAAATGGGAGTAATATTTATTAGTCTTTGGCAGATCAAGATGAGGGTTGTGCATCGAACGAGCAGAAATCGTGCAGACCGCGTGCAAAAAATGTGTAAAAAATGTGTAGCGCATATGCCGTCCGCGTGCAAAAAACATGCAACGCACGTGCAATACGCGTGCATAAATCATGCAACGCACGTGCAGTCCGCCTGCAGAAAACAAGTGATCTCTCGCGGGATGCCCTAAAGGATTTGGAGGCCGAGTTTGTCAAATGGGCTCGTGCAGTGCACGTGCAATTCGCCTGCAAATTAAAATAGTAACATTAAATTGAAACAGAGTGAGTATTTTTTTTCCCTTCTCTAGCAGCTTTACTTTACTGATCAATCTAATATATATATATATATATATATAAACACTATACATCAAAACTCATTTTTTCTAAAAACTAGTTTCTTTTCTTTTCGAAAAAAAAAAAAAAAACTAATTGTTTTAAATTACTGTAAAGATTAAACAAATTGAACCATTTTATAGTTCTAACTTGGAGTGGGTGTCAGCGGTTCGGTCTAAACCGCGGTTTGTGACCGAAGTCACCGAATCGATCAGACCATACAGTCTGGTTTGATTTTTGGGCATCGGTGGTTCTGTTTAGTCTCAAAATTTGATAAACTAGGTGGTTTGGTTTGGTCTGTGATCTGACCCATCCAGACCAAACCGAACCACACTGAATAAACCGATTGAAACCGAACCGTGTGAACGAACCATGAAATCGAACCAAGAGACCGAACTATTGAACTGGGTGTATTGACCGTAGGATTATGTGTTGAGTTAATATCCACCCTTGGATTCTAGAAAACCTAATACTTGAATCCCTAACCCTCACCTCTCTCATCCCTAACATTTCTGTTTCACACTTGATAGAGATGACACACATAGACGTCATCCCTTTACCTTCACTGTCTTGTTCCATCCATTTGCTGTTGGCGGCACTCAATCTTCCTTCGTGTATTTGCCCTCACTTTATTTCCAGCCTCCTTCTTCCGAGGATTTTTCTCTCTTTCTCCGGTGTACTCAGTCGAACCCTAGCCTTTAGTTTGTTTAATTTTCTCGGCATTGCTCTTTATACACAGACTACATTGTGATTTTCTTCCATCCTATTCCATTTTAGTAATTTTTCTATTCAATTTCTCCATAATTAAACCCTAAGGTTAATGGTCTCAGTGTTCTGATTTTCTTATAATTACTCTATCATTTTCGTGTCTATGTTTTTCGTGTCTATGGTTTTCGTGTCGTTGTTAATCTTCTTTGTATGTGATTGAATGAATTGGAGTCGGGAATTTTAGAAATACATGACAACAAAGATGGTTTGAACCGTGGTCCTGACAATGGTCTGAACTGTGAAAATAGATTGCGGTTCAGATTAAACCGAACCAAACCAATACAGTTCGGTTCAGTTCAATCTGCACTTTTTCGTGATTCAATTTGTCTGAGATTTCTTCGGCCCAAACCTAACTAAACTGAACAAATTTACGACTAAACTGCATTTTACCATACGTACTATCCAGTTTTTTCAATTTTACATCTGTACTACGGAAACAACAAAAGTAACCTGCGTACTATTGATAAATTAGCAAAACTAACCAAACCGTCAATGGACGTTAATGGACGTTAAAAATTTAACGGATATGACTATTAATATTTTCAATTTGCCCCTCGTAACTAGAAAACTTTTTTTTTTAACATATCACCACTATTCCCCCAACACACCGCCACAACCATAACCACCACCACCTTCCATCAGCACCGCCCCACAACCATGACATATCACCACCACCACCTTCGCCTCCATTACCAATCCAACATCAAATTGCAGCCACAACATCACCATTAACATCGTCCTTCCAAGGTCAAAATTAGAATCCATCGCCATATCATATCAAAAACAAAATGATCTAGTTTCTCAAAATTTCAAATTCAAAAATCAAAAGAAAAAAAAACACACCAGATACAAAGCTAATTTGGCGATTCCGCCATTAGCTAACCAAAATCAAATCACAAGACACACTCAACTCACACACACACACAAAAACAGATCCTGATCTAGATCTGATATTCACATACCAAACACATTCAAAAATCAGAAGATGAAGAAGAAATATTAAAACTTCTAAACCTAAACACGCACAAAAGAGAGCGATAAGAGAGAGAATTGAAGGAGAGAGAGAGAGAGAGAGATAAATTATGCTTTAGAGAAGGGGGAGAGATAGAAGGAACGAAGAGAGAGAGAAAGAGGCACTATGTATCGACGACAGCGTTGATGACGAGAGGGAGATGCTGACGGTGGCGGCGAGAGGGAGATGACGACGGTGAAGGCGAGAGGACATACGAGAGGAAATGTAACGCCGGAGGCAGCTTGGCAGTGGTTGCGGTGGTGGTGGAGACCGGTGTCGGACGGCAGTGGAGATTGAGGAAAGATTGAGAAGAGGGGAGAGAGAAAATAGATCTGAAAATGGTAGGGGGTTCGTATGAAATTTAATGTGGGGTGATGAGAGAGAGTGTTGGAATTGGTTAGGGTTTTATGAATTAACCAAATGGGTTGGGATAATTAGGTAAGTTAATGAGGTGTTTACTGTTAAGTTTGTGGGGTATGTTGAATATAATAGTATTAAAAATTGGCTGTTTTAGGTAATGAGACTTACCAATGGGACACCCAAAAAGAAAATAAGTGCAAGTTGTTTTGACGGATGAGTAATATTTTTGAAGCAGAGATGGCTGAGTTATATAAGGATTGAGATTTTGAAATTAACCCAACCCACTAACAAATGCATAGAGTAGGGCTGAACCAATTATTTAGCTTGTTAAGTTACTAACGCCTATTAACGTCCGTTAACTTTATTAACGATTTTGGTTACTTTTGCTAATTTATTTATAGTACGCAGATTGCTTTTGTTGTTTAGATAGTACGGAGGTTAAAGTGATATTCTTGCAATAGTACGAATGTCAGAAGTACAGTTTACTCACAAATTTACACCCCTACCATCTTCAATAAATGGACAAGCAAACCAAACCCTAAAAATCAAAAAGCAAAAAAAGAAAAGCCCGAAAAGGTCACAATCTTTGAAAATGTAAAGAAAGACCCCTTTGTATAATCCTCGTAATCCACGTGCTAAAATGCGCCCGTTTTTGTCACCATCCTGATCCAACAACACTGTGCTTTTATCCTAAAAACATTTTGCTCAAAAACATTACTCCCTCCGTCTCAAAATATATGTCGTTTTGGAGTGCTTCACAAATATTAAGAAATGTCATTAATGCATGTAATAGGGCGAATCTAGACCCCCTGAAATTTTCTTTCAGGGGGGTCAATATAGTAAATTCGAAAATTGTAAAGATAAGTAAAAATTATAGAAGTCCGAAGTACCCTTCTCAAAGGGCCTAGATCCGCCACTGCATGTAAAGAAGTCCCAAATACCCCTAAAGTTATTCAACTACCTAGGTAATTAAATGGTTAGGTAAGAGATAGTTCACTATCATTATTAAGGGTATAATTGGTATAGAACAACAAAAAAAACTTTGAAAATAATGAAACGACAAGTATTTTAAAACAAAAATTAACTCCAAAAACGCAGGGAGTAATTTATTTATAGTACGCAGATTGCTTTTGTTGTTTAGATAGTACGGAGGTTAAAGTGATATTCTTGCAATAGTACGAATGTCAGAAATACAGTTTACTCACAAATTTACACCCCTACCATCTTCAATAAATGGACAAGCAAACCAAACCCTAAAAATCAAAAAGCAAAAAAGAAAAGCCCGAAAAGGTCACAATCTTTGAAAATGTAAAGAAAGACCCCTTTGTATATTCCTCGTAATCCACGTGCTAAAATGCGCCCGTTTTTGTCACCATCCTGATCCAACAACACTGTGCTTTTAATCCTAAAAACATTTTGCTCAAAAACATTACTCCCTCCGTCTCAAAATATATGTCGTTTTGGAGTGCTTCACAAATATTAAGAAATGTCATTAATGTATGTAAAAAAGTCCCAAATACCCCTAAAGTAATTCAACTACCTAGGTAATTAAATGGTTCTCCGTCTCAAAATATATGTCGTTTTGGAGTGCTTCACAAATATTAAGAAATGTCATTAATGTATGTAAAAAAGTCCCAAATACCCCTAAAGTAATTCAACTACCTAGGTAATTAAATGGTTAGGTAAGAGATAGTTCACTATCATTATTAAGGGTATAATTGGTATAGAACAACAAAAAACTTTGAAAATAGTGAAACGACAAGTATTTTAAAACAAAAATTAACTCCCAAAACGATATATATTTTGAGACGGAGGGAGTATTAAATTAAATAAAAAAGTAATGAAATTAATTTACAAGTGAAGTAGTAGTAGCATTACAATAATCAATGCAACTTCTTTTAATATTAATTTCTTTTGCTCTTTCTCACACAGTGTACGCGTTGTGTGTGAAGTGTGAGTTCGTTTTCGTGTTCCAATACTTTTCCTCTGTTGCATTTCCCCAGTTTTCCTTTTCTTTCTTTACCTTGCCTTTCATTTCATTTCTTTTTTGTTTGCCCGCAGTTTAAAGCTGCAATGAAGTTAACCCTAGACAGAAAAAAAACTCTTTCCACAGGTTAAGAGCATGCATTTCTAGAGAGAGAAACAAACAAAGATTATATACATACACACACTGTAAGTATACATATTTATTAGATATAGAGAAACAAAGCTTGAAGTTTTTTTTTCTTGGTTGTGTGAAAGCTAAAGAAGAGATTTATGAGACCACTTTCATTGGAAAGTTGATTTCTTTTTTGTACTCTTTGGTGCCCAGCCCCGTCCATTTTCATATAAGCATATAAAATCTAGGTGGGTTTTTTTTAATTCCCTTTTATTAATTTTTCTTTTGAATTTGATAAAGCAATCAATAATCAGACTACTCATGCTTTGATCCGCGTGCTTGGATGCAAACTGGCCCTTTTTCATCTCTCTCTCTCTCTCTCCCCTTTTCTTTTTTGTTGTGATGAAGATTGAAACCCCACATAGATTTTTCAGAAACTTTATTGCAGGGAGAGAGAGAGAGAGAGGGGGGCTATTTGTTCTTTGGTTTTGGATTTTTAGGGCATGCTCTCTCTCCCTTTCTCTGTACAATTAGACTGTTCTTGTTCCCTCTCACAACAATATTAGATTCCATGACCAACTGTTGACCTTTCAATTTTTCCTCTGTTTTTTGCCTCCACTTTTTCTACTATTTCCAGTTGGGTTTTTTTTTCTTGTTCTAGTCAAGGTTTTGTAGTTGGCTCTTGTTCTTGAACAATTGTGTTGTTTTTTGAGGTGGGTTTAGGAAATTATGTGTTTTTGGTGGATAAAAATGCAATCTTTGTAGTGGGTAATGAGGGTTTTTCCAGTTTGGGCTGTGTTGATGAGGTTAATGTAGAGAGAGAGAGAGAAAGAAGAGAGAGAGCATTATGGGTAGTGTTGTTGAAGAAAAGCTTAAACCAGGAGGATTGGTGAGTGGGGGAGCACATAGTCTTCTTGAGGAGATGAAATTGTTGAAGGAAATGCAGGATCATTCTGGTTAGTTCCTTTTATTGTTGTCCTTTATTTACTTCTCTTTTGTATGCAACAATGCTCTTTTTGTTCTTTGTCTTTTCAATATAAAATTTGTCACATAGGAGCTCAAAATCAAATAGCATAAAAAGGAATCAAGAACATTAAGTAGCAAACTAGTCTTGTCAGCTTATAGATTGTTTATTATGCATACTAAAATTTGGTAAATGTGAAAATTAATCTGAAGTCAAAAGATTCCAACACAAATTTCAAGAAAATTGTATAAAAGGGAACCCTTTTCAAAGTCCTTGTAGCTCAATGTTTTCAATTACTGTTCAAAAGTTTCAAAAAGAAAGAAATTTATGATACTATTGGGGTTATTTTTTCTTAGCTCTTTTTACAATGTCTTATTGAGTGTGATTGATGTAATTAGGAGCAAGGAAGCCAATTAGTTCAGAGCTTTGGCATGCATGTGCTGGTCCATTGGTCACATTGCCTCAGGTTGGAAGCCTTGTGTATTATTTTCCTCAAGGACACAGTGAACAGGTCTGTTTTTCTTCACTCCAATTTCTTAACTACTTTGCATTAGGGAATTAAACAAGTGAACATTATAAACTACCATTTATCTCAGTGACCCTTGTTGAAATCTTCAAGTTTAGACTTTAGAAGCATGGTTCAAGATTATGAAGATTGTTGGTCTTGTGTACTTTGTAATGTACGCCCTCCGTCCCAAAATGATCTTCCCTTGTGCACTTCTAAACCTAAATTATAGAAATGGGAAGAACTTTTTGGGACAATAAAAAATGGCAAATGGGAAGATCATTGTGGGATGGAGGGAGTACAATTTCTTTCCCTCAAGAATAATTACTTACTCGGAAGGAAATAAAGATTGTTTTTTTTCCAAAAGTGATTTATGAATTAATGATAAATTATGAGAGGGATAAGTTGATCTTTGAAAACAAAATACTGGGATTTTTACATCAAATTTCCTCTTTGAAAGTTTCGTTGTAGGAGTACTATTTTGTAAGTGTTGCTTCAACAACAGTGCTTTACAAAAATTACCAGAGTCGAACTGATTTATCTTGATCAAAATCTAAATGATTAGCTTTTTCTTTTCAAAAAGTGTTTATAAAGATTTGGCTTGTGAAATTTTTCGTTAGTCTATATTACTTTGTAGTAGTTTCCAGGTTGTGTTCATACATATTCTTGTTTATAGATATTTGAGTTCAAATTTGACCCCAACAGGTAGCAGTCTCTACAAATAGAACTGCAACTTCGCAGATACCCAACTATCCAAATCTTCCATCTCAATTGTTATGTCAAGTACACAATGTTACTTTACATGTACGTTCTTCTAGTCTTCTCCCAAACGATACCTTCCTTTCCATTCTTAAACGCTACATTATAATTTGATTCCTCTTTGATCGTATCGTAGGCAGATAAAGATACCGACGAAATCTATGCCCAAATGAGCCTTCAACCAGTGAACTCTGTAAGTTATAAATAACAATGATACTCCCTTCGTACCGGAAAGATAGTCTCATTTGACTTTTCATGGTCAACACAAGCAAACTTTGACCACATTTATGTCTATTTAATCATCCTACTAAAATTCTAAAAATTGTTTACGATTTATCAATAACAATATTTTAAATTTTCAGTAGGATGATTAGACCAAACATTAAGTTCGGTCAAAGTTCACTTGTGTTGACCATGAAAAGTGAAATGATACCCTCTTTCTGGGACAGAGGGATTATTTAATTTTGGTTCCATGTTTTTGGACCGTTGATTATTTACATTAGCAAATTCATTTTTCTTGTCAGGAAAAAGATGTGTTCCCAATACCAGATTTTGGACTGAGGCCTAGTAAGCATCCTAGTGAGTTCTTCTGCAAAACTTTGACTCCTAGTGATACAAGCACGCATGGTGGTTTTTCGGTGCCTCGTAGGGCTGCAGAAAAGCTATTCCCTCAGTTGGTGAGTCCGTTTTTTTTTGGGGGAATGAAAATGAAATTATTTGTAGATATTTACTATTTTAAATCTTACTTTCAATCTGTTTTTCCATGTGGTGTAGGATTTTTCAATGCAACCTCCCACGCAAGAGCTTATTGTACGTGACTTGCATGAGAATACCTGGACATTTCGTCATATATACCGGGGTATGCATTTGGCAAAGAACTTCAATTTTTTGCTTTATTTCATTCAATATTGTGAATGAGAAGGATTGCAACTTCTAACCGGAGTTCCTGTACTTTAAGCTTGAGCTTACTACTAAGGCACTTCTTAGGAGTTATTATTATTATTATTTTTTTATTTTTATTTTTTTGGGGGGGGGGGGGAAATATTTGCAGCCAATAAATCATTTTGCTTGGTTCCTTCGGATTAATGCCATTTGACTTGCAAGTAATTTTCTTGCTATATAGGTCAGCCGAAGCGTCACCTTCTCACTACTGGTTGGAGTATGTTTGTTGGTGCCAAAAGGCTTAGAGCAGGCGATTCTGTCCTTTTTATCAGGTTTATTATTATTTTTTTTAAATCAAAACAACAAAAACTTGCATTTTTTTTTTTTGCAATTTAGGTTTCATTGAATTTGAAATAGCTTTCCTCATCTTTAGCTTCTTCGTAAAATTTTCATTTGTGAATGTCGTTATATGAACTTTCCCACACAAACAATTGCAACCTCAATGATCGAATCTATCTAAAACAGGGTCTTATATGCGATTATAGGGCAACTTATCTAACCCATCTTTTGTTAACGTTTTCTCTGCCCCATAATGATAGGGATGAAAAGTCACAGTTATTGCTCGGAGTAAGGCGAGCAAATCGTCAACAAACAGCTTTGCCATCATCCGTTCTGTCTGCTGATAGCATGCACATTGGAGTCCTTGCTGCAGCAGCTCATGCTGCAGCTAATCGAAGCCCCTTTACTATCTTTTATAATCCAAGGTATGCTGTATACTACTCCCTCCGTCCCGGAAATGTAGTCCCATTTGTATTTTGAGGGTCAACACAAGTAAACTTTGACTAATAGCAATCTAATCATCCTAGTGGAATTCTAAAAATTGTTAATGATGTGTCATTAAGTGATTTATAAATAACAATTTAAAAAATTTCTCTGGGATGATTAGACTTATATTGATGTTTGGTTATAGTTCACTTGTGTTGACCATCGAAAGTCAAAAGAGACTATCATTCCGGGACGGAGGAGTAAGATTTAGATAAGATCTATTTGGTTATAGTTGCTGAATGAATTTTCGATTGCATTTGTATTTAGAGCATGCCCTTCAGAATTCGTTATACCCTTAGCAAGATTTCGGAAGGCGGTGTATGGGACCCAGCTCTCTGTTGGTATGCGATTCGGAATGATGTTTGAAACAGAGGAGTCAGGGAAGCGCAGGTAACTTGGTTTAATTTGTAATATGTTTTTTTTTTTTTAAAATAATAATATTTGTGGACTATATTTATATTCTAAATTCCTTTTTCAGATACATGGGCACGATTGTTGGCATAAGCGATTTGGATCCGCTTAGGTGGACCAATTCAAAGTGGCGTAGCCTCCAGGTGGAGTGGGATGAGCCTGGGTGTGGCGACAAGCAGAATAGAGTTAGTCCATGGGAAATTGAGACCCCAGAAAGTCTTTTCATATTTCCGTCTCTTACTTCAAGTCTCAAGCGACCTTTACATTCTGCTTTTCTAGGTAAGCTCTTGTACAATTGCAACCCGTCTTTAAAATTCATGCTCCGCCCCAAATAGATAGTCTTATCAGGTTTTTAGTGGTCAACACATGTAAACTTTGACCAAATATTAATGTCAATCTAATTATACTAGTGACCTTCTAATAATTGTTATTGATAAATCATTAAGTGATTAGTCAATAATTTTTTTTGGAATTTCATTTGGATGATTAGATTGACATGAATGTTTGGTCTAAGTTCACTTGTGTTGACCATCAAAAAATCAAATGAGACTATTTCTGGGACGGGAGAGAGTAGTACTCATTATGCTCTCATTCTGAATTACCAGGAGCACAACCGGAGTGGGAAAATTTGATCAAGAGACCATACATGAGGGTCCCGGAAAATCTAACTTCTAACTACCCGAATCCCTCAATGTCAAGCCTTTGGTCAGAACAACTAATCAAGATGTTAATGAAGCCTCAAAACGCTCACCAAATTGGACCGATAACTCCTACTCAAGACTCCTCTCCTATAGCAACTCACCCTCCTTTCAACAATATCCAAACTGACAATGTGAAATCGGTCAACCAAAGTCAAACTTCTAACGTGACCAATCCCGAGCTCGAGGTTTCAAAATCAGAACCTCTTAACCAGATTGCTTCTTCTATGGGCCAGTTTCATGAAGACAAGCCCGCTATAAAGCCCACGAACCCCCCTCATAATCTTGTGAACGACTTATCTTTCCTTAGCCAGAGCCACTACCCTTTACAAATCGAGTCAAATATTATCCAAAGTCAACAAATCGATGCACCCCAGTTTGACTCTTCAAATCTGAATGGGTTACTTCCCTACGCTGACACAAACGAGCTGCATAATTACCATTCTCTCCCCGGATTTCATAGGCCACCCGGAGACATTTGGGATCATCAAGTAAATAACTCAAAGTGTCTATTTCAAGCAAACCAAATTGCTCCGCCACCTCAGCAAGACACATGCAACTTTCAGTACGGGGGACCCGTTTCTTATAATCTGAAAGATTTGTCAGATGAGAGCCACAACCAAAGTGATATCTATAGTTGTCTTAACTTTGAAGGGAGTAATAATAATGGTGGAAGCACAGTTGTTGATCCCTCTGTCTCGAGTACGATTTTGGATGATTTTTGCACGTTGAAGGAAAATGATTTTCAGAATCCGTCGGATTATTTAGTTAGTAATTTCAGTTCTTGTCAAGATGTTCAATCACAAATCACGTCAGCAAGCCTGGCTGATTCTCAGGCTTTATCTATTCAAGAATTGCATGAAAATTCAGGTGGGGCGTCCTCGAGTAATGGGGAGTTTGATGATGGAAGTCTTTTGCAGAACAGCTCGTGGCAACAAGTTGCTCCACGGGTCTGAACCTATACAAAGGTAAATTCCTCCCTCTATCCGTAATTAAGATGTCTTATCATTTTTTTCAACTTTAATATGAAATACTACCTCCGTCCCAGCTCAATGTGCACAGTTACAACAGTTCCTTTAGTCAACTGAATCGCACTTTGACCATAATTGTATTAAAATTTGGATATTCCAACGGAATTCTAAAGATTATTATTGTTTCACTGTGAGGAATAGTATCAATAACATTTTTTAGAATTGCATAGAGATAATCTAGATTTTCATAAAATTATAGTCAAAGTTCAATTGAGTTGACCAAAAAAAGTCATATTGTGCCCATTGAGCAGGGACGGAGGTAGTAGATTCTTTGGATTTTAGCATAATCTGATTTCTTCATGAAATGCAGATTCAAAAGGCGGGATCTGTTGGAAGGTCAATTGATGTATCGGGTTTCAAGAACTATGAAGAATTGAGGTCAGAGATTGAACGCATGTTTGGACTTGAGGGGTTGCTTAATGACTCGAGAGGCTCAGGCTGGAAGTTGGTTTATGTAGATTACGAGAATGATGTTCTTCTCGTTGGTGATGACCCATGGGAGTAAGTTTCTTTCAATGTTCACGTATTTGATCAACATATCATCTTTATTACTATCTCCGTCCCTATATAGATGTCCAAATTTCACTTTTGAGTGACATTTTCAAAAAGGTTAAAAACATAAGCATGTTTTGTAGCATAAGTACATAAAAAGCCCTTAATGATCTCACTATATTGCATGATGAGTTAAAAGTGTAAACTAGAACTTGTTATATGCTGAGTGAGGATTTTTAGCAACTTCCAAAAAAATTGGACATTCATTTTGAGACATTGAAATTCGGACATTCATTTAGGGACGGAGGGGCGAGGGGGTATTAAGCTTCTAATTCTTGAGGAATGTGATATTTTTTTTTTTTTTTTTTTTTTTCTGATGATTTTTTTATTGAAATGAATATGACAGGGAGTTTGTAGGGTGTGTTCGTTGTATAAGAATTCTATCTCCAACCGAAGTTCAACAAATGGGAGAAGAAGGAATGCAACTTCTCAACAACACAGCAGCAATGCAGGCAATGAACGGGTCAGCAGCAGATGGCAACCGTGCTTGGGATGGGCCCGCGTGAAATATCCAGGTTCTCTAATCTAGTTGTTAGTATAGAACGGACCTTATTCATGATTAAGAGAAGTTAATTTACGTAGTTTGCCACTCTATAAGGGGCTTCTTTGTTTAGCTAGTGGTTTGTAGAGATGAAATGGTCATGGAATATTGTTATTGTAAAATATGAGTGATGATGCTTAGTGAGAAGGAACCCTTTTTAGCTTAGGAGGTATTATTAACGACGAGTATTGTTGAAATATTTATCGAAAAAAATTTCAAAAAAAAAAGAGAAAGAACGAGCAGATGTGCAGTGATTAGTATCATATGAAAATGCGTTGAATCTGAAAAAGGTTGACTTGAGTCTTTAAGTGTTGACTCTCTGGAGATTATATAGGGTGTTTGATTTATATAGTATGCATTTTAAAAAGATACCCCTTTTGTTCTGGAAAGTTTAGTGATTTTTTGTTGTTGTTATCACGAGTTTTTTTTTTTTTTTTTTGTTATTACGAATGAATTTAGAGCAATAATTTAAGTTACTTTTAGTTATTCTAATGAAAACTTTTAATTTGTTATTAATATACTATTATAAATACTATCAATACCAATTTTAGATTCTCCTTAAAATAATTAAAAATAGTCAAAATTATTGTTTAAAATTCATTTATAAGTAATAACGAAAAACTAAGAGATTGACAGGGGAGTATTTTGTTAGCTCTTCGGCTTGCCTTTGCATCATTAGGCAGAATATAGAGCCATCTGTCATTTTGGGTTGTATGTATTGTATGTGTGCTACATGTATATCTCCATATTATATCTATACTTGACCCATCATTATATGGCTTGTATGAGTTCTTATTGAAGAATTAAGTACAAGTCTATCTACTATAAAGGAGTCTCTCTAGTTTAGATAACTAGTTATTCTTGATCGGCTATTGTTTTCTAAAACAAGCAATGTTCTAGGGCACAAAATAAAGGTCACAAAATCTTGCTTACAAAATGAGGTGGTGATATTTTTTTAGTTGCATCGGTAATAGAGCCGCCACACTTTAATTAAAAACACCTATAACATCATTACACTTAAGATTTTGTGAATAAGTTTTTGTGATTTTTTTTTCTGCCCTAGTATTCTTCAAACATTTATCTTATACTACTCCCTGTATCAAAAAAATAAATAAAATAGTCTCATTTAAAATTTATGATTAACTCAATTTGACCATAACGTCATGAAAATTTGTTTAATGTTTGCAATTCTAAAAAATTGGTTTTGATTTAAAATTAAAATAACTACCAATAACAAATTTTAAATTTACATAAAAATAATTGGATTTTCATAAATTGTAATCAAAGTTCAAATAAATTTACCACGGAAGGAGTATATATGTAACGACCCGCATCAAAAAATTCCGTCTACTACGTAAGATCACACACTAACCTAGACATCCATTGATCATAAGTAGGGATGACAACGGTACAGACCGGGTTTAGCCAAACCCGAACCTGACCCGAGCAAACTTTCATTCAAACCGGACTCGGGCCAGCTCGAGGGTCATCAAACCCGTTGTAGACACCCCATTTTGAACATTACAATCATAACTACAATACTCTTGTGTCTCGCCTTTGTGTCCGGATGAAAACTCATCAGTTTCGTCACGTTTTGTCAAGTTTCTGACTGACTTCGTTAGTTAGAGGCTAAACTGAACAAAGAAACTGAAGACGATGGCAAAACAGTGAAAACTCACTGGATCTCTCGTACGAGAGATCTCCATTGTCTCCGAGTTTCAGTCAGTTTCCTCCTCAATTTTGAATTCTTTTTTGGTGAATCTCTTAGCACTTCGGGATTAGATGATAATACTGATATTTGGGGCTGGGATAAACCGGGAAGACTCCAATTTCTATCTCTCCAAACATCTGGACTTGATTCCAAGTCATGCTACACTTTAAAAACAACTCTCTTTTACTCTTAGAAGGGTAATCGATACTAATCGCTCCTTAGTGATCCTTAATCACCAAAAACTCTCTAATCAGTCCTTCACCACGTTTTTACTCTCTCCCCTCATTCAAGCACACTCAAAACTCAAATTTTCAAGCAACAATCATCACAAAATACTTGGATCACCAAGGCCTTAGTCTAGACCATCCCTCATATTCTTTGCAAACACTTGGTAATCTTCCCAAGTTCGAATTTTCTTCTCATCATATTCTTTGCTTTAGAGTAGTGTAGTTCCATCAAACTAAGGATCAGCCTAGAGCCTCTTCAAATCATGAAGTTGGTCTCGAAGCACTTGATCCGACATTCATAATAAATACTCCCTCCGTCCCAGTTTAAGGTTCTTACTTTTCTTTTTGGTATGTCCTAGTTTAATGTTCTTAGTTACTTTATTCCTTAAATGGCATAGGATGAATAGTGTTTTGGATATTTTTGTCCTCATAAAGTTCATATATTACAAAAAGTCCATCACTTACACATCTATTTTCACTCACTTGCTTTGTGAATGGACAATTATATCCTCCACCCACTACTATTCTTGACTCAAGTTTGCATTCATTCCTTAATAAGCGTGCAAAGTCAAACTAAGAACCTTAAACCGGGTCGGCGGGAGTAAGTCATTATTTATTAGGTTCACCTTCTTTCAAACTTTTGTTCTTGAGTAATATTATGATAATGATGATTTTTGATAGCAAGACCGTTCATAGACGGGTGAATTTGGTGCACATTGACCTTTCAAATCCATAACTTAACCCCCAGACCCACAAGTCTCGTATGGTTCATGTTCCATGCATTAACATGATGGTAACTCTAAATCGAAACGATGGACATAAAAGAAGAGAGAGAGAGAGAGAGAAACAAACAGATGATTGGAGGAAAGGAAAATCGCGCTCGCTCACACCCGTGCCCACCCGGACCCGGCCCGGCTAGGGATGGCCAAACCGAACCGGAACCAGGAAACCGGACCGGAGAAGCCCGGAACCGGAGCAAACCGACGAATAAACCGGAACCGCCCGTCATCCGGGTCGGTTAAGGTTCACATAAATGGCGAACCGGACCAAAAATCCCTTGTTTTTTCAATAATTTTTAACTTGTTTATTCATTATTGACCGGAACCGGACCGGAACGGAACCGGATTGTGGTAACCGGAACCGGAACCGGCGTAACCAAGGGCCGGTTAAGGTTCATATAAATGGCGAACCGGAACCGCCGGTTCCGAACCGGAACCGGAGTTGGCCATCCCTAGGCCCGGCTACATAACAAATAATTTTTTTTGGGCTTCAACCCTTCTTTTCTCAATAGCTTAAGCTTATTTGGGCTTTAGCCCATTTCCAACACACACAACAACAACTCACAACAACAACATACAATCGCAAGACTTTTAAGTCTTTAACATTACAAATTAAAAAACAAAAAAAAAACAAATTTGAAAAAAGTAATTAACAACTTGTCAAGTGTCAACAACTTGTTTAGTGTTACAACTTACAAACCAAACAAAGTAAAATAAAAATAATCAAACCACATCAACTCAACATTCAACAACATGTTTAGTGTTACAACCCAAATAAAATGAATAAAAATAAAAATTCATCCATAACATAACAAATATTCGAACCCAAAAATATTTAAGGATACTTCATTCTCCGCTTCAATCCCATTTCATCTTCTAAAGTCATCAAATCTGCACATCTGCACAGTTAAAAATAAACAAAGAGATAATTAATACTACAATGAGTAACCAAATAAATAATTGGCATAATAAAATTTCCTTACCTCTTCCACTTGTGCTAAAGGCCGCTTCCGATGCAACATTTGTAACCGGTATAGCAAGCACATCCCTATCAATTTTTTTGTAGAGTTGGAAATTTAACTTCATTAGTCTTCCACCATCCCAAAACATCAAAGTTTCCCTCTATTGGCATAACAATGTTGTTACATTTAGTTATACTAAGTATTAATTTTTGCAAACGAAAAAAACAGTCATTTTTTTGTTTTTGTTTTTTTGTTTCGGGTCATGGGTCGCTGCCACGTGGCAAATTTTGAGTGGAGCATGGGTTGGGATCCTATGCTTTGCGAAATTTATTGTGTACAGGTCATGGGTCGACCCGTCTTTACTATAAAACGGATCTAGGGCTCTCAAAAGAGACCACTCTTCATTTATAAATGGAGCATGCTATGTAGATCTTTATAGATTATTTATTTATTTCTTTTGATTATAGCAAATCTCTCCCTCGTGCTATTATATATTAGCACTCTATCATCTTTTTATGTTATTGGTTCCTAAGTAAATTTATTTTCTATAAAACAAATTGTTTGTTACTAATAAGATAGAGAAGGAAATTATTTTTGCTTGTTCCTGTTAAAGGTTGATGGGGGCGTTAATTTTTTTCCTTCTTGCTGGTATATGTATAGGATTGATTTTTGTAGCAGTTGTTTGTTGTTGCATATGGTCGGTTAAACAAATTAGAGGACCAGGCAATTCAATATTTCCTTTAAGTTAATTAGAGCAACACATAGTTTGTGATAGCTGAATAATGCTTCACTATGTAAAATTAGTTGTCAATTATACCCTCTATTAAGCACTATTTATTTTTCATTTTTTATAGCTTTGTTACTCTTTTCTTTAATTAAATTCTTATTTCCATTATATTATGGTGGATGAGGGTGACATGTAACCTTACATCAATTAGGTTATGTCTTCAACAATTTACAAAGATAGCCTATAAATAGGCTAAGATGATATCATCAAAATAATAATAATTTTTCCTAATTTAGTCAAACAAAGTATTAGCCATCAATCTGGTTGGAGACGTTGCGCAATTTTTTTTTTTAGTGCTTTTATCACCATCTTAAAAACAATTCATGGAAAATGTAATCTTGACCATTTGCTCAAGTGAGCAAGTCTATATATATATCATCCTAACAAGCAGCTATGGTGTGTTGTCAAATGCGTACCGAAATAACTTCCTCTGGAAATAAATGTACGGCGGGATTGTGTGCTTGAGCAATCACATAAAGGCCTCTAGTTTTGAAACCTAATGTCTAAGAGTTAGGTATTCTATAAAACGCGTTTTTCATAGTGGTTAGGAAAAACGTGTTTTTTAAAATCGTCTGACACTTATTAACACACTCACTGGACATTCGTAACACAGAAACTGATCATCCTAAACATTGTTACTGGCTATCTATTAGCACTTCTGCTACTCTCAAAAAAATTTCAGAAAAAACATTCTGGCTATCACTTTCAAAGGTTCTGGCTATCAATCTCATATCCAGAAGGCTTTATATTGATATCCAGAAAGCTTTATATTGATATCCAGGACCCTTCTGGCTATCACTTTCAAAAGTTCTGGCTATCAATCTCATATCCAGAAGGCTTTATATTAACATCCAGAACCGTTTGAGAAGTTCTGACTATTTACAAAAATACCACAGTGCGTTTTTTTAAAACACGCCTGACTATCACTTTCACAGTTTCTGGATATCAATCTCATATCCAGAAGGAACTATATCGATATCCAGAACCGTTGAGAAGTTCCAACTATTTACAAAAATGCCACCGCGCATTTTTTTAAAACACATTTTTCCTAAGCGTTTCGTAAAACGCGTTTTACGCAAGATTTTGGCAATGTCCAAATAATTTCTATTATAGTGTTGTATTTATGATACACTCCCTCCGTTTCGTTGTAAGAATCCTACCTCTCATTTGCATGAAGATTAAGAAATGATAGAAGTAAAGTGTTGTGAGTGTAAACGTAAAGTAGGAAAGAGAATGAGTGGGAGGGAATAGTAAGTTGATTGGTATTGTGAGTATAAAAGTAGAGTAGGAGAGAGAATGAGTGAGATGAATACTAAAGATTCTTTGCCTTTTTAGGAAAGAGACTCTTGCTCTGCCCGTACCAAAATAGAAAGTAGGACTCTTATTCTGGGACGGAGGGAGTACTATTTTAATTATTGAAAAATCTAACTATTTTAGATTATTTATATTGACAGAGTCAGTCTTATGAAAAACTTATTTTACACTAAGAGATTTGTAAAAGCTGTTTTACATTTGGGATTTTTACCAATAAATCCCTGAGATAAGATGGAATTCGCCAATAAAAACAACACTTTTCTTTTTTTACCTTAGTATCCCTGAGTTGAAATCAAAATTCCCATAAAGTCCTTACTATAATTATAAATGGCAAAACTGCCCTCACCTTCCCAACATAGCACGGCTTTTCCCCCTCTCCTCCCCAAATCGTTTCAAACCCTAGCCCATCTATCTATCGCGATTGCTCTCTCCATGCCGTCTGCATTGATCAATTTCATCTCCGGTCAAAACTCCAAACGCAACCAAACCTGCGACCTACATATTTCGGCGACACTACAGCAGCTACGTTCGTCTTGCATAAGGCCGTCCTCGCCAGATTTGGAGAAGTATCAGAATAAGGCTTTTCTCTGCAGTGCATCTATCTGTATCTCTACGTGTGGTTTTGTGGTTAAGTGAGCTTGAAATTCAATTTTCCTGTTGGTTTGGCTATTGCCCAGAAAGTGTTTGATGAAATGTTTGTGAGACATGGGTTAATTTGGTGGCAATTTTGGAAGAGCTATTTGGAGATTGTTGTTTGGGTTTTTTGTTATATATTTTCTCTGTTTCATAATAAATATCTATTTTTTTTTTTTAACTTTAAACAACTGATAAATGATTTTTTCAACTTTCACAGGTGAGACATCAGTGATAAGTTGAGTTATCTACTTTTTAAAAGGTATGTGACAATACTTTTACTAACTAAAGATTTAGCTTAAATAAATGATAAATTGATTTATCAATTGTTTAAAGAGCATATAACATCACACAAATCTGAAATTATACTATCGTGATAACTCTTCTAGGGGAATCTTCGTTATAATAAAAAAATCGAGAAATTGAGTTATCAATTGTGAAAAATTGAGAGATGATTTGATCAGTCGTTATACTCAATTATGAATAAATGAGAAACGAGTGTCTTAATTTTTAAATTTAAACATCTGGGAAATCGAACTATCGATTGTGAAAATTGAGAGATTAATTTATCAGTTTTATACTCAATTTTGAACAAATGAAGAATCAATAACTCAGTTTAATACTCAATTATGAACAAAAGAGAGTAACCGAGAGATAAATATATCAGTTTTAAATGTAAAAAACCGAGAAGTGAATTTTTCAATCGCTCACAAGTGAGAAATAAGTGATAAATTGAGTTATCTTTTGTTCAAAGGGTGTGTGTCACTGTATTTATTAACTAAATATATTTTTGTTTAAACAACTGATAAATTGATTTCTCAACAGTTTAAATAGAATATGACATCACACAAATGTGAAATCTGTTGAGAAATAATTTTACAAGTGAAAAAAAAAACACAATTGTGAAATCAATTGAGAAATGATTTTATAAGTGAAAAATGATACAACTTTGAAATCACACAATTGTGAAATTAATTGAGAAATTAAAAATTAAAAATAAAATTTTTATTTTTAAAATTTGAATTATGTGTTGAGTGTACTTGTTTGATTCGTCTTGACGACATGATTAAAACAGTGTTTTCAGATCATTTTTTCGATTTCTAGGTATAGAAATATACCATTTTGAATTTTTGTTTGGAAAAAAAAGGAAGAGAGAAAAAGGGGAAAGAGAATCTAGAAGAAGAGGAGAAACACATGTTCCAAATGAGTCTTTCGTCCTCCAACTGACGCGGCATCCACCGCAAACCAGGGGCAATGTTGTCCAGCTAAATTTCCAAGGACTTTTTGGTGAGTTTCGAAAATGTTCGTCCTTATTGGTCATTTTCATCTGAACAAAGGACTTATTGGTCAAAGCCTCTTTACATTAAAGTTTACATTAAAAGATGAAAACACGTTTTACACTAAAGCGAATGTAAAACAAGTTTTTTTTTTTTTTTTTTTTTTTTCTGAGATTTTCACATATTGACAACCATGCACACGCTATCACCATATGCACACACGTCACGTCACGTCTTCCCAAGGCCTTTCCTAGTTTTTTTTTTGGGCCTGGGACAAAGTCAAATGAAAATGAAAAGGCCCCTTATGAACATTTAGTTTTCAAAACTATAATAGTTTTCTATTATCAAAATATTTGTACACCTCATACTTCAAATTTCTAAGAGTTATAACCAAAACTACAAATTCATTTTATATAAAAAATTAAAACAAGACCATAGAGTCCCAGTAAAATTATAAGAGAAAAATTATGTACATAAAATATGAAAAAAAAAAACAAATAAGGTTCTCAAAAATGACAAAAGAAAATATGAAAAAAATATTTATGAAAGAGTCATAAAAATGTTGCAAGAAAAATATTATAGTATAAACAATAAAAATATCATAATATAGTAAGAATATGAGGATCTCCTTTCAAAAAAATAAAAATAAAAAAAGAATATGAGGATCCCAATATATTACTCCAAAATTAAAGATTATATACTCTATGTCTTAAATATGTTCTTATTTTCTACTTTATCCCCACCCCCACCCCCAAACCAAAAAACCATTTCTTAATTTGAGAGGTTAAAATAAGTGAATTTACTAAATTTTACTACTAAAATGCATAAATAATAATTTGCTACAAGCATAATTCTTACTTTCATTAATGATAATGATGAAAGAATATTGTACCACTAAATATTCTTAATAATCAAATATAAAAATTTTACAAGAAAATATAATAAAAATATGAAGAAATAAATGAGGGCCCGAAAATTTGATGAATAAGGGATTAAAAAGGCCCCTAAAAAGTATAAAAGAAAATATTGCTTACAATAATTTTGAAAAATACGAAGAAAAAAATTATAAAGGGCCATGAAAATAATAAAACTATATTATATGATAGTATACAATAAAAATATGAAGCAATAATATGAGGTTAGTCAATTTTTTATTTTTACAAAAGTTGCAAAGTGATGGATTTGAACCTTGGTGATATGTTTGTTTTTGAACGTTTGTATCATATCATTCATTTATGACAATTTCCATTGTCTTATAAGCCCCTATTGTGTCTATTAGAGATCTATCGCCCTGTCTTATTAAGGAATATTATATATTCCTAGCATATATTGTAAATATCAAGTTACCATACATAGAGATGTATCTTGTAAACCAAGCTAGATTATTCTAGAACATTAGTTTCATTTTTGTATTAGTTTTCCTAATTAGATTAGGACACTAGATTACTCTTTGTAACCCAATAAATATGTATCACTAGTATCAACAATATTTGAGACTCTCATATCAATTATCTCTCTTCATGTATGATTGGCTCCGACTATCTCTTTCTCTAATCCTTAACATGGTATCAGACCTATGATCCATAAATGGACTTTTCCACCACAAAGCTTCCGCCAACCACCATACAAAACCACCCAGGCAAACCTTTCCCCAACCATTGCCACCATATCACCACGGCAAAACTGTCAATCCCCTTCTCCTCTAAAACCCTGATCTTAAACCCTCCCCCAAATTCCTCCTCCTTCAAAATCAAAAAAAAAAAAAAAAAAAAAAAAACTCAACATCAAACCTTTAATGGCCGCCGTCGTCGGAAACGGAGATTCATCCTCCACCATAACCGTCGACCCTCTACTCTCCCTCACAAATTGTCTCCCTAAACAACCCACACCCACTTTGAATTACACCAACAAAGCTCCTAAACTCGAGAATGGTACAACCCCGTCCTCCTCCATACTACTCATGAAGCTTCAGAATCAGAAGCCGGAGAAATTCGAACCGAGGCCGAAGACGAAGATTGTTTGCACCCTCGGACTGGCGTCTAGGTCGGTGGAGATGATCGAGAAGTTGTTGAGGGCGGGCATGAATGTGGCTCGCTTCAATTTCTCGCATGGATCTCATGAGTACCATCAGGAGACTCTTTATAATCTCCGTACTGCTATGCATAATCCCAGAATACCTGCCAAACTTCCCAATTATTATGAGATTCTCCAACCACCCCTTCCCCTTCTTCTTTGATAAAATCTTCTTTCCACACAACAAGCATTCCAACCCCAAGATACGACCACAATCACCAAGACCCAATTTTTTTTTGAATACCCGACCGAATCCCGTCTAGCGATGTAAAAGCCCGTACCCGTCTCGCGACGTAAATGCCCGAACCGTCTTGCGACATAAAAGCCTTACCCCGTCTTGCAACATAAAAGCCTTACCCAGTCTCGTGACGTAAAATCCCTAACCCCCGTCTCGCGACGTAAAAGCCTGAACCGTCTTGTGACGTAAAAGCCCGAACCGTCTTGCGACGTAAAAGCCCAAGCCCGTCATTCACATCCAGGATCACATCAACTCAACTCGCTTCATCAACCCGGTTCATCTCATTACTTTCAAGATTGGACTCTCCTATCGGCCGTCCATCTTGCAGGGGCATATTAAGGAATATTATATATTCCTAGTATATATTTAAATATCATGTTACCATACATAAAGATTGTATCTTGTAAACCAAGCTAGATTATTCTAGAACATTAGTTTCTTTTTTGTATTAGTTTTCCTAATTAGATTAGGACTCTAGAATACTCTTTGTAACCCTATAAATATGTATTTCTAGTATCAATAATATTTGAGTCTGTCATATCAATTATCTCTCTTCATGTATGATTGACTTCGACTATCTATCTCTCTAATCCTTGACATGTCTATTCCTAATTCCTATGTAGTTTCACCACTATTGGAATCTATTACATGATATGTGCCTCTTTAGAAATCGCTCATAGACGTCCCGTGCCATCTTGGTAGTTCTCTTGCCATAGACGACCTAGAACCATCTGGTATACTTCTTGCCATAGATGTCCTGTGCCATATGAATGATCACATGTAGACTCCACATGAGGCATAGTAACACAAGTTCTCCACTTTTCTCCCAAAGGAAGTCAAACTTTAGACCTCTACTATGTGGAAGCTTACGCACACACCCGAATACCATTGGGCCAAGAGGCCTTATATTGATAATGTTTGTTAAAAATTTGCTTGCGTAAAACATCAAATTAATAACTACTCCCCCCCGTCCCAGAAAGATGGTCCACTTTCGATTTTTAATAGTCAATACAAGTGAACTTTGACTAAATATAAATGTTAATCTAACAATCCTTGTGAAATTTTAAAATTTGTTATTGATTAATCATCAAGTGATCTATCAATGACAAATTTAAAAATTTTATTGGGATGATTAGATTGATAATAATTTTTGGTCAAAGTTCACATGTGTTGACCGTCAAAAATCCAAAGTGGATTGTCTTTCTGGGACAGAGGGAGTATTACATAATACATCCTGAAGATGAGTCCTTGCCAAACTTAGGTCCTGGGCAAATGTGTTGGAACAATCTTAATCCCATGAACGCCATAACTCAATTCTAGAATAAGTTAGAGAAGGAGATGAAGGCGGAAGCGTATACCTGTTGAATCCATGATGTTGTCATTAGGGAGAAAGATGAAGAACAATTGTAGGGGACAGAGTTCTTCTAAATGATTGTGCCTTTCTCTCTAGTACTTCTAGCAAATAATGAAGATTATGTAGGAGAGAATAATGTAATGTAGTATATTTCATGGGTTGATGGAAGACCCTTTATATAGGAAACAAATAGACACTTCATTTATGGACTACACCCTTTCACATTAAGTGATGTGAAATTACCATTTTGCTCATAAAAAATAGGTAATATTACATCCAGGAATTCTACATATTATTTTAATTCACTACACTTTATATTAACATTATAAGTATGATTTTATGCATGGAAATGAATAATGACTTGTTATGGAATCCATGTTCTAACAATCTCCTACTTGGGTTGCATAACTATGTCTTTCCTTAAAATCATAAGTATAATACAAAAGACAACCCTTATGTGCACCTTGTTGTCACTTATAACAATCCCGTCCATTAGCCATACAAGTATAAGGACTAAAGGGGCAGTCATTGTAATTGATTCGCAACTAATCACGTATACAAATCCAACTAAATGACATAGATCAAAAGTGTAGATGTGTAGCATGGAACATAATGAATATATACATATTCTTCCAACTAGTTCAACTTAACCAAATGGGATCAAAACTTTAAAATAAGAGAACAATTAATAAAGCGCAACATAAACTCTCACTATATTAAATGTTATCAAAAGTTGTTACACTATAAGATACTCACGGGAAAACGGAGAAAAGTTCCCTCGAGAATCAAACACGGCACTTTATGTTCAATGGAAAACGGAGTCGCCACGTTTGTTTAACTTTAAACCCAAACTTAACAAAAAAAGGTTAGAGATAAAACTTTAAACCCAAACTTAACGAAAAAAGGTTAGAGATAAACGGACATTATTGGAGTTAGATCAAAGTTTGAATGATAAAGATTGAAACTTTATCATTCAAACTTGATCATTTCATCATGAAATCAAATTAAAAGTAAAGACATGAATTTTAACTTGCATAAATGTAAAGACATAATATAAATTGCATAAAAGTAAAGACATAATGTAAAGTGCATTAATGTAAAGACATAATGTAAAGTGCATTAATGTAAATACATAATGTAAATAGACATTAAATGATAACAAGCCTTGATCATCCGAGGTTCCTTGATCATGCATAGAACATGAGGGTACCATTGATTCACATCAAGGACTTGGTTCCAATTCATAATATTTGCAAGAATAATAAAGACATAATATAAATAAGGCAAAAATGAAATAGAGTATGAGATGAAGAGAAGATGGGGAGAAGGAGGCCTCACCAATTTTGGTTCTAAGCCTATCTTCTTTCTTTCTTTTCACTCAAAAATGTGTTTGTAACCCTAATCTGCTCTGAGTTTGGCAGAGTTTGCACACATAAATGATTTCCCCCCCCTGAAATGATCATCCAAGGGTCCAATTTATAGGGGCTTAGGGTGCCCAAACCATCTGTACGGATTGGCCCCTCTAGTACCCAAACTATCCGTACGGCTCAGCCTGGCGAGCTTCTGGATTTTTTTGATTTTAATTCCAGAATAGTCTTGGAATTTTAGGTTTATCTTAGTGAGGTCCCAGCCTATCAGTTTATCCCTGAATGGTGCTAAGAGTTCCTCAAAAGTTGGTTAATTTCAGATTGGGGTACTTACAGAGCCCCTCGGCAACGTCGCTTTTGGAAAGTGGGGTTGTCGATAAAATAAGCATCCCAATTTGATGGAGGACGGCTTGACCCATTTGGTTTCATGGCTAGACCTAGGGGTATAGGATTCCTACGTATCTCGTTTGTAGGGAATCAAGCCTAACGTAGTTTAGAAGGGGTGAGAAACTTTAAGGCTACTCAAACCTAAGGGCTAGGTGGATATCTGTCATCCTCTCCTAGGGGAACGGGCATGAGTCTCGGCGGGTCAGAGGCGGGATATGGTCAACTTAGCTCTGTGGAGAGGGTTGACTAAAAGGAAACGGGCATGACTCTCGGCGAATCAGAGGCGGGACATGGTCAACTTAGCTCTATGGAAAGGGTTGACTAAAAGGAAACGGGCATGACTCTCGGTGGGTCAGAGGCGGGATATGGTCAACTTAGCTCTATGGAGAGGATTGACTAAAAGGAAACGAGCATGACTCTCGGCGGGTTAGAGGCAGGACTTGGTCAACTTAGCTCTATGGAGAGGGTTGACTAAAAGGAAACGGGCATGACTCTCGGTGGGTCAGAGGCGGGATATGGTCAACTTAGCTCTATGGAGAGGGTTGACTAAAAGGAGACGAGCATGACTCTCGACGAATCAGAGGCGGGACATGGTAAACTTAGCTCTATGGAGAGGGTTGACTAAAAGGAGACGAGCATGACTCTCGATGAATCAGAGGCGGGACATGGTCAACTTAGCTCTATGGAGAGGGTTGACTAAAAGGATGGTCTTACGTCATTTTGGACTGCCGGGACAAAGGTTTTCTTAACCTAAAATGACCACACTGGGGGACAAAATTTTACTGGGCTTAAGTCAGGGACTGCCTAAAATGACCACTCTGGGGGACAAATGTTTTACTGGGCTTATGTCAGGGACGGCCTAAAATGACCACTCTGGGGGACAAAATTTTACTAGGCTTAAGTCAAAGACTGCCTAAAATGACCACTCTGGGGGACAAAGGTTTTACTGGGCTTAAGTCAGGGACTGCCTAAAATGACCACTCTGAGGGACAAAATTTTACTGGGCTTAAGTCAGGGACTGCCTAAGTATGACAAGGCAACATTTTTCACAATGGGGACCGCCTAAGTATGCTCACTTAGGGGACAAAATTTTACTGGGCTTAAGTCAGGGACTGCCTAAGTATGTTCTAAGTAAAACGGGCTTTTAATCCGTTTGGTTACTTTTCTCATAAAGGCAATGGGCTTACGTCAAGGACCGCCTAAGTTTCCAAACCTTTTAATTTTACTGGGCTTACGTCAGGGACAGCCTGATTTTCTTTCTAAGAAGACAAAACAATGGGCTTACGTCATGTGGGGTCTGCCTAAGTGTATTTTCTGAGAGGGAGATTTTGGACATTTCCCAAGGGGAAGGGCCTAAGTTCTATTTCAGGAACCTAGGGGAAGCTTTGGAAATGGAGCCAGGGGCCAGTGTGTAAATTTTGGGTTGATATTTTCCTCGCCCAAACCATCCGTACGGATTGAGGGGTCGTCCCTTGTTATTCAAAACACAGCAGCCATACGGATGGTCTGCTCATTTTCCTAAAACTCAGTCGAGAAACAGAGAAGGCAGAGACTAAATTGAGAGGGAAAACTCCATCAATTTTTGAATTTTCTTCCTTAGATTGTTCAAGGATCACACTATGGAGGCACGGGAACGAAGAGGTTACCCTAGAGGAGCGGATAGAAGGCTTGTCATGGCTCAGAACCTTCGAGGCTACACCGTTGATCTCATGGATGCGGGATCGGGTTTTTACAAGTCGTCTACCATTCATTTGTGTCACGAAGGAGTGGTAAGCATCTCTAAGCCTTTCCTTGTTCAATTTTGGGCATTTTTGTTCATTCTTTCGACCTAGGGTCTATGTTCATTCAATTGGGAATTTTGCTTTTCTTGGCACATTTTACAAAATTGGCTTTATTTCATGCAATTGGGATCGCAAGGGTCGTAGGCATGTGTGCTTCCTCATTTGGACATGCCTAGCTACGCTTTTGACAATTAAAGTGTGATCCTACACTTTTGTGCATAAAATGCTTGTACCTTAGGTTGGACTAGCTATTTTGACATGTTTACGTGCATGCTAGCATTGCCTAGGATTATTTGTTACATGTTATGAATGGGATGGACTTTTTCATGATGGCCTTCTTTTAAATGACTATGCAATTTAAAGGAAGGGCAAAATTTTTCTTTCTTAAAACGGCCCTCAAATGTCTATGCAATTTTGAAAGCGGACAGAAAAAACATTTCTTTTTCAAAGTGACCCTCAAATGTCTATGCAATTTGAAAGGGGACGGAAACACCTTTCTACATGTCCATTTTGCATTTAGCATGTGCATTGGTATTTTAAACTGTGTTATTCATACCTTTGCTATGTTTACCTGCAGGGCGGTGACCCCAAATCTCGAGGGTCTCTGGACGCTTGCTTTTCCTTATAGGAGGCTATGCCTGAGTCCGTTGATGATGAATTGGCCTGAGGGAGTGGGTGGGGCGCACTGGCTTGGTGCCTTTCATTGATGCCGTGGGCAAGTTGGTTAACACCAACAAAAGTATGGGGCTTCTCAACGCCCTTGGTGAGTACTGGTGGGACTCGACCCATACTTTTCATTTGAGTTGGGAGGAGGTAACTATGACTCCCGCTGACTTCTCGGAGATTACCGGGCTCTTTTTGATGGGCATCCGGTTATGTGGAGGGATAGGATCCCTGAGGCAGAGATTGGGGCACTCATCAGCTTCACAGTTCCCACCAAGGGTTTTGGCATTCTAGTGCAGGATGTTGAGAGGGCCATCCGAGCCAACTTTCCCGAGTACGCGATGGGTCTGGTTTCAGCTGATCAGCTCGGGCGCTCCTATGTCTGGCTCCTCCTTGGCAACACCATTTTTGCCAATGCCGACACGACATGTATGTTTCCTCTCCTAGGCTCTTTGATCACACCAGAGACTATTGAGAGCATTGCTTGGGGAGAGGCGGGCCTTGCCGAGCTATACATGGAGCTCGACAAGTATAGTCGGAAGGCGAGCAAGTCTTTGGCTTGCTTTCAGTTTGTCCTAGAGGTATGTTCTTTTCCTCTTTTCATCCCTTTTTTTGCCTTTGTTTTGCATTTTCCTCATTTCTGTGTGCTAATGGCCTTCTTGCCTTTTCCTTTTCAGGCTTGGTACTATGAGGTGTTCGGCGGCTACCCATGGAGGCGTACTCTTGACTGAGACCTTACTTTTCCAGCCATGACTTGTTGGGCTAGGGAGGCCCGAGAGAAGAGAGGGTCCAAGGGACGGGTCGCTGTTCGTTACGCCGATGTGAAGGCGGTGCTGAGGGGGGCTATGCCGGCTGAGTTCAATCTCTTTCCTTGGTCGAGGTATGAGAGACCGGAGATCGGCTTTGATTTGAGTGAGGCCCAGAGGGTGATAAACCAGAGGAGGCTGTTGGTTGGGTTTCGGGACGAGGCCTTTTATTTGGGCGAGAGGGTGCTGTGGCAGCACGGGTTGGAATTAGTACAGAGGGCGCCGATGGACCCTCCTGCGGGTATGTTCCTTTCTGACCATCAGGGCGATCCTCTTCTCATGGGAGCGGATGCAGCTGGCCTGATCACTGATGAACCGTATGGACAGTTTGTGGCCACTCGGCTCAGGTCGCCACAGGTGGTAGCTTCGGGGATAACCCTCCGGTTTGGACAAACTATTCTTATGTCTTTGTAGATGGCAGGGTCCACAAGGTTTATTTGTCTACTCCGGGGGAGGGGGTCCCGGCTGAGGAGATCCCGGTTGAGGCGGTATGTTTATCCCTTGCTTTGCACACACTCACTCTTCATCTCTGTTTCTCTTGCTAAGCCTTTTCTATTTTCATGTGCAGGTTGCAGGACGAGCACTGCTGAGGTGGCCTGGCTTCTTAGGACGGGCCAAGAAGTGTTTTAAGAAGTTCACGGGCCGTTCTTCCAAAGGACCTCGGGCAGAATATAGTTTTGTGCCGGGCAGGAACTCCGTGAGAGGTGAGGAGAGACCTCGCAAGAAGGCATCGAGCGTGGAGCTGTCTCCCTCTTATGTTCGCAGTCAGTCCATGAGCGCTGCTGACATAACATCTTTTCGAGGCTCGTTGGGAGGTACGGACACTCATGAGACTGTCCCGGATCCTTTTGCCAATTTGACCTTGGAGCGTCCTGAGTCATCCTCTGTTGACCGTCCGTGTTAGGCCCAATTGGTAGGAAAATAGGCTAGAGGGGGGGTGGTGTGAATAGCCCAATTAAAACTTTTTTCAAAGAGACACTTTATAAATGCAAAGTCACTTATCAGTTTGCAAACTATTATCAGTAAGCGCAGGGGAGAAGATATGACTTAGTTTAACTCACACAAAATTAGTATGAAATGGTTTTGAGACCTTGGTTTAAACACAAAGTGATTTCTAAAAGTTCAATGCAGTTTCAAGAGATTGATCAAAGAAAATAACAATGAATCAGTAAGAACAAGTACGATCTTCCGGTGATAGAATTCCAACCATCAAAGACAAAATAAGAAATAGGGGACACAAAGATTTGGAGAGGTTCACAGTGTAAATACTGCTACGTCCTCTACCAAGTTTGGTCAGAACTTGGATTTGGGTTAAGAGCACTATTACAAGAACGGCTTTGCCGGATACAAAGACTAAACTCTAGAGACCACTAATGGATCGTGATACAAATACTGACCAAGTGTTTTTGAGCGGCAAGTCCAAGAGAACTTATCTCACTCAGGTGGGTGTGTGAGTAACTCAAACAACGTATTCCTTAGAATAATCTAGTTTGGGAATACTTACAATGTTGATGAGTTGGTGAACAAGTGTATGTCCTAATAAATGATCTAATGATTATCTGGACAGAATGTTAGAGCTTCAATGAATGCTCTAAACAATCAACTCTCTTCAATGCACTAAAATCACCAACCCCTCTTCAATGCTCTAAGTCCTCTATTTATAAGAGAAGCTAATGACTTGAGTCTTGTTGAAGAAGGCTTGCAAATTTAAATTCCAGCTGGGTAGTTGAGGAGCATTAAATGCGGTATCTTCAGCATTAATGGCGAAGATATGGAGTACACACATGTCTTGAAAAGTCTGATGGGTAAAGACCCTTTTGTCTCAACCGTTACCTGCAAAAAGCAAGTAGAGACAGTAGAGCTAAAAATATCTATGTGTCAGACGGCGCAGTAATCATAACAGAGCAGATAAACTACTTTCAGATAAGACAGTACGAAAGGACAAAGACAATCGGTAAGGTTGACTTTAAAGTAGAGCGATGTAACCTGACGACCAGTACAGACTGTCTTTGCCAATCGGCAACTTGAATGCTAGTCTGCTGATTTGCTTCCTCTAGCTGGTTTGCCTTGATTGAAAAGTTGTTATACACCTGTGCTTGTCACAAAGAATCCTAAAGGTACCTTACAAAGGTTCTAATAAAATTGGGGGATCCTAAGTGTCAAACATGATTGAGATTAAGCAATTCTATGTCCTAAACATATTTTGAACAACAATCTCCTCCTAATTGCTTAAGTCCAATTACCCTATCCAAGAACATCTATCTTAGCTTAGTAAAAGAATGTATAAGGAATGTCTATTTATTATCATTTCCTAAGCCAAGTCACACACTAGATGTCTTAGAAAATAAAAATACAATAAATAAGATAGGAAAAGGAAATGGATTGCTGATTAATCAGCAGAGAAATAATAATCTGCAAAACAAGGTTAGCATGAATAGCAACATATATATTATAAGAACATAAATACGATAAGCAAACACAAAACAGAATGTTAGCAAATTTTGTTGGATGTATCTTTGAAGGTCTTCAAGATATCTATATCATTGGCTACATTGACTCAAGACAAGGGATGGTCTTCTTGCTGGTCAGCAACCTTTGATGTAGATTCAGTACGCTTGGCCTTCTTCTTTGCTCTGGCTTCTTCTTTGTCAGCTTTTTTTTTCTGTCTCCTCTGAGCACTTTGTAACCTCTCAGTCATCATCTTGTTATTTGCTTCAAGAGCCGCAATCTTCAGTTGGGCTTCGGTAAGAGCAAGATTGGCAGCAGATAGATCTTTTTCAGTTCTCTCTAAGTCTCTAATCTAAAATCTTTGGTCATCAACAAGTTGCTTCTGAATGGAATGCATACTCCCCAAGCTTTCTGATAGGGTAATCAGTCTATATTCTCTGTCCTCCAGAAGTTCTTTCAAGTCTTGGATCCTCTTGTTTTCCTCCTCCTGATTGGACTTAAGGATTTTGTCAAAAAGATCCTCATAGATATGGTTCAATTTGTCTCGGAGGAAGAGGCCAGTATCGCCTAAATCGGCACGAGTAGCAGGCACTTGAAAATCCTCAGTATCCCCTTCAAAGTGACTGAAGTATTTATACATACTATTCAGTACCACGGGCTACGTAAAACCAAGAGAAGAATGCACCAGGAAGTGTTGGTCCCAAAGGGCAACAAGGTTATGAAAAATAGCTAGAGGGGGGGGGGTGAATAGCTGTTTTAAAATTCTTTTCGTACCCTTGATAAACTCAATTGCAAATGCGCACTTTATCAAATAAGAGTTATGATATGCGCCTAAGTGAGTGAGTGAAATGCACAGCGGAATTTAGTTGTGTAAATAGGCGCAAAGTGTGATAAAGGGGGCGCACACACACTCTAAGTATTTTGGCTCAAAGTGGGTGAAATAAGAAACTAAGGCAAATGATATAACAAACACAACACAGTTCAATAAATCAATCTACAAGGAATAAACAATCAAATAGTTAGATATGATATGACTTGAAAGGAAATAGCAAGATAATAAGAACGCGCTATTTGGAGAGGTTCGATCGGGAAAATGATCTACGTCCTCTACCAAGATGTTTAGTCTTGGATTTCTAATGGAGATCTTATATAATGAGAGAGTGTTACAAATTACAACTTTTGAGCTTATGCACTAACTCAAGATCTAATATTCTATGAATGAACAAATCCAAAACAATAACCGGTGTATCTCTTAAAGAAAGATCTAAGTGATCAAACTTAAAAAGGTGCGTGTGTGATTTTAGTATCAAGACTCTTTAGATCTTTGAGATTGAGAGCACAAGAAAACTAAAGTGTTATAGCTTGAAGATCTGGGCTAAGGATGAAGGTATGAAGATGTTCTTGAGGAATCTGGGAATTTCAAAGGCAATCTTCAAATCTTCAACAAATGATTGAGAGAGAAATTCTTGGAAATCTTAGAAATTCTTTAGCAACTCAGCAACTTCAAAATGTTGAAGTTATGGGGTATTTATAGTGAAATCCCAAAAACTAGCCGTTGGAAATTCATGATGATTCTGAGCAAAGGACAAATGTGCTGTCGCTCATTGAGTGGAGCACGTGTCCTTTTATAGCCGTTAGACACATAACACAATTGTGACCGTTGTGGACAGGTGTCCTCAATTTGGGGCGCACACGTGTTATTTAACCATCGTTTGAATCATTGGCGTAGTTTGAATTCTCTTCAAGTCTTTGAATCTTCATTAAATCACTGAGTGTTAAACACACTACGTTGAGGCGCGTGAGCTAGAGAGGCGCATGAGCCAATGGGGCGCATGAGATGATGCTAGGTGCATACTCATGCGCGCTCACCAAGGAGGCGCATGGTGCGTGGCCTGGAGGCGCATGGCGCACGGCTGGCTTGAAGGCGCATGGCGCATGGTTTGGAGGCGCATGGCGCATGGCTTGTAGGCGCATGGCGCATGGCTTGTAGTCACTCAGTGATTTTCTTGAATCTTGATCTTCTTGCCCTATTTCTAAGCCTATTCTATTACAATGGACAACCTAAAAAAAATGAAGTATAAATACTTCTTACATGTGGGTCTAAAGTCCATGAAATAAAACTTAGGTGATGGATCAATCAAATCTAATCAATCCTATTACATTGAAACTGAGATATATGTGGGCATACCCAACAATCTCCCCCTATTTGATTGATGCCATTACCTATTATATCAAGGACAAACATTATACTTGATAAAAGCATGTCCAAATAAATGATATTGGTAAATCATGTCTCAAGTTAATGCACACACTAGTCCAAGATATAGATTTCTAATCTATTCCAATAAAGATAAAACATTACAAATGGAAAGATAGAAACAACAGTTTATAACACATTCAAAATGATATGAGTTTTAGTTTTGAAATGTGTTTAAACAAAGTTTAAACTCAATGCATTAAAATGTGAAGCAGTTCAAATATGATGCATATGATTTTAAACAACATTCAATGTTCTACAAACAAGAAGTTTGAGTGAACAAGTTTTGAAACAAAAGTGATGTTTTGTTCTCATTAATACTTGGGATGTAGGAGTTACATATTACAAGTATAGAACAGAACAAAATCAAAAGAAGTGCTAAAACATGTAAGCACAAAAATCACTATTTTCAAAAATGTTTTACTAACAACAAAGAAATCTAACAACTTACAATCAAAGAAAACTAAGGATTTTGAGGCGCTTCTTCATCCTTCAATCCTTCTTCAATTTCTGAAACGGAGCGCTGGATTTGCTTGGAAAGTTGATAGGCGCGGTTGACATTAGCATGAGTGTCGGTGAGAAGAGTATGAGTTTCAGTGACACCGTCTCTGATGTAGCGCAAATGATCCAAATTGATGTTTTGATACTCATCAATGGAGCGCTGAGTAATTTGATGCTGCTGAGAAACATTTTTTTCTATTGTTTGAAGATGAGCTTCAATAGCATTCTGAGCAGTGATAATATCAGAAGAAATGTGATCGGCGCGTCCGTCTGAGCTTGAGTGAGCAGCAGTGAAGTGAGTGACAATCATTTATTTCAACACATCCAACTTTAAAACTAACACATTCATGTTGGACTGAGATGCAGCAGACTGAGGTATGAAGATAGGAGGCGCAGCAGATGAAGTGTGCGCCTGATCAGATTGAGCTTGTACCTGAGTCTGTGTCTGCGTCAGAGGAGTAGAAGAGAGTTTGGCCTTGATTGAATTCATCTCCCCCTTAATGGCAGCAATCTCCTCAGACTGATCAGTGAGCATGGAAGTGAGGAGCTCAAATTGAGATTTAATATGAGTCTGGCCTTACTCTAAATTGGTCTGCCCCTGCTGCAAAGATTTCAGAACACAGAGTACCTCGCTCAATTCTGAGGGAGCAGAAAGAGGAGGCGTAGGGGTGCTAGGAGGCGCGTCATCAGATTAATGCGCTTGAGTTGATTGGGGCGCATGAGTAGGAGAAGGAGGAGGAGCATATTCATCTTCAGAATCATCATCAGCAACTGTTTCCACACTGATTAGTTCAGGTCCAGAAGAGAGAGGAGGTGCGTCGATGCGCGGAGAAGGAATGCGCGGAGGAATAGTCTCTTGCTCCCCCTGAATTTGTTCATCCAAGTCAGAAAAATCATCACCAAAAAGGTCTGTATGAAGTTGAGTCCTAATTTTGGTGAGCCTTTGAAGTTTGAGTTCGGGAGGCACACGGGGAGCGGGGGAGCGTACTGAAGGTGCGCGTTGGGTAGGCGTAGGATCAACTGAGCTTTTCTCAACATCTGCGCTTGAACCAGCGCCTTTCTCTGCGTTCTCGATTTTCTAACTCAGCTGTTTGCTTGGCTCTAAAGTCTTCATCTCGTTTCTTTTGAGCCTCAAGCCTGCTAGCTTACTGCGTGACCCTTAGATCTCTATCCTCATCAGATTCAAATCTAGTGCGCTTGATAGGAGGTCTTGGAGGTTCTTCAACAATCCTCTTGCCTTTACTCTTTTCCTTGCCTGCAACGGGCTCTGCGCGTTGATTTACGCCTTCGGGATCTGCGCTCATCTTTGTTGGTGCGCCTTTAGGAACTGGCGCATCATCTGATTCAGTATCTTCATCTACTAAACCTTCAATAGTATTAATCCGAATGCCCGTCTTGCGCTTTGCTGGCTTCTTCCTGCGCTTTTTCAGATCCAAGTTAGCTTTTCCAAAAATTGGAATATCGTCAGTCTTGTACGCAGGGTTCTCATTCAAAAATTTGACTAACTCAGGATAAGTTAGAAAAGTTTTGTGAGAAGACGGCAGTGAGAGCGGAACTTGGTCTTTCCTTCATTCTTGTTCTTCACATATTTGTCAATCTATTCACTCAAGGTTTTGAACAAAATGTGAGGCCAGTGAAGCTTTGCCTTAGCCATGATGGCAGCGGTGTATTCCCATTGTTCCACCGTGAATCTGTTGACATTACCAGTTTTGAACACGATAGAGGTACCAACTAGGTGCGCAATATGTGTCAAGAGATCTCCACCATCTCGAATTTCAGTGGTTTTGATATTATTTTGAAGAGTGGGAATATTTAGAAGTGCAGCAGCCATCCGATTTTGATCCTCGTTAGAGAAAGTCATTGGACGCCCAATTATTCGATCTTCACCCGTAGAAGGAAAATCGAGTAAATGTCGAATCACTGTCGAGGAAAGAATGATGTCTTCATTCTGAACGTGGGCCTCAATTCTGTCGCGAGTGCGTCCATTATCATTTATTTCCACTAGATGAGCGGTTGAAAAGAATTCGTCAACTAGGAGCGGGGAAAAGTATAGCTGATCCATTGTGAATAATGGAAGCAGACCAGCAGCAGAGAGGGTCTCAATGATTTCTCTTCGAATATCTTCCCCAGACAGCTCGAAGAGATCAATGGTTTCTTCTAGTTTAAAGTTAGCTAGATCCTGAAAAACAAAACATAAGAGAATTTGTCGCGACCCCGAACCCCGCGGGCCCGAGACCGCGATCTGGACGTCGACTCTAACGAATAACTCTAAAATACCGAAGTTAAAAAATTCCATTTGATACCAAAAGGTGATGATCCAAAGTTTTACAAAACCAAGTTTGATAAAAACCAATTACAACTATCATAAACTTCCACAAGTTTATGCCCAACAATATACAAAATACACAATTCCTAATGACGTCAATGTTAGGTACAAATATCCCAAAAGGTTACACATTTATATAATGTAAACCAACCTATACAACCTTCCCCAAAAGAATGGATCCACTCTCGACGTCCTCTTTCTCGTGATCAGCGAGACTAATCCTTAGCACCTGGGGGGGGGGGTTAAGGAAAAACAAAGATAAAAGGAAAGGGGGTGAGATAAATCTCAATAAGTTACTAATGCAACTACATGACATGCTATGATGCAAGAAGCAATAAGCAATAAGCAATATGAAATATCACATAGCACATAGCATTTATCACATAACAGATAGCAGCGGAAATAAACACATAACAAAGGATATAGCCAAGGTTTTCCAAACCGGAACATCCAAATAAAGGATCGCTGCGCAGCTTCAATAATCAACAAATCATCATCTTCATAATAGCATGAAAGCCGAAGAGAAAACCCCGGTACCGGAACCAATAACCATAAAAGTGTCACAAAGGACAAGGACCATGACACAAAGTCATGCCCGATAGCTAGATACATTCACAAAGGAACGCTAACTCATCTCTTCCAAGGCCAATCTGGAAAAGGGTAAAGAAGGGGGAAAAATAATGGTCAACATTATAATGGACTTGGCTTTGCCATTATAATCTTTCCCATCGCCCGATGCAACAAATATGCCAGCTGGGCTTCTAATTAAAATGCTAAGTAATAATAATTTAGCATGAATAAACAACTTAAGGTTCCAAAGTAGGGAACCAATCCAATTAAATCACCACAAAGGTAAACCAACATAAACAGCACATCAAAGATGAACCACATTCCCAAAACGGTACTTAATCAAATTCCATACCGTATTTATTCACAAAAGAATCAAATCCAATCGATAACGTGTTCCACGGTGTTATCTTAAGTTAATTAGAAGGAATGAACCTAAACTAGTTAAGCCTTAAGTCATAAACCAAGCAAAATGGCAATCTCCTGGAACAGGGGGCGGGCGGGCGCCTGAATGACCAGAAGGTCTGGCCATTAGAAAAGGGCATGTAGGCGGGCGCCTGGTCCAACACAGGCGGGCGCCTGGTCTACGGGCTGGGAGAAATTCCCAGCTGGGTTCATCAAAATGCCATACCATTTCATACCAAATTCATAACACTCAAAATCAACACTCCCAACAAGGTTTCTAAGGTACCCAAACATCATTTATAACTAGAATGGGAATCCAAACACACCATTATAAACCCAAAACCAAGAATCAAAACCAACATTCAAGTTTTCACCATTTTTACCCAAAAACTCAAATAAAATCCCAAATCAATTCTAAACTCAACCAAACTTCAAATATATCAACAAAAGCATTATATGAACATGATATGAACATTTTAGCATCAAAATGGGGGAAAAGTAACTTACTTGAAAATAATGAAAGTTGACGGAATTCGATTCTTTTTGGTTCTACGCGATCCTATCGACGATCTAAACAAGGTTCATGTTTTAAGAAATGAATAATAATGAGAGGAAGATGGAGAAAATGAAGAGAGAAGAAAGAGGAAGAAAAACTTACCAAACATGGAGGAGAGAGAGGAAGTTGGCTGGGAGATGGAGTGGGGTGGAGTGTGAGGGTGAAAGAGTAGGGTGAGGGAGGTGAGTAGGGAGAAGATGAAGATAAAAGTTACACCTAGCCCCCTTCCCCCACTAACTAGCACAATTACTTACACTCCCTACTAACAACTAAGACCCAACACTTCCACACTAGCCCAAATAACTCGAATAAAATGCTAGGCATAAATTTTATAACACATAAATTGCACACAAAATTATTTAAATAAATAATAATTTAAATAAATAAATAAGCAAATAATTAATTAATAATCATTTAATTACTAAGAAAATAGAGCCTAGATTTCGGGTCGTCGACATTCACTCCCCCTTAAAGAAAATTCGACCCGAATTTTAACGAGACTCACCCTTAAACAAAAAGCCACGAAATTTCCTCTCGATCTCATCTCGGAGCTCCCACGTCGACTCCTCGATATGATGATTCTCTAAGAACCGAACCAACGCGATGCTCTTGCTCCTCAACTCTTGACTTTAGAATCTAAGATCCGAACCGGTCGTTCCTCATAAGACATATTGGGCTCTATATCCTCCGGTATCCTTGGTAACACGTGAGACGGATCATGAACATACTTCCGAAGCATAGAAACGTGGAACACGTTTGTTGCAACCGGTCCAAAGATGATGGTAACGCGAGTCGATACGCAAGAAGTCCAACCTTTCCCAAAATCTCAAACAGACCTATAAACCTCGGAGCCAACTTGCCTTTCTTCCCAAACCTACGAATACCCACCTTCGGAGACACTTTCAAGAATACCAAATCACCAATCTGAAAACTAAGATCTCGCCTTCGGTTATCTGCGTAGCTCTTATGTCGACTCTGGGCTGTCTTCAATCTATCCCGGATAACTCTAACTTTCTCAAACCGAATCCTGAAGCAAATCAATACCCACGATCCTCGCTTCACAACCTCATCCCAACAAATAGGCGATCTACACTTTCTAACGTACAACGCCTCATACGGTGCCATCTCGATACTAGCCTGATAACTGTTGTTGTAGGAGAATTCACTAACGGTAGGTGCGAATCCCAAGAATCGGAAAGTCTAATCGCACAAGCTCGCAACATATCCTCCAAAATCTGAATAGTCCTCTCGGATTGACCGTCGGTCTGGGGATGAAAAGCTGTACTGAATCGCAAATCTGTACCAAAGCTTCCTGAAAACGCCTTCCAGAATCTAGAAGTAAACCTCGGTCTCGATCTGACATAATGCTAACCGGAACCCCATGCAATCTAAACAATTCTCGTCGATGTAAAGGGTCGCAAGCTTCTCCATCGAATACCTGATGTCAATAGGAAAGAAATTGCACTCTTGGTCAACTATCCACTATTACCCAACACTGTCATACTTCCTACGGGTACGAGGCAGTCCCGTAACGAAATCCATAGTCACATGCTCCCATTTCCATTACGGAATCTCTAACGGCTGAAGTAATCCCGCGGGTCTCTGATGCTCAGCTTTGACCTACTGACAAGTTAAACTTTTCGAACGTACTCGGCTATTTCCCTTTTCATATTAATCCCAAATTGTTGCTTCAGATCCTGATACATCTTCGTACTACCCGGATGAATAGTGTACCTCGATTTGTGACCCTCATCAAGAACTCTCTGTTTAATTCCATCAACATCCGGAACACACAAACGACCACGGAAAGTCAAAACTCCACTCGAACTCGATGAAAATCCTCGAAGTTATTTTCCTTCAATTTACCCATTATTTTCACCAACTCGGGATCCTCTTTCTGAGCTTCCTTTATTCTCTGAATTAGGGTCGGAGATACCCTAATATTCGCAAAAATAGCCCCATGTCTCGATTCACGAGGAGACCAATCTCGAGCATCCTCAAGCATTTTCCATTCACGAACCATCATCGAAGCCACATAAGATTTTCTACTAATCGCATCGGCTACCACATTCGCCTTTCCCGGATGATAAGAAATCGTGCAATCATAATCCTTCGACAATTCCATCCATCGGCGCTGTCTATTATTCAACTCTTTCTGGGAGAAAAGGTACTTCAAACTCTTGTGATCGGTAAAAATTTCGAACTTCGCCCCGTAAAGGTAGTGCTTCCATTTGTGCAACGCAAATACAATAGCCGCTAACTCCATATCATGAGTCGGGTAATTCTGCTCACTAGGGGTCAACTTCCTCGAAGCATACGCAATTACTTTCCCATTCTGCATCAACACACAACCTAAACCCTCTTTCGAAGCGTCACTATAAATCACTAGGCCATCGCTCCCATTAGGCAAAGTCAAGATCGGTGCGGTAGTCAACCTCTTCTTCAATTCCTCGAAACTCTTGTCACATTTCTCGGTCCACACAAACGGAACATTCTTCTGGGTCAACTGAGTCATCGGAGTAGCAATCCTCGAAAACCCTTCAATAAACCTTCGGTAATAACCGACTAAACCCAGAAAGATTCTAATCTCTGTCACTGATTCGGGTCTCTTCCAATCCACTATGGCTTCAATCTTTGAAGGATCCACCGAAATCCCATCTTTAGAAATAACATGACCCAGAAATGACACCTTCTCGAGCCAAAATTCGCATTTACTAAACTTCGCAAATAATTTCTCCCTCGCAAGAACGGATAAGACTGTCCTCAAATGTTGCTCGTGCTCCTCTCGGGATTTCGAATAAACAAGAATGTCGTCGATGAAAACCACCACAAACGAATCAAGATAGGGATGGAAAACTCGGTTCATCAAATCCATAAACACGGCCGGCGCGTTCGTCAACCCAAACGGCATAACCAAGAACTCGTAATGACCATAACGAGTGCGAAAGGCAGTCTTCGGAATATCCTCCGATCGAACCTTCAACTGATGGTACCCACTCCTCAAATTAAGCTTGGAAAACACAACGGACCCTTGAAGCTGATCAAATAAATCATCGATATGGGGTAGAGGGTACTTATTATTCACCGTGACCTGATTCAACTTCCGGTAATCTATACACAGTCTCACCGAACCATCTTTCTTCCGCACAAATAAAACTGGTGCTCCCCACGGGGAAACACTAGGGCGGATAAACCCTTGATCAAGCAACTCTTGCAACTGAACCTTTAATTCCTTCAACTCTGCGGGAGCTAACCTATAAGGTGCTTTCGAAATTGGAGCCGTACCCGGCAAAAGGTCTATACAAAATTCTATCTCACGATCGGGAGGCATATCGTACTCGGTAGAGAAAACATCGGGAAATTCCCGAACTACCCGAACACTATCAAAACTAGGGGATTCTTTCCTAGTATCAAGAACACTAGCCAAATACCCCTCGCAACCATTATGCAATAATTTTCTCGCTTTCAAAAAAGAAATTAAGCGAACCCTTCTACTCAGAGGACTAGCCTCAAACACAAATTTAGGCACCTCGGGAATAGAAAAAGTAACAGTTTTCTTACGGCAATCAACGGACGCATGAAACTTGCTCATCCAATCCATACCCAAAATGACATCAAAGTCTTGGATAGGAAGAACTACCAAATCCGCACAAAGGACTCGACCACAAATAACCACATCACAAGCACGAAAGACTCGATCCGAAATCAAACATTCTCCTATAGGGGTCGACACCTCTAGCACGTACGGTAAAGACTCAAATGCAGCATTTAACATGGAAGCAAATTGCACAGAAATGTATGAATGAGATGATCCTGGATCTACTAACGCTCGTGCGCTCACATTAGACACAGAAACAATACCTCCAATAACGGATGGATCATCGGTAGCTTGTTGTTGATTCATGGCAAATACCCTTCCTTGGACCTTGGGCTTCCCGGCGGCATCCCTTTTCTGACCCTGATTAATACCAACTCCTGACCCGGATGCTTGTCCTCGGTACCTCGTGCACTCTCTCGCAAAGTGCCCCATTTCACCATAATTGGTACACTTGCCTTGCTTTTTCCAACACCTATCCTCCGCATGGCCTACCTTTTGACAAAAGGTACAAGGCTTCCTATTCTGAATCCCCGGAGTAGTACCCGGATTCCTCGGTGTGATTTGCCCCTTAAACTGAGATGATGCTCCCGGGTTACCTCGGTTGTCGGAACGGTGTTGTGGCTTGCTTTGTGCTCCTTGCTTACTCGGGTTAGCTACTTCGGTCTTCCTTTTATGCTCCCCAATATCTTGCTCTATTAAGTAGGCTCGGTCCACCGCATCTTGGAAAGTCACAATCCGTTGGGCAATAAGTTGAGTACGGATGGAGGTCTTCAATCCCCGAATGAATCTCATAGCCTTTTGTTCCTCGGTCCTCACCAAATAGTCGCAATACCGGGCTAATTCTATGAACTTAGCCGAGTATTGTGCTATAGACAACACACCTTACTCTAGGTTGAGTAGCTCGATCTCCTTTCGGTTTTGATCAACAACCGGAATGAAATGCTCCTTGAATTTGCGCACAAACAACTCCCACGCATACACCGTGTGAGTATCATCCCAAGTAGCTTTAACACCTTTCCACCAATGCTCGGCGGCTCCCACAAGTTTGTAAGCCGCGAACCGGACCTATTCCTCATCCGAACACCCAAATACATCATAAATCTTCTCCATCGACTCAATCCATAACTCAGCTTTCCTTACATCGGGTTCCCCATTGAATTCACCCGGTTTCAACTTCAAGAATTGCTCCAAACCATAACGAGGTGGTGCTTGCTCTACCCTCGGAACTTGATCATGTATGGCCTTCATGGCCGCCTCAAACATGCCTTAAAACATGGCACGGGCTTCTTCCCTTGTATCATTCTGATTCGGTGCTCCACTAGTACCTCCTCTGTTTCTTCTTCCAGACATTGTGAGTAATTACCTGCATAAGACATCAACCGTTAATCACTCCGCACACTACTACCCACCTTGGTCATACTAATCCACCTAGACTTATACTTAGAGCTAATGCCATAGCTCTGATACCAACTGTCGCGACCCCGAACCCCGCGGGCCCGAGACCGCGATCTGGACGTCGACTCTAACGAATAACTCTAAAATACCGAAGTTAAAAAATTCCATTTGATACCAAAAGGTGATGATCCAAAGTTTTACAAAACCAAGTTTGATAAAAACCAATTACAACTATCATAAACTTCCACAAGTTTATGCCCAACAATATACAAAATACACAATTCCTAATGACGTCAATGTTAGGTACAAATATCCCAAAAGGTTACACATTTATATAATGTAAACCAACCTATACAACCTTCCCCAAAAGAATGGATCCACTCTCGACGTCCTCTTTCTCGTGATCAGCGAGACTAATCCTTAGCACCTGGGGGGGGGGTTAAGGAAAAACAAAGATAAAAGGAAAGGGGGTAAGATAAATCTCAATAAGTTACTAATGCAACTACATGACATGCTATGATGCAAGAAGCAATAAGCAATAAGCAATATGAAATATCACATAGCACATAGCATTTATCACATAACAGATAGCAGCGGAAATAAACACATAACAAAGGATATAGCCAAGGTTTTCCAAACCGGAACATCCAAATAAAGGATCGCTGCGCAGCTTCAATAATCAACAAATCATCATCTTCATAATAGCATGAAAGCCGAAGAGAAAACCCGGTACCGGAACCAATAACATAAAAGTGTCACAAAGGACAAGGACCATGACACAAAGTCATGCCCGATAGCTAGATACATTCACAAAGGAACACTAACTCATCTCTTCCAAGGCCAATCTGGAAAAGGGTAAAGAAGGGGGCAAAACAATGGTCAACATTATAATGGACTTGGCTTTGCCATTATAATCTTTCCCATCGCCCGATGCAACAAATATGCCAGCTGGGCTTCTAATTAAAATGCTAAGTAATAATAATTTAGCATGAATAAACAACTTAAGGTTCCAAAGTAGGGAACCAATCCAATTAAATCACCACAAGGTAAACCAACATAAACAGCACATCAAAGATGAACCACATTCCCAAAACGGTACTTAATCAAATTCCATACCGTATTTATTCACAAAAGAATCAAATCCAATCGAAACGTGTTCCACGGTGTTATCTTAAGTTAATTGAAGGAATGAAGGAAAATCCTAAACTAGTTAAGCCTTAAGTCATAAACCAAGCAAAAGGCAATCTCCTGGAACAGGGGGCGGGCGGGCGCCTGGAATAGGGCAGGCGGGCGCCTGAATGGACCAGAAGGTCTGGCCATTAGAAAAGGGCATGTAGGCGGGCGCCTGGTCCCAACACAGGCGCGCCTGGTCTACGGTGCTGGGAAAATTCCCAGCTGGGTTCATCAAAATGCCATACCATTTCATACCAAAATTCATAACACTCAAAATCAACACTCCCAACAAGGTTTTCTAAGGTACCCAAACATCATTTATAACAAATGGGAATCCAAACACACCATTATAAACCCAAACCAAGAATCAAAACCAACATTCAAGTTTCACCATTTTTACCCAAAACTCAATAAAATCCCAAATAAATTCTAAACTCAACCAAACTTCAAATATATCAACAAAAGCATTATATGAACATGATATGAACATTTAGCATCAAAATGGGGGGAAAAGTAACTTACTTGAAAATAATGAAAGTTGACGGAATTCGATTCTTTTTGGTTCTACGCGATCCTATCGACGATCTAAACAAGGTTCATGTTTTAAGAAATGAATAATAATGAGAGGAAGATGGAGAAAATGGAGAGAGAAGAAAGAGGAAGAAAAACTTACCAAACATGGAGGAGAGAGAGGAAGTTGGGGGAGAGGAGGGGGTGGAGTGTGAGGGTGAAAGAGTAGGGGAGGGAGTGTGAGTAGGGAGAAGATGAAGATAAGTTACACCTAGCCCCCTTCCCCCACTAACTAGCACAATTACTTACACTCCCTACTAACAACTAAGACCCAACACTTCCACACTAGCTCAAATAACTCGAATAAAATGCTAGGCATAAATTTTATAACACATAAATTGCACACAAAATTATTTAAATAAATAATAATTTAAATAAATAAATAAGCAAATAATTAATTAATAATCATTTAATTACTAAGAAAATAGAGCCTAGATTTCGGGTCGTGACATTCACTCCCCCTTAAAGAAAATTCGACCCGAATTTTAACGAGACTCACCTTAAACAAAAAGCCACGGAAATTTCCTCTCGATCTCATCTCGGAGCTCCCACGTCGACTCCTCGATATGATGATTCCTCTAAAGAACTCGAACCAAGCGATGCTCTTGCTCCTCAACTCTTGGACTTTAGAATCTAAGATCCGAACCGGTCGTTCCTCATAAGACATATTGGGCTCTATATCCTCCGGTATCCTTGGTAACACGTGAGACGGATCATGAACATACTTCCGAAGCATAGAAACGTGGAACACGTTGTGCAACCGGTCCAAAGATGATGGTAACGCGAGTCGATACGCAAGAAGTCCAACCTTTCCCAAAAATCTCAAACGGACCTATAAACCTCGGAGCCAACTTGCCTTTCTTCCCAAACCTACGAATACCCACCTTCGGAGACACTTCAAGAAACCAAATCACAATCTGAAAAAACTAAGATCTCGCCTTCGGTTATCTGCGTAGCTCTTATGTCGACTCTGGGCTGTCTTCAATCTATCCCGGATAACTCTAACTTTCTCAACCGAATCCCGAAGCAAATCAATACCCACGATCCTCGCTTCACCAACCTCATCCCAACAAATAGGCGATCTACACTCCCTTCCGTACAACGCCTCATACGGTGCCATCTCGTACTAGCCTGATAACTGTTGTTGTAGGAGAAGTCCACTAACGGTAGGTGCGAATCCCAAGAATCGAAAGTCTATCAGTATCACACAAGCTCGCAACATATCCTCCAAAATCTGAATAGTCCTCTCGGATTGACCGTCGGTCTGGGGATGAAAAGCTGTACTGAATCGCAAATCTGTACCCAAAGCTTCCTGAAACGCCTTCCAGAATCTAGAAGTAAACCTCTGGTCTCGATCTGACACAATGCTAAACGGAACCCATGCAATCTAACAATCTCGTCGATATAAAGGGTCGCAAGCTTCTCCATCGAATACCTGATGTCAATAGGAAAGAAATGGGCACTCTTGGTCAATCTATCCACTATTACCCAAACACTGTCATACTTCCTACGGGTACGAGGCAATCCGTAACGAAATCCATAGTCACATGCTCCCATTTCCATTACGGAATCTCTAACGGCTGAAGTAATCCCGCGGGTCTCTGATGCTCAGCTTTTGACCTACTGACAAGTTTAAACACTTCGAAACGTACTCGGCTATTTCCCTTTTCATATTAATCCACCAAAATTGTTGCTTCAAATCCTGATACATCTTCGTACTACCCGATGAATAGTGTACCTCGATTTGTGACCCTCATCAAGAACTCTCTGTTTAATTCCATCAACATCCGGAACACACAAACGACCACGGAAAGTCAAAACTCCACTCGAACTCGATGAAAAATCCTCGAAGTTCTTTTCCTTCAATTTACCCATTATTTCACAACTCGGGATCCTCTTTCTGAGCTTCCTTTATTCTCTGAATTAGGGTCGGAGATACCCTAATATTCGCAAAAATAGCCCATGTCTCGATTCACGAGGAGACCAATCTCGAGCATCCTCAAGCATTTTCCATTCACGAACCATCATCGAAGCCACATAAGATTTTCTACTAATCGCATCGGCTACCACATTCGCCTTTCCCGGATGATAAGAAATCGTGCAATCATAATCCTTCGACAATTCCATCCATCGGCGCTGTTATTATTCAACTCTTTCTGGGAGAAAAGGTACTTCAAACTCTTGTGATCGGTAAAAATTTCGAACTTCGCCCGTAAAGTAGTGCTTCCATTTGTGCAACGCAAATACAATAGCCGCTAACTCCATATCATGAGTCGGGTAATTCTGCTCACTAGGGGTCAACTTCCTCGAAGCATACGCAATTACTTTCCCATTCTGCATCAACACACAACCTAAACCTCTTTCGAAGCATCACTATAAATCACTAGGCCATCGCTCCCATTAGGCAAAGTCAAGATCGGTGCGGTAGTCAACCTCTTCTTCAATTCCTCGAAACTCTTGTCACATTTCTCGGTCCACACAAACGGAACATTCTTCGGGTCAACTGAGTCATCGGAGTAGCAATCCTCGAAACCCTTCAATAAACCTTCGGTAATAACCGGCTCTAAACCAGAAAGATTCTAATCTCTGTCACTGATTCGGGTCTCTTCCAATCCACTATGCTTCAATCTTTGAAGGATCCACCGAAATCCCATCTTTAGAAATAACATGACCCAGAAATGACACCTTCTCGAGCCAAAATTCACATTTACTAAACTTCGCAAATAATTTCTCCCTCGCAAGAACGGATATAAGACTGTCCTCAAAGTTGCTCGTGCTCCTCTCGAGATTTCGAATAAACAAGAATGTCGTCGATGAAAACACCACGAACGAATCAAGATAGGGATGGAAAAATCGTTCATCAAATCCATAAACACGGCCGGCGCGTTCGTCAACCCAAACGGCATAACCAAGAACTCGTAATGACCATAACGAGTGCGAAAGGCAGTCTTCAGAATTTCCTCCGATCGAACCTTCAACTGATGGTACCCACTCCTCAAATCAAGCTTGGAAAAACACAACGGACCCTTGAAGCTGATCAAATAAATCATCGATATGGGGTAGAGGGTACTTATTCTTCACCGTGACCTGATTCAACTTCCGGTAATCTATACACAGTCTCAACGAACCATCTTTCTTCCGCACAAATAAAACCGGTGCTCCCCACGGGGAAACACTAGGGCGGATATAAACCCTTGATCAAGCAACTCTTGCAACTGAACCTTTAATTCCTTCAACTCTGCGGAGCTAACCTATAAGGTGCTTTCGAAATTGGAGCCGTACCCGCAAAAGGTTATACAAAATTCTATCTCACGATCGGGAGGCATATCATACTCGGTAGAGAAAACATCGGGAAATTCCCGAACTACCCGAACACTATCAAAACTAGGGGATTCTTTCCTAGTATCAAGAACACTAGCCAAATACCCCTCACAACCATTATGCAATAATTTTCTCGCTTTCAAAAAAGAAATTAAGCGAACCCTTCTACTCAGAGGACTAGCCTCAAACACAAATTTAGGCACATCGGGAATAGAAAAAGTAACAGTTTTCTTACGGCAATCAACGGGCATGAAACTTGCTCAACAATCCATACCCAAAATGACATCAAAGTCTTGGATAGGAAGAACTACCAAATCCGCACAAAGGACTCGACCACAAATAACCAATCACAAGCACGAAAGACTCGATCCGAATCAAGCATTCTCCTATAGGGGTCGACACCTCTAGCACGTACGGTAAAGACTCAAATGCAGCATTTAACATGGAAGCAAATTGCACAGAAATGTATGAATGAGATGATCCTGGATCTACTAACGCTCGTGCGCTCACATTAGACACAGAAACAATACCTCCAATAACGGATGGATCATCGGTAGCTTGTGTTGATTCATGGCAATTACCCTTCCTTGGACCTTGGGCTTCCCGGCGGCATCCTTTTCTGACCCTGATTATTACCAACTCCTGACCGGATGCTGTCCTCGGTACCTCGTGCACTCTCTCGCAAAGTGCCCCATTTCACCATAATTGGTACACTTGCCTTGCTTTTTCCAACACCTATCCTCCGAATGGCCTACCTTTTGACAAAAGGTACAAGGCTTCCTATTCTGAATCCCGGGAGTAGTACCCGGATTCCTCGGTGTGATTGCCCCTTAAACTGAGATGATGCTCCCGGGTTACCTCGGTTGTCGAACGGTGTTGTGGCTTGCTTTGTGCTCCTTGCTTACTCGGGTTAGCTACTCGGTCTTCCTTTATGCTCCCCAATATCTTGCTCTATTAAGTAGGCTCGGTCCACCGCATCTTGGAAAGTCACAATCCGTTGGGCAATAAGTTGAGTACGGATGGAGGTCTTCAATCCCCGAATGAATCTCATAGCCTTTTGTTCCTCGGTCCTCACCAAATAGTCGCAATACGGGCTAATTCTATGAACTTAGCCGAGTATTGTGCTATAGACAACACACCTTGCTCTAGGTTGAGTAGCTCGATCTCCTTTCGGTTTTGATCAACAACCGGAATGAAATGCTCCTTGAATTTGCGCACAAACAACTCCCACGCATACACCGTGTGAGTATCATCCCAAGTAGCTTTAACACCTTTCCACCAATGCTCGGCGGCTCCCACAAGTTTGTAAGCGCGAACCGGACCTGTCCTCATCCGAACACCCAAATACATCATAAATCTTCTCCATCGACTCAATCCATACTCAGCTTTCCTTACATCGGGTTCCCCATTGAATTCAACCCGGTTTCAACTTCAAGAATTGCTCCAAACCATAACGAGGTGGTGCTTGCTCTACCCTCGGAACTTGATCATGTGTATGGCCTTCATGGCCGCCTCAAACATGCCTTGAAACATGGCACGGGCTTTTCCCTTGTATCATTCTGATTCTGTGCTCACAGTACCTCCTCTGTTTCTTCTTCCAGACATTGTGAGTAATTACCTGCATAAGACATCAACCGTTAATCACTCCGCACACTACTACCCACCCTAGGTCATACTAATCCACCTAGACTTATACTTAGAGCTAATGCCATAGCTCTGATACCAACTGTCGCGACCCCGAACCCCGCGGGCCCGAGACCGCGATCTGACGTCGACTCTAACGAATAACTCTAAAATACCGAAGTTAAAAAATTCCATTTATACCAAAAGGTGATGATCCAAAGTTTTACAAAACCAAGTTTGATAAAAACCAATTACAACTATCATAAACTTCCACAAGTTTATGCCCAACAATATACAAATACACAATTCCTAATGACGTCAATGTTAGGTACAAATATCCCAAAAGGTTACACATTTATATAATGTAAACCAACCTATTACAACCTTCCCCAAAAGAATGGATCCACTCTCGACGTCCTCTTCTCGTGATCAGCGAGACTATCCTTAGCACCTGGGGGGGGGGTTAAGGAAAAACAAAGATAAAAAGGAAAGGGGGTAAGATAAATCTCAATAAGTACTAATGCAACTACATGACATGCTATGATGCAAGAAGCAATAAGCAATAAGCAATATGAAATATCACATAGCACATAGCATTTATCACATAACAGATAGCAGCGGAAAATAAAACACATAACAAAGGATATAGCCAAGGTTTTCCAAACGGAACATCCAAATAAAGGATCGCTGCGCAGCTTCAATAATCAACAAATCATCATCTTCATAATAGCATGAAAGCCGAAGAGAAAACCCCGGTACCGGAACCAATAACCATAAAAGTGTCACAAAAGGACAAGGACCATGACACAAAGTCATGCCCGATAGCTAGATACATTCACAAAAGGAACACTAACTCATCTCTTCCAAGGCCAATCTGGAAAAGGGTAAAGAGGGGGCAAAACAATGGTCAACATTATAATGGACTTGGCTTTGCCATTATAATCTTCCCATCGCCCGATGCAACAAATATGACAGCTGGGCTTCTAATTAAAATGCTAAGTAATAATAATTTAGCATGAATAAACAACTTAAGGTTCCAAAGTAGGGAACCAATCCAATTAAATCACCACAAAGGTAAACCAACATAAACAGCACATCAAGATGAACCACATTCCCAAAACGGTACTTAATCAAATTCCATACCATATTTATTTCACAAAAGAATCAAATCAAATCGATAACGTGTTCCACGGTGTTATCTTAAGTAATTAGAAGGAATGAACCTAAACTAGTTAAGCCTTAAGTCTTAAACCAAGCAAAAGGGCAATCTCCTGGAACAGGGGGCGGCGCGCGCCTGGAAAGGGCAGGCGGGCGCCTGAATGACCAGAAGGTCTGGCCATTAGAAAAGGGCATGTAGGCGGGTGCCTGGTCCAACACAGGCGGGCGCCTGGTCTACGGGCTGGGAGAAATTCCCAGCTGGGTCATCAAAATGCCATACCATTTCATACCAAATTCATAACACTCAAAATCAACACTCCCAACAAGGTTTCTAAGGTACCCAAACATCATTTTAACTAGAATGGGAATCCAAACCACACCATTATAAACCCAAAACAAGAATCAAAACCAACATTCAAGTTTTCACCATTTTTACCAAAACTCAAATAAAATCCCAAATCAATTCTAAACTCAACCAAACTTCAAATATATCAACAAAAGCATTATATGAACATGATATGAACATTTTAGCATCAAAATGGGGGAAAAGTAACTTACTTGAAAAATAATGAAGTTGACGGAATTCGATTTTTTGGGTTCTACGCGATCCTATCGACGATCTAAACAAGGTTCATGTTTTAAAAAATGAATAATAATGAGAGGAAGATGGAGAAAATGAAGAGAGAAGAAAGAGGAAGAAAAACTTACCAAACATGGAGGAGAGAGAGGAAGTTGGCTGGGAGATGGAGGGAGTGGAGTGGGGTGAAAGAGTAGGTGAGGGAGGTGAGTAGGGAGAAGATGAAGATAAAAGTTACACCTAGCCCCCTTCCCCCACTAACTAGCACAATTACTTACACTCCTACTAACAACTAAGACCAACACTTCCACACTAGCCCAAATAACTCGAATAAAATGCTAGGCATAAATTTTAAACACATAAATTGCACACAAAATTATTTAAATAAATAATAATTTAAATAAATAAATAAGCAAATAATTAATTAATTAATCATTAATTACTAAGAAATAGAGCCTAGATTTTGGGTCGTGACAGAATTAGTATTGTAAGTGGCGCATAGAATCATGTAAATGAGAAAAGTAAAGAGTAGGCGCAGAACAAAATATAGCGCATGATACTAGTAGGCGCATACTATTACTAGGCGCTCATATATGTTGCTAGGCGCAGAAATTTTACAGGCGCATAGAATGATTCTATGAAAAGTACTAAGAAAAATTTACATAAAAATTTGACCAAGTATGAATTTAGGGCGCATAGATTTTAGGCGGCATAATGGCTTTCGGCGCATGAATGATTGAGGCGCATGAATGATTGAGGCCATAACACTTGTAGGCGCATACATTTGTTAGGCGCATGAATCAATAAAGGCGCATAAGGTCTTTAAGGAGCATAAAATACTAGGCGCATAAAATGATATTTAGGCGCATGTTATGTGGAAAATTGAACTTAGTAAAAAAGTACACAAACAATGAAAATACATAAGCATGCAAGCAAACACGATCAAACATGAAGAATTTGAAAAACAGTTTTGAAAATTTTTGAAACCCAAGTCAAGCAAAAATAAACGAAGAACATGAAGAACGTGCTTGAGTGCTTGAAGAACACCAAGAAACATAAAACGTGAAACTTCCACCAAATCAAGCATACAACAATCAAAATGACCGCAATGAGACAAGGATAACAATATGTAAATCAAAACACGTAATAATCAACAACAAAAACAGAAAATGGATTTGAATGTCCGAAATTCGAAGTTTGGAAATGGAGATTCTCATATTTGCAACATATATAGCATTGATCATTAAAAAGTTGGATTCAAAAGACTCACACGAAATCACGACGACATGAACATAAACCTAACAAACGATTTCGAAAACGGATCACCGAGTCAAGATTTATCAGGAAAAACACATCCGGTTTTTAAAAAAAATGACAAACACAGAAATTATGAAAACAAAAAAATGCAGAAATTTAGAGATTTAAGTATAAGGATAGAAGATTCATACCATTTCGTCTCGAGATTGGTTTGGTTGATCTTCTTTTGGACCCATTAACAGAAATATATAGAGAGAAAAAGGATGATGAAGAGAAAGGATGAATAATGGATAGAGAGAGAGAGAGAGAGAGAGAGTCAGGGAGAGAGAGAGGAGGGAGAGAGAGAGAGATGGGAGAGAGAGTGAGTATATACTATTATATATATAGGTATGAATGATTGTAAAAGGGGGTTTAGGGTTGTCTAGGATGGGAGGTGAAGAGATGGGCATTTATGAGGGATATGAAAGAGTTGAAAGGCATTAAATGCTGAATGACACAAAGGTACACTGATGTGACATTTTGAATATAAGAAAAACTGCTCCACTTTCCCTATAAATGTATGAGAAATTTTGACTAATTTTTGCACAAACCCCAAAAACATCTATTTTGGTGTAAGTTTGGGGTGCAAGAAATAAATTCCCAGAAAATAAATTTTGAAAAACGTAAAACGAGGAAAAATTATTGCACAAGCACCTTGAACAATTAATGGAATGTCAAAGGACAAAAATTCCTATAATAAATGAATAGAATAAACGTACCTGGTACTTGTGAAATTTTAATGCGCTCAATCATTGAAATAATAAATTTGAAGCATTGAATACCCGTTTGCAATAAATGTGCATGTGAATTTGCATTTATAGCGCGCTAGATTGCTTGGGGGCGCGCAGAGTATGATAGGCGCAGTACTCATCTAGGTGCGCAAAAAGAGAGAGAGACTTGCATTGATGTTGGGCGCGCAGAATGAGGGGCGCGCAGGGGTGTATGGTGCGCACAGATTTTGGGGCGCATGGAGTGTCAGGCGCGCATGAGAATGTGAGTTGGGCGCGCATAGAGTTTCCTTGAAACTTTGAAATTGATCTATTCTTTTAATACCTAGTATACTCATACAACTCAACAAAACATAAATCATTAGTATTGACAAAACTGTATTTAATTTTAGTTGAGTTCAAGCATACACATTTCTCCTCTAAAAAAGATGAACCGTTTCGCGTTGAGTGCTTTCGTTAGAATGTCGGCGATTTGATAGTCGGTTCCCACGTGTTCCAAATGAATATTGCCTTTCTCCACGTGGTCTTTAAGGAAGTGATATTTGATGTCGATGTGTTTGGTCTTTGAGTGCATGACATGATTTTCAGAAACCGCAATTGTTGAAGTGTTGTCGCAGTAGATGGGACAATTTTCTTCGATGATATCATAGTCCACCAATTGCTGCTTCATCTATAGTATTTGACAGCAACAACTTCCCGCAACGATATATTTAGCTTCGGTTGTTGAGACAGATACTGAAGCTTGTTTCTTACTCGCCCATGACACAAGTCGATATCCAAGGAAATGACAAGTGCCACTTGTGCTTTTCCTATCAATTGTGCACGCTGCATAATCCGCATCTGAATAACCTACAAGTTTAAAATTTGAATCTTTGGTGTACCAAAGTCCAAGGTTAACAGTACCGGATAGATATCTTATAATACGTTTCACAGCACTTAAGTGTGCTTCTCTAGGGTCAGATTGATTAAGTCCTTTGTATATTTGGCTTGATTGATGAATATGCCTTCACTCATTTGCTTGATTTGAATCCCGAGGAAGAATGTGAGTTCTCCCATCATGCTCATTTCAAACTTGCTCTTCATTAGTTTCTCAAAGCGCTTGCACAACAATTCATTAGTAGAACCAAATATAATATCATCAACATAAATTTGAACAAGTAATTTATGACCATTATGTTTGGCATGAAAAGGGTTGTATCGATTTTACCACGAGTGAAGCCTTTTTCAATGAGAAACTTGGATAGTGTATCGTACCATGCTCTTGGTGCTTGCTTGAGTCCATACAAAGCTTTCTGGAGTTTGTACACATGATTTGGAAATTGTGAATCTTCAAACCCAGGTGGTTGAGCAACATAGACTTTTTCTTGGAGTTCACCATTTAGAAACGCGCTCTTCACATCTATTTGATATAGCTTGAAGTCCTTGTGATCAGCGTAAGCTAGAAATAATCTGATAGCTTCAAGTCTTGCCACGGGCGCGAAAGTTTCATCGTAATCAATTCCTTCTTCTTGCCTATAGCCTTGTGCAACCAATCTTGCTTTGTTTCTTATGATGGTTCCATTCTCATCCATCTTGTTTCTGAACACCCATTTCGTACCAATCACTCCCTTGATCATTTGGTCTTGGAACAAGAGTCCAAACCTTACATCGTCCAAATTGATTGAGTTCTTCTTGCATTGCAACAACCCAATTAGGATCTTGGAGCGCTTCATCAGCCTTCTTTGGTTCAATTTGAGAGATGAATGCAGTATAAGCATCAAAGTTTGTAGCTCTCCTTGTACGAACACCATCATTTAGATCACCAATTATATTATTGATTGGGTGACCTCTAACTTCACGAATTTCAGGAGGTAAGTTAGGTTGAGTCGTAGTAACTTGAAGGTCTTCAATTGGTACATCTTCACCAGATTCTAAATCATCAAAATTTGGGGGTTGAATTGGTGAAGAGTTGAGACTTAGGTTTTACACCAGATGCAGCAGTAGATATAGGCGCATGAGAGGAATCAAGAGGCGCAACATGTGAGTGAGGCACAGCTGATGATCCATTTGGCACGCCATATGAGGAGTTAGGCACAACTGATGTGGATGGATTTCCTTGAGTTGATAGATTCTGCTCTTGTGTAGGCGCAAAATAAATAGGAGCACCTGTATCATTAAGCTCAACAGAATCATCAGCAACATTTGGAGCCAAATGTGGCTCAAGGAGAGAATGTTCATCAAATGTAACATGTACAGGTTCAACTATCACTAATGTAGATCTATTAAAAACGCGAAAAGCTTTAGAATGTTTGGTATACCCAACAAAAATACCTTCGTTGGCTTTGGCATTGAATTTACCTCTATGTTCGTTTCCGTTGTAGAGGATATAACATTTGCAACCAAAGATCTTGAAGAATGCAATGTTGGGAGTTCTACCATGCCAAAGTTCATACGGAGTCTTGTTGTGAAGTTTGTTGATGAGGGAACGATTTTGAGTAAAACACGTTGTGTTGATAGCTTCTTCCCAAAAGTACTTAGGCAATTTCGCTTCAGCTATCATCGTCTTTCCCGCTTCAATCAACGTTCTATTCTTTCTTTCCACAACCCCATTTTGTTGAGGAACTCTAGCGGTTGAGAAGTTGTGATCTATCCCATGATCGTCGCAATATCGAGCAACACCGTTGTTCTTGAATTCTGTTCCATTTTCGGATCAAACACTAATGATGTCATCTTCTTTTTGGGTTTGGAACAGTCTGAATAAGGTGGTCAAAATGTCGTAACAATCGTCTTTTGAGATCATCATTTCCACCCATGTATATCTTGAATAATCATCCACCATAACTAGAGTATACTTGTTCTTTCGAATACTTGCAGTGGTGACTGGTCCAAATAGATCAATGTGGAGCAGTTGCAAACATCTAGAAGTTGAAGGATTGGTCTTGCTGGAGAAAGATTTCTTTGGTTGTTTGCCAAGTTGACATGCGGCGCACTTCTTGTCATGATGATCAGGAACCTTGGGAAGTCCTTTAACTAGGTTATTCCTGCTGAGTTTAGATAGATATTTGAAGTTCAAGTGACTTAAGCGCTTGTGCCACAACCAACTATTTTTGCACACACTTTTATCTACAAAACAAAGATTAGTACTAGAGTTCATACTATGGAAATCAATAATGTAAATATTTGTCTTACGATATCCCGTGAGTAATGTAGCTCCAGTTTTGCCATTCTTGATATGACATTGAGTTGAGGTGAAATGGCATTCTAATCCTTTGTCGCATAATTGAGATATGGATAATAAATTGTGCTTGAGCCCTTCGACGAGAGAGACTCTTTCAATGCACACTTTGTCTTTCTTGAGCTTTCCATATGCAACAACTTGACCTTTGTTATTATCGCCAAATGTTACTGAGGGACCTCTTTCTTCATGGACATCTTCTAATAAGGATTCATCTCCAGTCATGTGTCTTGAACACCCACTATCGAGAATCCATTCATAATTTCTAGCTTTTGAAGATCCATCCATGAAGCAAAGAACTTGAAATATAGACATTTAAGCAGTCCCCTTTATTCCTTTTGGGTCCTAGGGTTAGCAACTTTTGACAACCCACTCTTGCTTGACCTTAGGGTTTTTACGTCCTTTGGCATTGGGAGTGAATCGCAAAAGGCATTCCACGGCCTTGTGTCCAGAACAATCACAAATGGAACAATGATGAAAGCCACCAATCACATGAGTTTTCACAAACTCTTTACTTTTCTTTGGGATTGCATTCTTCTTTGGGTCAGATGGACTAGCCTTAACAAAATCCTTTTTGAAATTTTGGAGCGCTTGATCTAGGAGGGCGCATAGGGCTAGGAGGCGCACGGCGATGAGGCGCGTGGCTCCTAGGCGCATAATGAGCACTCGGAGAGGGAGCGCGCTTTGTTTCAAGAGGGATTTTGCTAGAGGATGATTCATCTGTAGCTATATCTTTCCCTTTAGCTTTCAAATTGTTTCGTTGGTAGACATAATGGAATGTTTGTCTCTTGACTTTTTCCTATCCCTTACCCATTGAATTAGAATGTTTTTCCTTGGGAATTTCAAAAGTTTGTTGGTTTGTAAATTCACTATCTCTTTCAGCACAGACATCGCATTTAAAGTTGTCACTAGTTGATGATAATCCCAAGCCACTTTTATCACCACTGACTTTTTGGGACTCAAATATATTATCCATAGTGACACGAGAATTGGACCACTCATTTGTAATCTTTTTAAGATCAGTAATTTGAGCAATCAATTCATCGTTTTGAACTTTAAGAATTTAGTTCTGTTTTGTTAGAAAAGTGTTTTTAACAGTAAGAGGAGTCATGCTCTTTATCTGCTCCTTAAGGAGGGTGAGTTCAGATTTTAGAACTTTTTTCTCGGTCTTAATCTGGGAAATTTCATCACATGACAGTGCTAAAGCTTCCTTCGTTTTGCCAAATTTACTAATTACCTTTTCAGCTTCCAAGAATAACTTTTCTTGCTTGGCAATGTCCTCATCGTGAGTGATTGTGGGAATTGGTGCAACTTGAGGTCTGACATATTCACTTTTTCTGAGTTTGTTTGTAGCACTCAGATCACATCTTGCAAATAACAATCCACCATCGCTTTGAGCAGGAGTGAGAAATCCTTGTTCAACGAGCTCGCTGATGGTTGGTCCTTTCTTCCTTTTCACTTCTTTAAAACCTGCAGATTTCTTGATAGGTTTATTCAAGACATTCATATCAGGAACATCCTTGGAGAAGTCATCATCAGAATCATAAGTATCAACTTCATCATCATTTGCCACCAAACAAATGAGTCCATCATCAGAATCTTCATTGCTCTCATCTGAGTCTGTTTCGATCCAAGTGTTCTGCTCATTTGCAGGTGATTCTTCTTCAGCAACCATTCCATTGTGACGAGTGAATTTGGGAGTGAACTTGGGAGTATGGCTGCTCTTCTTCTGCATATATTCAAATTTTGGAGTTAGGCAGCTTGAAGCAAAGTGTCCTGGTTTCCTGCAATTAAAACAAACAAGGTCTTCTTTTCTTTTTGAGTCACTACTCCTCGTGAACTTTGGAGGAGCTCTGCTGGTAGATCCTTGAAATTTGCTGGTTGAGCCGGGCTTGGTGAATTTTCTGAACTTCTGGAATCTCTTCACAAATAAAGCGAAGTCTTCATCGTCCATGTCCAATAGCTCAGAAGTAGAAATTTGGGATCGGAACTTTTCTCATCATGAGTAGGCGCAGGCGCAGAAACATGCGCCTCTTCTCTTTGCGCCACCATTGCTATGGATTTTGATTTTCCTTCAGTTTCACTAATTCGCTGAAGTTTGAGCTCATAAACTTTGAGATTTGCTTAAAGGTTTCTTAAAGTCCATAAATCTAAAGTTCCAGCGTCTTCGAGAGCGCTAGATTTATGGAGATATCTTGATCCAAAAGCTTGGAAAAAATTTACATTCAAATCCTTGTTAGAAAACTTCATGCTAAGTGAAATACATAGATTTATAATTTCACAGTAGCGTTCATAAGTTTGTCTTAAGGTTTCACCGGGAAGTTGAGAGAAATTGTTGAATCTCTTTTGCACTTCATATTTCTTGTTCTCCTTACAAACGGTATCTCCTTCTATATGCTCTTCAATAGCATCCCATAGCTCATTTAGCAGTAGCACAATGCATGACTTGTTGTTTCATAGCCGTGCTTAGAGTGCTTAGAAGAATGTTTCTAGCTTTGCCATTATTTGCAACTCTTCTTGTTTCTTCCTCAGTCCATTCTTCCTTTGGTTTCTTGACAGTTGGTTGAACATCATTGGTGCGCGGATTTGGATTCACTTTCATAGGGATGTAAGGTCCATAAACCACGGTGTCATGAAGTCTTTCATCGATTGAGTTGAGATGAGTCAATATGCTAAATTTCCACACGTCAAAATGATCTTCATCAAAGACCAGAACGTGAGTGTAGTTTGCAGTTGCCATAGGTTTGAGTTTGCCATTTAGAATCGGCACCCAAGCTATTAAGCTTGAAAAACAAAAGTGTTTTATAAAAGGTGTTTGCTCTGATACCACTTGTTGGTCCCAAAGGGCAACAAGGGTATGAAAAATAGCTAGGGGAGGGGTGAATAGCTGTTTTAAAATTCTTTTCGTACCCTTGATAAACTCAATTGCAAATGCGCACTTTATCAAATAAGCTTTATGATATGCGCCTAAGTGAGTGAGTGAAATGCACAGCGGAATTTAGTTATGTAAATAGGCGCAAAGTGTGATAAAGGGGGCGTACACACACTCTAAGTATTTTGGCTCAAAGTGGGTGAAATAAGAAACTAAGGCAAATGATAAAACAAACACAACACAGTTCAATCAATCAATCTACAAGGAATAAACAATCAAATAGTTAGATATGATATGACTTGAAAGGAAATAGCAAGATAATAAGAACGCACTATTTGGAGAGGTTCGATCGGGAAAATGATCTACGTCCTCTACCAAGATGGTTAGTCTTGGATTTCTAATGGAGATCTTATATAATGAGAGAGTGTTACAAATTACAACTATTGAGCTTATGCACTAACTCAAGATCTAATATTCTATGAATGAACAAATCCAAAACAATAACCGGTGTATCTCTTAAAGAAAAATCTAAGTGATCAAACTTAAAGAGGTGCGTGTGTGATTTTAGTATCAAGGCTCTTTAGATCTTTGAGATTAAGAGCACAAGAAAACAAAAGTGTTATAGCTTGAAGATCTGGGCTAAGGATGAAGGTATGAAGATGTTCTTGAGGAATCTGGGAATTTCAAAGGCAATCTTCAAATCTTCAACAAATGCTTGAGAGAGAAATTCTTGGAAATCTTAGCCATTCTTTAGCAACTCAGCAACTTCAAAATGTTGAAGTTATGGGGTATTTATAGTGAAATCCCAAAAACTAGCCGTTGGACAAATGTGCTGTCGCTCATTGAGTGGAGCACGTGTCCTTTTATAGCCGTTAGACACATAACACAATTGTGACCGTTGTGGATAGGTGTCCTCAATTTGGGGCGCACACGTGTTATTTAACCATCATTTGAATCATTGGCGTAGTTTGAATTCTCTTCAAGTCTTTGAATCTTCATTAAATCACTGAGTGTTAAACACACTACGTTGAGGCGCGTGAGCTAGAGAGGCGCATGAGCCAATGGGGCACATGAGATGATGCTAGGTGCATACTCATGCGCGCTCACCAAAGAGGCGCATGGCGCGTGGCCTGGAGGCGCATGGCGCACGGCTGGCTTGAAGGCGCATGGCGCATGGTTTTGAGGTGCATGGCGCATGGCTTGTAGGCGCATGGCGCATGGCTTGTAGTCACTCAGTGATTTTCTTGAATCTTGATCTTCTTGCCCTATTTCTAAACCGATTCTATTACAATGGACAACCTAAAAAAATGAAGTATAAATACTTCTTACATGTGGGTCTAAAGTCCATGAAATAAAACTTAGGTGATGGATCAATCAAATCTAATCAATCCTATTATATTGAAACTGAGATATATGTGGGCATACCCAACAGGAAGGAAGGAATAAAGTCTTCATTGATTAGATCAGCATCTTCTACAACACCATCAGGAATAGGCACAGACATCTCATCATCAGAAGATAGAACGATCAGCAATGGAGAAGCTGGCATTGGAATGGGAGCAGATGGCAGAGGCAAGGATGGAACTTGTTGAATGAAAGTGGCATCAGCAGCATATTTATCGGTAAGAAGGAACTCAACAGGAATAGAGGTAGGGTTAATGAGATCGGCAGCAGCATTGGCATGGAAGATTGGCAACGGAAAGTCAGGATGCACAATAAGCGCACGATCTTCAGACGGATGAAAAACACCATTGTCTTCCATAGAAAGGAAAAAAGCCAGGAATAGGTTTAAGCAGGCGCGGCCCTCAAGAATCATGTTGACCAGATTCACAAGCATCAATCTTGAGGTAAAGACAAGGTGCTCATCACGCTTTCGAGGGTGAAACATCGGCAGAGTCAGAGCAAGAGCAGAAGATTTGACCAAGTATAGCAGACCACGAGAATCAGTAGCTCTGAATTCAAGTATATCATGAAGTTCATCGTTGATCATCAAACACCTCCTCATCCAACCATTCGTGTTGATGCCTACTTCCTTAGGAGAGGGACCAGGTAGGTGAATTTTACCACCAACCTTTAACTTACCAGGTAAGCAGTGTGGAGGTTCATAGACTGGTCCTTTCACCTTGAGCTTTGACACCCGGGGAGCCTTCCCTTTATTTCTTTTAAAATCTGGTTTAATCCAGGGCAAGTATGTAAGCTGCTCACTCGTTGAGCCATCAAGGAAAGAATTGTTTGAACCAAAGGGATAAGGAATTGGTTGTAGAATTGTAATCGGTAGCTCCATGTAGTCCTCAGGATCTATCTCGTCTGAGCTTTCATTACTATCAGCAACATTAACAATAGCAGGTTTCTTTCTGGAGACATAATTAGCAACTGGAGCAGGAAAGGCTTTAGGAGCAGGAAGCAGAGGAAAGGAATCAGGAGCAAATAAAGCATCCTGAAATTCCTCAAACTGCAAGTCAGCAGTAATCAGAGCATCAAGGTTAGCATTGTTAACTGGAATGGCAATATCTGTATCTGCACCTCCTCCCAACTCAACAATCTCCCTAACACCAGTAGATTTAACCAGAATCACATCAGTAGAAGAAAGAGAAACTTGAACAATCTTAGTGTCTGAAGCTGGCTCAGAAGGATGAGTGTCAGAAGTTGGCTCATCGGCAATATTTATATCAGCATTAGAAACGTCTTCATCAGCGCTTGCTCCTCCTGAAGTCGGCAACTCTTCAACATCAACTTCATCAACAACTTGAGTGTCAGTAGTTTGCTCAAGTGATGCAAGCTGGTCTTCCTTTAAACTTTCTGCAATCAGAGGTTGAGTTTCCATAGTTTCCTCAACTTGATAAACTAAGGACTCATCAGCAGTACTGGTTCTATTAGCAGGTTGAGTGTCTGAAGTTTTCTCAACAATCTGTTCAACAGATTTATCAGCAGATCCACGCTCAGAGCCACCACTAGCTAGTACTGAGTCAGCAAATGCTTCAGCAGATGACACAGTAGCTAGAGCAGCAACAACAGTTTGAACTTGATCAGAAGAGGGCTTCTTAAAGATTATGCTGATCGGCATCTTATCCAACTCACTGATTGAGTCAGAAGAAGTAAGAGAGTCGCCATCAGCCTTGTGAGCGCAAACAAAGTCGGTAGTATCAACGGAACTGCTTGGAGTTGGAATGGGAGAGATTGCTGGTGAAGGAATTTGTTCAGGAACAGAGATAGATGCTGGAGTAGTGGAGGCTTTAGCCTTGATAAAGGCCTCTGAATCGTGCAGCAGATTCAGGGTTATTCTATGCACATTCTTCACGAACTGAGTGGCTTGAGCACTTTTATCCAACCTCTCATCGTCATTGTAATTCAGGAAATCATCATCATCATCTTCTGGTCTTCCCAACTGGTAAGGATCGTGTTCATCAAAGTTCTTCAGTTGGTTGAAGACTGAAGCATAGGCAACCCAGACGTCTTGGACCATCAGATACTGTCTGATTCTATCTTGAAACAAATAAACTTGATTCCAAGGAAGAGGTAGCAAGTCAAAATATCTTCCAAAATTCAGTCTAAGCTCTGTCTCAGGTAGTGTTTGAAATCTTCGAAGGGGAACAAACTTCTCCTTGTACATGTCCGTGAGATTGTTCAGGCTCCTGTAATCAACATAATCAGCAAGCTTTCCTTTGGAGCAACCGGCGAATAAAAGGGTGGAAATGATTAATAGGGAACACCCAGTTCTTTGACAAGACCTTATTGGTAAATGACCAATGGTTTCTAAAGAAAATATAGAAAATGGGGTTCCTGATTGGCTTGCATTTTGTGACAGTAGGTCCAGAGGCTACATCAGCAGCAGCATGGAGCTCAGGTAAATAGGGAAGTGTGAATACGTGTGTTTGAATTTGGGAATATATTCATAGCAACATTAAAATTATGAAAGTCGCCACGCCGTTTTAGTTATAGCCAAAACATTGAGAAAAAACATGTTTAATGGGTTCGGGGGTCAAATTACAACAAGAGAAGAATATTGAACGTTATCACTCCTATTGCCCGAATGATCGGTCTTTCTATCATGATGAATGTGTTAGTAGTGTGTTAGTGTTTGAGACCGGATCCGAAGATTGCCTACGTTCCTCTCAACGTGAGAAGCTCAGGTCAGCGTAGTTCGAGAAGAATTTAGAATAGGCAGAAGAATCGGGATCATGCATAATGAGGGGGAATTACCTAAAGTTTAGGGTTTAGAAGTAGTTCCTAGATCATCCTTGGGTCGATGAACCCTAGATCATCACCGGCTATGAAATAACATGTAATTATGAAGATCGCAACCCTAAATATAGCATAAATAAGGTTTTAATCTATGAACACGAAGAACATGCGAAGAACATATATGAACATATGAATGAACATGCAAAGCTCATGAAGAAACTATGAATAAACATGTACGAACATGAATATAAAAGATCTACATTAGAAATAATGCAAGAACGTGAAGAAATAAGTTAGAAAACTTACCTATGTTGGCAAGAAATAAACCTTGATCTTCTTGGAGGTTTGAATGCTAATTAGAGAGCAAAATTGTGTTTAAGAACTCCCAAATTCGGATCCCCCTAAACCAATAGCATGAGATTGGTTTATATAGTAAACTGAGGGGAAGATCTGATGGTCCAGATCATCCGGGGCGGATGTGGCCGCGTGGCCAATATTGAGGGCGGCGGCGAAAGTGGCCGCGTGGCCAATATTGAGGGCGGCGGCGAAAGTGGCCGCGTGGCCATCGTTGCGCGCTGACTTGAAATTCAAGCTAGGGTTTTACTGTTCATACAAGGCAACCTAAATGTCCTTATTTAATGTTTTCTAGAACATTGAGCTATTTTGGGAATCCGGGACAAGTCTTTGCAAGGTTTCTAATTCCCATAAAGTCCTTGTATATTTGGGAAAGTCCTAATAAACTCATTTTCAGATCGGGTACTAACAGTAGCCCCTCGGCGACGCTTCTTGCAAGGCAATGTGGGGTCGACGATAAGAGAAGGATCTGTCTGAAACATGAGTTTCAAAACAGATGAAAGGTAAGGGAACGGCTGAACCTTGGCAGACGACCTACGTATCCGCGAGGGAATCAAGCCAAACGTAGTTCAAATCTGATGGGGAAATTGGGAAGGACTGTCCTCTGATGGGGAGCAATGTCTTCTGCTGGGAAAATGCACCTGCTGGGGATGAGAGATGACCGCGTCGGTCGGGTGGCTGGACCTTTTCAGGTTTCCTACGTATCCTCCGAGGAATCAAGCCGGTCGTAGTTCGGAGACATTGGGAAAGACGAGACATCGAACTTGTACTGTGGATAATAAACCTACGGATACTATCTTGTATGAAGAACGAACATTCGTAAGCAATGAAGTTATTTGGGAAAATTAAAGACTACGTTGTCTAAATAATCCCAAGATGGAATGGTAAACGCAATCAGGATCGCCGGGGTTCCTGCCGATCGCGCTAAAGTAATAGATGATGGATCTCTCGCGAACAGAAACACCGAGGCTTCTGCCAACCACGATTGATCTAGGATGCATATGTCATAGAGGCGCCGAAGTCTCTACAATCATACGAATCCTAAAATGGATGCTGGATCGCTCGCAAACAGAAACGCCGAGGCTTCTGCCCATCGCGATCGATCTAGGATGCGTATGTCATAGAGGCGCCGAAGTCTCTACAATCATACGAATCCTAAAATAGATGCTGGATCGCTCGCATACAGAAACGCCGAGGCTTCTGCCCATCGCGATCGATCTAGGATGCGTATGTCATAGAGGCGCCGAAGTCTCTACAATCATACGAATCCTAAAATAGATGCTGGATCGCTCACAAACAGAAACGCCGAGGCTTCTTCCCATCGCGATCGATCTAGGATGCGTATGTCATAGAGGCGCCGAAGTCTCTACAACCATACGAATCCTAAGCAAATATTAGGAAGTGCTAAAATAATAGATGCTGGATCTCTCGCAAACAGAAACGCCGAGGCTTCTGCCCATCGCGATCGATCTAGGATGCGTATGTTATAGAGGCGCCGAAGTCTCTACAACCATACGAATCCTAAGAAAATATTAGGAAGTGCTAAAATAATAGATGCTGGATCTCTCGCAAACAGAAACGCCGAGGCTTCTGCCCATCGCGATCGATCTAGGATGCGTATGTTATAGAGGCGCCGAAGTCTCTACAACCATACGAATCCTAAGAAAATATTAGGAAGTGCTAAAATAATAGATGCTGGATCTCTCGCAAACAGAAACGCCGAGGCTTCTGCCCATCGCGATCGATCTAGGATGCGTATGTCATAGAGGCGCCGAAGTCTCTACAACCATACGAATCCTAAGCAAATATTAGGAAGTGATAAAATAATAGATGCTGGATCTCTCGCAAACAGAAACGCCGAGGCTTCTGCCCATTGCGATCGATCTAGGATGCGTATGTCATAGAGGCGCCGAAGTCTCTACAACCATATGAATCCTAAGCAAATATTAGGAAGTGCTAAAATAATAGATGCTGGATCTCTCGCAAACAGAAACGCCGAGGCTTCTGCCCATCGCGATCGATCTAGGATGCGTATGTCATAGAGGCGCCGAAGTCTCTACAACCATACGAATCCTAAGCAAATATTAGGAAGTGCTAAAATAATAGATGCTGGATCTCTCGCAAACAGAAACGCCGAGGCTTCTGCCCATCGCGATTGATCTAGGATGCGTATGTCATAGAGGTGCCGAAGTCTCTACAACCATACGAATCCTAAGCAAATATTAGGTAGTTTTAAGGGGTTTTACGTATTCAAAGGTAACGAATATCAGTCAAAATAGTGCTAAGGGCACCTAAAAATGAACAAAGGGAAATGTACCAGGGGTAAAACTGAAATTTTGCATGTGGAGGCAAAGATGATGGATTGTTATGGAGTCGCAAACGGGATGAACTCTCAAGGAGTCATGAAGGTGATAGACTCTCAGGGAATCGCAGAAGTGATGGACTCTTGGGGAGTCGCAAAGGTGATGGACTCTCGGGGAGTCGCCAAGGGTGATAGACTCTCGGGGAGTCACAAGGGTGACGGACTCTCGGGGAGTCACAAAGGTGATAGACTCTCGGGGAGTCACAAGGGACTCTTTGGTGAGTCACAAGGGCAAATGACCTTTAGGGAGATGCGAAGGAGATGGACTCTCAGGGAGTTGCTAATATGGGAAACATGATCTGGGTTCCGCTTATCCTAATTTAGGAGGGGATGAGGCTACGAGCCATTGAGACCAAGGTGTTAGGTAAGGGACATTTTCTTGGTCGCCTAGAGGTAGGACCTAAGGCTTTTTTAAGGAAAGGGAATAAGGAAGATGGTGATCTCCTAATCTTGAGATAGGGATGCCAAAGATGTCACGGCTTCTTGGGCTTTAGATTATGTCTTGGAGATAATGTGGGTTTCCTAGGCTTACGGGCTAGGGATAGGAGTTTATTTAAGCATGAGGAGAGTATTTTATCCTAGGCTTAGTGCTAGGGCTTGGAAATGTTGAGGTTTGGGAACTTCCTAGATGTTAGGGTTTCGGACAAGGGTTTGGAAACTGGTGTTTAAGGACCATGACTCTCCTAGGTTTGGGACTAGGGTTTAGGAATTTCCTAGGTCTAAGAGGCTAGGGCTTGGAGTTGTGGTAGGCTCAGAGGTTGCAAAGGCATTGGCTTTTAGACATAAGGCTGGGAGTTGGAAAGGTTGTGACTTCCTAGGCTTGAGACCATGGACCGTTGGGAAGAGGGATTGCTTTTGTGGAAGGTCCACTAAGCTTGATGTTAGGGTTCACCATTTTCTGGGATTGGTGACTATGGCTTGGAAATGTTCGTGGTAACCTAGGCTTTAGGCTAGGTTTTAAGGCTAAGGACTGTAAACTTCCTATATTTTGAGACTAAGGTGAAGGAATTTCCTAGGTATAGGACTGGGGTTTGAAGGGAATGTTGAATCCTAGGCTTGATGATAGAGTTTAAAGAGGATAATTTCTACCTAGCCTTGAGACTAGGGCTTTAGAAAGAGTGCGACTACCTAGGCTTGAGGCTAGGGTTTAGATCGAATGCGACTACCTAGGCTCGAGGCTAGGGTTTATTGAGTTTTGGACAGGGCGTTATATCCTAGGTTTTGGACTAGGGTTCAATAAAACGGAGAATTGAGATTGTAAATTTCCTAGGTTTCGAGACTAGGGTTTCGGGAATTTGGAAATGATGTTGCATACGGGGCTTTGGAAATTCCCTAGAATTTGGGCTAGGGTTAAAGGGGATGTTGTGGTTTCCTAGGCTTAAGGATAGGGTTTAGATAGGATATGTGACTACCTAGGATCAAGGCTATGGTTTAGGAAGGGTGTAACTACCTAGGATCAAGGCTAGGGTTTAAGAAGGATGTAACTTCCTAGGCTTTAGGCTAGGGTTTGAAAGGATGTAATTACCTAGGCTTGAGGCTAGGGTTCAGAGAGAATGATATGACTACCTAGGCTCGAGGCTAGGGTTTAGAGAGGATACGTGACTACATAGGATCAAGGCTAGGGTTTAGGAAGGGTGTAAATACCTAGGCTCTAAGGTAGGGTTTGGAAGGGATGTAACTACCTAGGCTCGGGGCTAGGGTTTAGGAAGGATGTAATTACCTAGGTTTGAGGCTAGGGTTCAGAGAGAATGATATGACTACCTAGGCTTGAGGCTAGGGTTTAGAGAATGTGTTTACCTAGGTTTAAGGCTAGGGTTTGGAGACCGAAAGCATTTGAAGGTTTGTCTTGGTTTAGACCGAGCAAGTTTGAGGTCTAAGAGTGTTGCGGTTTGGGGCAAATGAGCTTGATACCTCATGGCTGGATAGGCTCGATAGATTAGACCTAGGCTAAAGTTCTAGGGTTTAGCTAGGGTAAGACTCAGACATGTGTTGAGGAGACCGGGGCCTAATGGAATGGTAGGCGTGAGATCTAGGAGATCGAAGGCTAGGTAGGGTAGCGTTGGGACATAAGGCTTTCAAGCGGGTAAGTCTTTTGTCCTAGAGAAACTGCGTTATGGGTTAGGACCAAGCAGGCTTGAGGTCGGCCAAGGAGCAACGGATTGGGATTGGATGATCCTAGTACCTAATACGCATGTCGGGCTTGGATCCTAGAGCGTTTGAAAATTTAGGCTAGGTGCGAACCATAAGTGCGGGAAATGTTTTGGATATATGACCATGTTGGCGCTTTAGGTAAATGGATCGAGTGTCCAAGACTTTGCTTTGAGTACAATAGTGTGCCTAACAGGATTGGGTATGCTTAGGACTTAATTTTGCCTAGAGTCATGCGTGTGACTAAGCTCGTTTGGCAATTTCGAAGGTAGTTAGGGATGGGACCAAAGGTGTTTAAGGACATGGGTTTTAACCTGATGGGTATTGAGATCCCTATGGTATGGCGTGGTGCGCAGGAGATCCTATGTACTTGAGCAAGGTTTGAGATTGGACTCGTTGGGGGAGCGATGTTTGAGATCCATGGAGTTCAAGGGTGGACCTTGTAGGTGGAGAGGTTTGGACTCGGCTTGGATTAAGTAGGTTAGAGTCCTTAAGGGGTTGAAGGTCAGACTAGGAAGTCTTTTGAGGCTAATGGGTGACACTAGGTTGGTACTTGGTAGGTTTAAGAGTGGTAGGGTCATGGCTTGGACATGACGGGAGTCGGGAGACGTAGATGTTGTCGCTTTTAGTCGGACCAAGTAGGCTTGGGAATTACAGAGTCCAAAGGGTGGAGATGTAAGGTGAGAGACCTAAAGGGTATAAAATCTTGTGACCTAAAGGTTTAGGGGTTGAGGCCTAAGGTATGGATCAGATATTCTAGAGACCTAAAAGGTAGGTGTTTGGTAGACTCGAATGGTCTTGGGCCCTCAGGGCTCGCTCCACAGGTTAGACTATGGGTGGACCTTAGAAGTTGGACCGAGGAGGATAAGAGAGCTATGGCTTAGACAGGGTAAGGACGAGTATGTGTTGGTAGGTTTGAGATCTAGGAGATCGGGTAGGCTCGGGACCGGTAGGTTCAGGACCTAATGGGTCACCCTAAGGATTTGGCTTTGGTTAACTGGTTTAAGGTCTGAAGTTTTGGGTAGAACCGGTTTGAGGCCGAAGGGGTCATGCTACGAACTTGCGGAAGGTCGAGCTAAGAGGTTATGATGTAACGTAGGTAAGACTCACCGGGTAAGTTTGGGACCTAGGTAAGACTGATCGGGTAGGCTCGGGACCTAGAGAGTTTATGGTGTAACTTAGGAAAGACTGACCGGGTAGGCTTGGGAACTAAGGTTTTGAACCAGGTAGGTTGGGACCTAAGGGTATCCTATTGTATAGGAAATAGGGTGAAGGACCGAGTCAACTCAAGAATCACGGAGATGGGTCTCAGATGGATCGAGGATGTTTTTACAATTTTGTGGAGACCGAGCGTGCGGGTTTATAAACAAAGTGTCGGGGAGGAGAAAGCTTTATGAAAGTGTTATGATCTTATACAGATGCCTTATAATTAATTATGATTCTAATCAATCCAAATAGGTCGTCGCGTGCCGAGTTTGACGATGAGGGGTGCCCTTCTTCTAAGTGTATCCTTGTTGACACCTCGGTATTCTCTGGGAAACCACATAGTCGACCCTTTCTGTTGGGGAAGCCCCAGTTCGATAAGGGTGTAGAGCGGGGTATCCTACCTCCTTTAAGACGCACCCTTTTTCTGCCTAGACCGCCCTTTCGGGTTTTCAATCTAGCGGGCATCTCTTTTGCGTCATCTTTTTTTTTTTTTTTTTTTTTTTTTGAAAATCATTCGGTCGACTCAAAAAAGGAAAAATAATTATTTAAACATGCGGGGCATTTTGGTGATAGTGAGAGGGAGAGAGAGATAGTACTCGCATTTTGACTCTTCGGACAATTGAGTGTATATAAAAGGAATGAAGCCCCTGCTTGACAGAAAGTAAGTGTTTAGCTCTTTCCTAGATTGTAGAACAGAAGACTTGTCGAGACATTTGAAAATTGTTTTATTCAGGATTCTCATTTGATTGCTCGAGAATGGACCTCGTTGATTAGTTGATGAGTTATGGTTAATTAGTAAGCAAGTAGCCTCAAATTAATAAATGTTTTGATCAATTGTGAGTGAAGAAGTCAGGAATAGAAATATGGGGGAAGAGAGAAGAGAAAGAAAATTGGCTCGAGGTGGGTTGTGTATATTTTGGACCGAACCGGGAGGTTGCCTACGTTCTCCTCAAGGTGAGGAGCTCAGGTCCGCGTAGTTCGGGGATGACCCGCTTGACGATGGTGTCGGGTTTCAGTGGGTATGTGTGGGAGGAAAGAAAATAAAGAAAGTTGGCCCAAGGTAGATTATGTTTGGCTTTGAGTGGTTGCCCGGTTGACGATGAAGTTGGGTTTTGAGTTTAGGGGTGTGAGGTTCGTTTGAGGTGAGTTGTTCTTTGTAGCTCATTGCGGTGGATTACTCCTTTGTAGTTGTTGCAGTGGATTGCTCCATCGTAGTTGTCATGGGTTGCTGCCGTTTATCTACTTTGTAAGGAAAGAAAGGAAAATAGAACATTTGAGGTGAAAGAAAATGGGACTTTTACTTTTCCATGGTGATAGCCCCTTCTATTTTTCTTTTTCTTTTTTATTTTAACTCTTTGTGCACACCCTTTTTTTTTCCTAGGCCGCCCTTTCGGGTTTTCAACCTAGCGGGCTTCTTTTTGTGCAATGCTCTAACTTTTGCCTAGGTCGCCCTTTTGGGTTTCAACCTAGCGAGCCATATATATATTTTTTTTTTATATTTGTACATGAAACATTGGGCGAGACAAGCCCTAGTTTGCTTTCGCCTCTCTCGATTGCGAGGTAGCTTCCTTATAGTTCAAGCGGCCTTTTGCTGGCGGCGGGCATCCTAGCCCCTTGATTTTCACCGGTAGAGCTCCATTGGATTATCACGTGCACCAATGAATGACTTCGTGCACTTGTCTTATATTTGCGATGGAATACGGACAGCCCCAGTGTAACGGCATGTAGTACTCATGATGGGAACAAACCAACCCTTTAAATTGTGGCAGCATGGATGTCTATTTGATGATGAGCAACCGCAGTCCATTCCTTTGTCACGACCTTATAAAAAGGGTCTAATGGTGGGATGAGAGGCGTATGAGGATAGTGTATGGGAGAAGGTGTATATAGAGAGTGTACATGAAGTGTGTACAAGGGGTGAGTGTATAGAGAGAGTGTATGGGGGTAGAATGTAGAGAAAAGGGAAAGTGATTCGTTCATCCCAATTGATCGAAGCATTTGTTATTTTGAGATTAATCGTTTACTTAGTTATGTGAATGGTTTGTGGGTCCATTTACCTTTTAATGAGTCGTCATTAATGAGTAAGATTAAGATTAATTCATCATATAAAGATATAGCAATCAAGCGAAAATGGTGAATAAGACAATTTTCATGAAATTGATATATGCAAGCTTATGTCTCAAGTCTAGAGAGAAAAGAAAAGAAATAAAGACCTTTTTATTGGAACTAAAAGATTTAAACTGACTAGTCCGGGGTGGACTTTTACTTAAAGAAACAAAAATCGTCCAAGGTGGACTTTTGACTAAGGACACTCTAGAACCTACGAAGACTGAATGACCCTTTTCTTTTCTTTTATTTAAAGGAGGTAGCCCCAATTTCATCTTTTGCCCATGCCCATGTATTCCGTTGGCGGGTGATGGCTCCGCTGTCAATGAGGCTTTGAATCTTTCTCCTCAATTGGACGCAATCTTCGGTGTCATGCCCAATGTACTGGTGGTATTGGCAGTGTTTGGAGGGATCCAAGCATTGCTTCACCCTACTTGGTTCATAGTTGATCAAAGGAGACAACTTGCCGGCTTGAACTAGACTTTTGAAGAGTTTGGCTAACGACATACCTAAGTCGTCGAATTCGCGCTCGTCCTTCCTTTCACGAACTGTCTTTGAGGGTGATTTAGGTACCGGTACCCCTTGTTGATGAGTAGTCATAGGAGGCATCCCGACGGGGAAAGTCTGTGGCGGGTGTTGACATTGAACAAGAGGGAGAACTCGGCTGAGGTAATCATAAACGCCACGAATGTCAGACAAATGGCGCCTCTCGATATCTCTTAGGGTCTTATGCATCTCCTTCTGAAAGTGTGTTGCTTGCTCGTTAAGAATGGCCTTAAAGTGGATTGCTTGTTCATCGAGGATGGCTTCGAAGTGGGATGCTTGCTTACTGAGAGCAGTACCGGTGTAGAGGATTGTCTCGGGATCTTGGGTAGCAGCTTCAGTTGCAACTTCGATGTTCCTTGCAGCCGACATGATGCAGAACTCTATGTCATGAAAGAATTAGATTCGTATTTAATGATAAGGCATCGTTATAAAAATCATTTTTTGGAAAAGAGTCGGTCTCCACATTTTTGAAATGCATTTTGGTAAAAAATTGAAAGTTTGACCGGGCTGAAGTTGCCTACGTTCCCCTTACCATGAGAGAGTGGTCCCACACAATAAGAGGCTCAGGTCGCCGTAGTTCGAATCAAGTTAGACTTTTAAAAAGAGGTGAGAAATGACCACATGGGTCAAAAAGAGGGAGATGACTCGGTCCTTGGTCAAGTATGGGTGAGGAAGACCTATAGGAATCGGGTAAGGTTTGACTTAAGGTTTGACCTAAGGTTTGAGACAAGAAGTGGTTCAAGCTAGAATGCGGCGATAATGGTGGGTTGACGTAGATGGGTAAAGGATAGGTCGACCTAAATGAGAAGGGTTAGATTGACCTATATGGTGAATGAATCAAGATAGCGGGTTGTAGCGGTTTGCCTATGGGATGATCTAAGCGGGATAGACATGGTTTGACCTAAGCGGGTCTAAGGTTGACCTATTCGGGTTAAACATGGGTAGGCTGACCTATTCGGGTTGGTTGACCTAGGGAGGTCGGTAGATTGACCTAGATGGATCCTAGATTGGTAAGTCGACCTAAGCGGGTCACGGGGTGACCTTGACGGGTCAAAGGTGAAAGGGTAGTTTTAACCTAAGACGGACAAGTTGACCTAAATGGGTCAAGGATGGTGTGTGGACCTAAACGGGTTGACCTAGGTTGGTCTGGACGACGGTGGGTCAAATAATGACCTAGGTGGGTCAAGATGACTGTTTGACCTAAGCGGGTTAGGACCAAAGGTAATTGGGTTCACCTATGGAATCAAAGATTGACCTAAGAGGTCGAAAATGGATAAGGTTGACCTAGGAGTCCAAGTTTGACCTAAGAGGTCGAAGGTGATTGGGTTGACCTAGGAGGTCAAGGGTTGACCTAAGAGGTCAACGGGTGATAATGTCGACCGAGGGGGTCAAAGGTTGACCTAAGAGGTCAAAGGTGATAAGGTTGACCTAGGAGGATGATGTTGACCTAGGGGGGTCAAAGGTTGACCTAAGAGGTCAAAGATTATTAAGTTGACCTAGGGGGTCAAAGGTTGACTTAAACGGATAAGATTGACCTAGGGGGTCAAAGGTTGACTTAAACGGATAAGATTGACCTAAGGGGTCAAAGGTTGTCCTAAGAGGTCAAAGGGTGGTAAGGTTGACCTAGGGGGTCAAAGGTTGACCTAGGGGGTCAAAGGTTGACCTAGGAGGTCAAAGATGATTAAGTTGACCTAGGGGGTCAAAGGTTGACCTAGGAGGTCGAAGGCGGATGAGGTTGACCTAGGGGGTCAAGGGTAGACCTAAGAGGTCAAAAGCAGATGAGGTTGACCTAGGCAGTCAAGGGTTGACCTAAGAGGTCAAAGGTGGATGAAGTTGACCTAGGGGGTCAAAGGTGATGAGGTTGACCTAAGGGGTCAGAGGTGATAAGGTTGACCTAGGAGGTCAAGGGTAGACCTAAGAGGTCAAAGGCGGATAAAGTTGACCTAGGCGGTCAAGGGTAGACCTAAGAGGTCAAAGGCGGATGAGGTTGACCTAGGCGGTCAAGGGTAGACCTAAGAGGTCAAAGGTGGATGAGGTTGACCTAGGCGGTCAAGGGTTAACCTAAAAGGTCAAAAGAGGATGAGGTTGACCTAGGCAGTCAAGGGTTGACCTAAGAGGTCAAAGTTGGATGAGGTTGACCTAAGGGGTCCAAGGCGGATGAGAATGACCTATGGGGTCAAGGGTTGAGAAGGTTGACCTAGGCGGTCAAAGGTTGACCTAGGAGGTCAAAGACCTAGGCGGTCAAAGGTTGATAAGGTTGACCTAGGGGGTCAAAGGTTGAGAAGGTTGACCTAGGCGGTCAAAGGTTGAGAAGGTTGACCTAGGCGGTCAAAGGTTGACCTAGGAGGTCAAAGACCTAGGCGGTCAAAGGTTGATAAGGTTGACCTAGGGGGTCAAAGGTTGAGAAGGTTGACCTAGGCGGTCAAAGGTTGAGAAGGTTGACCTAGGCGGTCAAAGGTGAAGGGTAGACCCAAATGGATCGCAATGATGGCTTAACGGATGAGCGATGGACCTTAGAGGTCGCCTAGATGCAATGCACATTTTATTTTGCGAAAAGTTTTTGCATTTTTTTACATCCTAAATGGGTGGTCCGAGGAGTGTCCTAATCTCTATGTGTGGGTTGACACGGGTTAGGTAAAAGGTTCCCACCGCTCGCGGAACGTACACGGTGAGTGGAGTAGACGAGAGACTCGAAAAGAGGGCGGCAGTAGCGCACAAATTCCTGCACATCGAATACTCCGGGTAATGGGGACCTGTGCAGTGCTGACACGGACTAGTGGTAGTGTGTGGTAAAAACTAATTCTTTTTTTAGGGAGAAAAGAGAGAAGTTTTTAATGTTAGGATGATGCCAATGCAATGCATGAGAAGGAAAATAATGTACAAGGGAGCATAGCAGAGTTTTGTTTGACCCTAATACTAAGGCGAGAATAACAAAGGTACATGGTACAAGGTACAAGGTACGAGTATTAACATGGCGGAGTGCGCAGGTGCATGTGTAAACATGGCTTAACTGTAGGGGGCACGTGAAAACATGGCCAGTGTGCATGTGTAAACATGGCAGGTGTGTGCATGTGTAAACATGGCAGGTGTGTGCATGTGTAAACATGGCGGGTGTGTACACATGGCAGGTGTGTGCATGTGTAAACATGGCAGGTGTGTGCATGTGTAAACATGGCATGTGTGTGCATGTGTAAACATGGCAGGTGTGTGCATGTGTAAACATGGCAGGTGTGTGCATGTGTAAACATGGCAAGTGTGCATGTGTAAACATGGCAGGTGTGTGCATGCGTAAACATGGTAGGTGTGTGCATGCGTAAACATGGCAAGTATGTGCATGTGTAAACATGGCAAGTGTGCATGTGTAAACATGGCAGGTGTGTGCATGCGTAAACATGGCAGGTGTGTGCATGCGTAAACATGGCAAGTGTGTGCATGTGTAAACATGGCAAGTGTGTGTGAGGTGCACGTGTAAACATGGCAAGTGTGTGCATGTGTAAACATGTTTAGTGTGTGCATGTGTAAACATGGCAAGTGTGTGCATGTGTAAACATGGCAAGCATCATGATGTAAACGAAAGTTAGACCCACTAAGTTTGAAAAAGTTTCAAAGCAGTCCCCAGCAGAGTCGCCACTGTGAATACGTGTGTTTGAATTTGGGAATATATTCATAGCAACATTAAAATTATGAGAGTCGCCACGCCGTTTTAGTTATAGCCAAAACATTGAGAAAAAACATGTTTAATGGGTTCGGGGGTCAAATTACAACAAGAGAAGAATATTGAACGTTATCACTCCTATTGCCTGAATGATCGGTCTTTCTATCATGATGAATGTGTTAGTAGTGTGTTAGTGTTTGAGACCGGATCCGAAGATTGCCTACGTTCCTCTCAACGTGAGAAGCTCAGGTCAGCGTAGTTCGAGAAGAATTTAGAATAGGCAGAAGAATCGGGATCATGCATAATGAGGGGGAATTACCTAAAGTTTAGGGTTTAGAAGTAGTTCCTAGATCATCCTTGGGTCGATGAACCCTAGATCATCATCGGCTATGAAATAACATGTAATTATGAAGATCGCAACCCTAAATATAGCATAAATAAGGTTTTAATCTATGAACACGAAGAACATGTGAAGAACATATATGAACATATGAATGAACATGCAAAGCTCATGAAGAAACTATGAATAAACATGTACGAACATGAATATAAAAGATCTACATTAGAAATAATGCAAGAACGTGAAGAAATAAGTTAGAAAACTTACCTATGTTGGCAAGAAATAAACCTTGATCTTCTTGGAGGTTTGAATGCTAATTAGAGAGCAAAATTGTGTTTAAGAACTCCCAAATTCGGATCCCCCTAAACCAATAGCATGAGATTGGTTTATATAGTAAACTGAGGGGAAGATCTGATGGTCCAGATCATCCGGGGCGGATGTGGCCGCGTGGCCAATATTGAGGGCGGCGGCGAAAGTGGCCGCGTGGCCAATATTGAGGGCGGCGGCGAAAGTGGCCGCGTGGCCATCGTTGCGCGCTGACTTGAAATTCAAGCTAGGGTTTTACTGTTCATACAAGGCAACCCTAAATGTCCTTATTTAATGTTTTCTAGAACATTGAGCTATTTTTGGGAATCCGGGACAAGTCTTTGCAAGGTTTCTAATTCCCATAAAGTCCTTGTATATTTGGGAAAGCCCTAATAAACTCATTTTCAGATCGGGTACTAACAGGAAGATCTAGAATTCCCTTCTGTAGAGGAACTCTTACCCCTAAGTCAGATGCAATCAATCTTCTTCTCTCAGCCATTTCATCGGCAGCATCGGGTTCAGACTTGATAGCTACAGAGGGAGCAGTAAGTGTTGCACCGGCAAGAAGAGATGGTGCAAACCTAATCTGCTTGGCTCTTGGATCGGTAGATGGAATTTGAGATGAAGGAATTTGAGCAACAACAGGCTTTGGCTTTTGAGCAGCAGGAGGATCATCAGTAGATACAAACTTTGATCTTTTGACTTGAGCTTTATCGGCAGCTTTGACCAACTTTCTTTTCTTGGGTGCTGGTGGAGTAGAATCGGCAAGGATCCTGTCAGAAGAAGGAGCAGGAGTAGAAACGTAGGTAGGAGCAACAGCAGCAACCTTGATAACTTTCTTTGCCTTCTTCTTCTTTGGAGTACCAGCAGCAGGAACAACAATAGCGCCGGTAGAAGCCTTCTTGGTAATTATCTTCCAGTCAGTAAGCTTAAAGGATTTAAGCTTATCAAATTCAAGGCTTGGAGGTGCTGGGGAAGCTCTGACAATCTCTAAATTGTTCCTTAAGATTGTGCTTATCAGCATGTAGTGACAACCCTTACCAGGGTGAGCCTTTTTCTTTCTTCTGTCTTCTTTCCACTTAACAGTAGCAATTGCAATAACCCTAAAGAGATAGGCACACCAGTTGAATTCTTCTTGAAGTACAATGGCTGCCATTGCCTCAAACTGTACATCTGTAACATGGCTGTGAGAGCCAAATCTGCAGACCAAGCACCTATCAACAATTTTAGTAAGAGCAAAAAATCTTCTTCAATAATGAGCCTTCATATGATTATCTCCACTAAGTCTAGGACCGGCTCCCCTCATAAGGGTCCATGCCTTGTCCAAGAAATTATCATCAGTAAGACTAGTTTCACCTTCATTTCCAAGGAGTGGGAAAATAGCAGAAATAGAGGATGAAGTGATGGAGATAGGGACGCCGGCAACAGTAGAGTTGATGGAGACAAAGGTAGAAGGGTCGTTTGTAGCAGTGATAACTGAGGCGTTGGAGAAGAACTCTTGAACTTGACTCAAAAATAAGAACTCAACACCAGTTGGAGTGATGAAGGAATCGAGTAGAGAGCCAATAAATAGATTCTTCAGGAAATCCCCATCAGTTGAGTCTTTGAAGAACACGGAGTCAACGTAACCTCTATAGATATCCTTTTCGTTGCTTGACATTATCTGCAAATTTACTCAAAAAATCTCACAAGTTAAAATCAATTAGATTAAAAAATTAGAAATGCAAGTGTAATATCATTAGATAATTACCAGAGAATAGAGCAAGATCTATTGAAGAATGGTAGGAACAGTTAGAAGATGATGAACACAAGCAATAGTGAGAATTCAAGAGAGAAAGAGAAGCGAAGAGAAAAAGATGAGTTTAAGTGAAGCTTTTATATGTTATGGGAGAGAGTGAAAAGGAAGGGTTTGCATGGGGAAAAAATAAATAATGATGAGTTTAACTGATGCGAATAACTCGGAGAACGTGCGCACACAATGAATTAAATGCGCGTACCGGATGGTTAAGTATAGACGGTTAAACTTAGGAGAGAGAAGGGGTATAAATGGCAACAATAATATTGTGAATAAGAGTTACCTTTCTGATTTATCACAAGGATTTAGGATAAATCTTTGACACAATTTGGGTAAGGCGGTGCACACACGTGTCAGAGAGGTGGTGTGACCGATTGTACATTTGTTTTGACTTTGCTTACGTCATGTGTCAGAGAATCCTTATCCGTTAAGAATGAGATCTACCGATTAAGTTTGAATTTTGAAAATCGGCAAGACATATTGTCAGGAAGATGTTGTTGGTCGGCATGTTGCTTTTGGTCGGCAATACTTTTGGTCGGCAAATTATTTCATACTTTGCTGATTAGATCGGCAGACTGACACAAGTAACAGAGTAGGCACAGTTTTACGAAAGTAATCAATCATACCTATTTCACCTTTGAGGAATTCAAATCTTTTCTGATCCAAGGGTTTTGTCAGTATGTCTGCTCTTTGAAAATCGGTATGAACCTTGAGCAGCACAACATTTCCCTTTTCTACATGTTCTTTCAGAAAGTGGTATTTGATGTCTATGTGCTTGGTTTTGGAGTGCATGACCGGATTGTTTGATACTGAGATAGCAGAAAGTGGTATTTGATGTCTATGTGCTTGGTTTTGCAAGCATGCGTGTACTCCATATCTTCGCCATTAATGCTAAAGATACCGCATTTAATGCTCCTCAACTACCTAGCTGGATATTCAAATTGCAAGCCTTCTTCTACAAGACTCAAGACATTCACTCCTCTTATAAATAGTGGACTTAGAGCATTGAAGACGGTTGGTGAAAATAGAGCATTGAAGAGAGTTAAATGTTTTTTTAGTATTCATTTAAGGAATCCGTTGTTTGAAGTTATTCACACACCCACCTGACTGAGATAATTTCTCTTGGACTTGCCGCTCAAAAACACTTGGTCAGATTTGTATTACGATCCATTAGTGATCTCTAGAATTTAGTCTTTGTTTTCGGCAAAGCCGTGCTTGTAATAGACTAGAGATATCTAATAGTACTCTTAACCCAAATCCAAGTTCTGACCAAACTTGGTAGAGGACATAGCAGTATTTACACTGTGAACCTCTCCAAATCTTTGTGTCTCTGTTGTTTACTTTATCTTTGCCGGTTGGAACTCTATCACCGACAGATCGTATATGTTTGTACTGATTCATTGTAATTTCCATTGACCAATCTCTTGAAACTGCATTGAACTTTTAGAAATCACTTTGTGTTAAACCAAGCTCTCAAAACCTTTTTCACTAATTTTGTGTGAGTTAAAACCAAATCATATCTTCTCCGCTGCGCTTACTGATAATTGTTTGCAAACTGATAAGTGACTTTGCATTTATAAAAGTGTTTCTTTGTAAAAGTTTAAAAAGGCTATTCACCCCCCCTCTAGCCTATTTTCCTACCAATTGGGCCTAACAATTGGTATCAGAGCTTGGAATTTTGAAAGAAATTTCCAAGCTTTGTAGCTTGTTTGCCGATACCATAGCAGGAAAAATCATGCAGTCATTTAACATCACTACCATACCATTGTTGAATGTCAACGAGTTTGGTGTCTGGAAATCTCGTATAATAAAGTATATGAACTCAATCGATGATCGGTTGATGAAGGTCATAGAAGGTGGTCCAATAATTCCTTTAAAAGTCTCAACCACCTATAGACCTATTCCCTCCACTCCGCTGACACAACATGCTGATCGTGACACTGAACAAGAAACCTATGTTCAGATTGAAGAAACTTTGGTCGAGAAACCAAGAGAGGAATGGACTGAGGACGACAAACTTTCAGCTGCCTTAGATGGAAAAGCATGCCACATTATTTCTTGTGGTTTGGACGACAAGCAATATAAACTCATTGACTTGTGCTCCACGGCTCAAGAATGCTGGAACAAGATCCTAGCATACTTTGAACGTGATGAGCAGGTAAAGGACAACAGACTCTATGATTGCATTGCTGAGTTTGAATCCTTCAAGAAACAAGATGGTGAATCACTAAGGAGTTCCTACGACAGATTCTGTGAGGTAAGTAATTTATGTGCTTCATTAGGAAAGGTTTATACTTTGAAAGACCTGAATATTCGTTTTCTAAGTTCTTTGGGAAATGAGTATCATACCAAGGTCACCGCTGTTAGAGAAGTGAGAGACTTGAACAAGACTTCTATTCAGAATCTTGTGTCTAGTCTATTTCTGTATGAGAGAGAACTGCAAAAACTTAACGTTCTCGATAAAAATTTCAAAAACTTGTCTCTATCAGCTTAGTCACAGATATCCTTCCCTTCAAACAAATTCCCTCCTATAGATCCCCATCCAATACCCTGCAGTTCCAAGACCCCTGAAACTACCTCAGAACACCCTATGGAAGAAGACGAATTTGCCGCCTTCACTAGGAACTACAAAAGGTATAAAGACTTCAAAAGGATGCAGAAAGGAAGCTACCAGCAACCAAAACCATTCACACCAACATTTCAAAAACCAGCAAGTTACAACAAACCCTCAACAAGTGCTACCGACAGAAAGAACAACAAAGGTGATCTTGTTTGCTACAACTGCAGAAAACCTGGTCACTTTGCTTCTAAATGTCCTCAACCAAAATATGAGTATATGAGGAAGTCATTCAACAAGAGACATCCCAAGTGTCGAAGCTTTGTTGCCGATGAAAGCACAGAAAAGGACTTGCCGGTTTGGTGTAAAACTGACTCAGACGAAGATGCTGATGAAGATGAAGATGCCGATGTAAGTTTTGTTTCCCTAGACATGGAAGATGCCGATACATCCACATTACCGACTCCAGTCTACCGAGATCCTACACGTTTAATAAACGTTGTAATTGTTATCATTTATTTCATATCAATAAAGAAATGTTTTGATTATTATTGTTGTTCATGTTTACTTATAATAATCACCGTCACTAGTACTTGTTAAGCACTAGTATAAAGGCTAAATGATCATGGGATGATCATGTTAGATTTATGGGTACTTGTTTGGAACAAGGTACTGGACATGACCAGCTGTATGAGATTTATGTCATGGTCTATGTCGTACATATATCTCATATTAGTTATGTCATTCGAATCCTTAGACATGAAGTTATTATAGTCTTCCACTTGATGAATATTATGTTTGACATATTCAAATGCTACCTTTAACCGGGTATTTATAAAGGGTATGATTGGCATAATCGGATTACGTAGGGAAGAATAATAAGCTAAATGGATTTGTCCCTCTTCGGAGAGATGTCAAGCTTGAGCCTCTCGTAGGAATGATGTTGATGAAAATGTTCGGCCGGACTCAGATGAATTGATTAGATCAATGTCATTTGTATTATCAACATATTCAGAATCGAGAAAGTATTGAACAAAACAAGTTGACATGTTGACCATGACTTGTGTTTAATGACATCGTGGACAAAGGGATTATGACATATTCTAAAGGAATGCGAACTTGTATCTAGTTATACTATTTGGGTAGGTATGACGGTTTGCTAGAACCTAATCATATCTTATGGTTTCATGTTTGAACCCATTGCCAACTTAGTATAATCCTAGAGGGTCACACACAATAGAACGAATCTTAAATAAGGACTATATTGGAATTTTGGAAACTTTGGGAATCTGGACAAGTGGGCGACCGCACAGGATGGATTGGGCAGCCGCACAGTTTGGGTCAGTTTGTACCAGAAACCTTCCAGATAGATGTGCGACCGCACAAGGGTTTTGGGAGGCCGCACACCATGTCGGGACTGGTTTCCTAATTTGATTTGGAAAAGAATTTTGGACGGGTTTAGACACAAGTTTCCTATTTGGAATAGGTCTAACTTGTATATAAATAGCCAAATTCGGGCCAGAACCAGACATAGCTTTTGTGCAAGTCTCCAAAGAGTTTGAGAGAGTTTTATTTTGTTCCAAGACATCCTTTGATTGAAGAACAAAATAATACACAAATAAAATTCCATATAGTCATATTAAATTGTGAAAGTGTGTTTCATAATTTTGGTCTAGCAACCAAGATCAAGAAGCTCCTTGATATTCGTTCGTGGTGTGGATACCGCTAGAGGGTGAAGCTCATCATCTTCAAAGTTCGTGTTCTTACTTTCATTGTGATCAAGCTTCAAATCTCCACCAAGATCAAAGCTAGAATTCATAGCCATCAAGGGTTAGTTTTTCCTCTATTCATATTGTTGTATTTGATTTAATCATATGAACGGATCTATGGGCTTTGGGTTTCATAAATTGTGAATGCTAATTTCCGCTGCGCATGTGTCTACGAAACCCAACAGTGGTATCAGAGCCCCGTTCATGTTGATTATTTCAATACCTAGATCATGTTGTGTGTATATAAATTGTTTATGTGCCTTACATGATATGAATATTGGAATATATGATGTTTATGTGTTTTGTGATTTTATGTGGTTTATTGTTTTGCAACTTTAATCGCACGATTCAATCGCAATAAATATTATGATGGATCATGAATTGTCTGATTATTAATTCTGATTGGATCATGGTTTTAATAATCGAGGAAAAAAAATTTTGAGACAAAATTTTTGAACTTTAAAAATTCTGTACATTCTGATCCCTGTGGGCGACCGCACAGTGGAACCTGGGCGGCCGCACAGGCCTTCTTGGGCGGCCGCACAAAAGGATCAGAGAGTCTGATTTTGGTCAAAAATCAGAATCTGGAATTTTTCAAAAAAAAATTCAACAAAGCCAGTAACAGAACTAGTCCAGACCTGCTGATCTGGAATGGGTTTTGGGTAGTTGGTTTATGTGTGGATCTTGGGGTTTGATTTTCCTATTTGTTTTAGTCTTGTGATTCTAAGATTGGTTCAAGGTTTGGATGGCTAATCTGCGTTCATCGAGATTGTGTTTCCCAAACTTGATCGCAATCAAAGTTTCAAAGATAAAACGAAGTTAGAATTATGAAGAGTTCATAATTGCTAAAATTAAGAAACAAAGTTCTTGATTCAATGATTGGAGATCCATGTGAAATTGTGGATGAAATTGGCCTACGTTCATCGAGACCATCTATTGCTTAGTTTCGGCCACATGGACTACTTTCTTGGTATCTTGAATTAGTGCGGAATTATGGATGCCTCATGGCTTAGTTTCGGCCGCACTTCTTGTTGTCTTGATTTGGAGATAATGACCAAAGTTGAAATAGTCTCATCCTCATAATTATAGAGAAACTAATGACACACGAATATCATGCTCAAATTAATGGAGATTAATTTAGTGGCTAAACTTGATGTGTAACATGTTTATATTATGTGCTCATAAATGTGTTATATGCTATATGTGATGAACCTTCAAAGAAAGTTTTAAGTCTTTTTGCCATGCCATGATTAAAACACTTGTTTATACATGGGTGATTTTGATGTGGGTTCGCCTCCGCGAAGTGCATTAATTTTATTCATGTATGAGCAAGATGAGGTTCATTAGTTTAATGTGGGCTTGCCTCCGCAATGTGCATTAAATTTGAATGGTTTCTATATGTTTAAAATGGTTGGAATTAATTAGGCGTCAAAACGGTTTTGGGCCTAGGCAAAAGATGAGATTAAACATGCTTTGGAAATTGGATTTCTCAAAGAATCTCATAAAAGGACCTAAGAATCATATGGGATATGATTGACATGATCGTCTACCTAATTAATTTAGTTTTGAGCGGTCCGCCTCCGTGGACTCAAAAGTTAAATTAAAGTTGGATCTTAGCCCAATTAAATTATATTATACATTGGATTTATATGAAGGTTATATAATTTAGTGGGAGTAATTTTGTTTGATAAATACATTATTTATTTCTTTAATGAAAAACGGTACTTATTAAATTTTGGAAATTTTGCATATTTGTAGACAATGACTACTAACACTCAATCAGTTTCGTTGCGATCAATCCTTGAGAAGGATAAGCTCCAAGAGAATGGTACGAACTTTATGGATTGGATCCGTAGCCTAAGAATTTTTCTTAGGCAAGAAGATAAGTTGTACATTCTCGATGGGCCTCTTCCTGCTGAACCAGAACCTACTACCCCTAGGGCAGAAAGAGACAATTACAAGAAACATCGTAATGATTCTAGAGATGTAAGCTGTCTCATGCTTGCTACTAGCCATGTTTCAAGAACAAGCTAGGCAAGAGAGGTACAAGACCATTATTGGATTCACTACTTGCAAAATGAATGAAGGGCAACAAGTGAGTTCTCACATGCTGAAAATGAAAGGTTATGTAGAGCACCTTGAGAAACTTGGCTATCCAATCCCATTGGAGCTAGCCACGGATCTCATTCTTAATTCATTGCCTAAAAGTTATAACCAGTTTGTGATGAATTATAACATGCATGGAATGGATAAGAATCTCTCCGAGTTGCATGGGATGCTTAAAACTGCGGAGATGAAGATTGCAGAGTAAGGTTCTCCCGTGCTCTTAGTTCATGATGGGAAGAAGGCTGGTGCCAAAGGAAAGGGTAAGAAAGTTGTCAAACCCAAGATAAGCAATGCAAGTGTTGCCAAGGCTTTTGAGGCAAAACCCGATTCACAAAAGGATGCAATCTGTTTCCATTGTCAAGAAATTGGTCATTGGAAACGTAATTGCAAAGCTTTCTTGGAAGAGCAAAAGAAGAAGAAGAGAAGCAAGGCTGCGTCAACTTCAGGTATCTATATGATAGATATTATCCTTTCTACCACTGATTCTTGGGTATTGGATACCGGATGTGGTTCTCACATTTGTTTAAATGTGCAGGGTCTAAAGAATAGGAGACTACTTAAAGAGGGTGAAGTAGACCTACGCGTGGGGAATGGAGCAAGAGTTGCTGCATTAGCCATAGAGACTTATGAAGTCACTTTACCTTCCGGATTAATTCTTGTTTTGAACAATTGTTATTATGTTCCGGATTTAAGTAGAAATATTATTTCAATTTCTTGTTTGGATAATGAAGGTTTTAAGTTTCTTATTGAGAATAAGAAATTTTCTATTTATTTAAATGATGCGCTTTATGGTATTGCTAATTCATTTAATGGCCTTTATGTCTTGGATGTCAAGAATGAAAATAATGACAATGTCTATCATGTAAATAAGAAATCTAAACCTAATGATGTAAATCATACCTATTTATGGCATGGCCGTCTTGGTCATATTAATGAGAAGCGTATCTCAAAACTCCATGGGGACGGACTTTTGGGTTCATGTGACCTTGAGTCATATGATACTTGCGAGTCGTGTCTTCTTGGAAAAATGACTAAGACACCTTTTACCAAGTTGGGTGAAAGGGCAAGCGACTTATTGGGGTTGATACATTCCGATGTATGCGGACCATTAAGTAGCAATGCTAGGGGAGGATTTCAATACTTTATAACCTTCACTGATGATTATAGTAGATTTGGGTATGTTTACCTAATGAAACATAAAAGTGAAGCATTTGAGATATTTAGAATATTTCAAAATGAAGTAGAAAAATAACTTGGCAAAAGTATTAAGGCACTTTGATCAGATCGAGGTGGAGAATACTTGAGTCAAGAATTTGATGATCATCTAAAGAATTGTGGAATAGTTTCACAATTGACTCCACCCGGAACACCACAATGGAATGGTGTGTCCGAGAGGAGAAATTGGACTTTGTTAGACATGGTTCGATCAATGATGAGTCAATATCCTTTTGGGGTTACGCTCTAGAAACCGCTGCTTTCACACTAAATCGTGTTCCAACTAAATCGGTTCAAAAGACTCCATATGAGATGTGGAGCGGAAAGAAAACTTGTTTATCTTTCATGAAGATTTGGGGTTGCGAAGCCTATGTCAAAAGACTAGTCTCTGACAAACTTGCACACAAATCTGACAAATGTATTTTCGTGGGATATCCAAAGGAACTAGAGGATATTACTTTTACAACCGAGAGGACAACAAAGTGTTTGTTGCCCGAACTGGTGTCTTTCTAGAGAAAGAGTTTCTCTCCAAAGAAATCAGTGGGAGTAAAATAAGTCTTGAAGAAATTCGAGACCCAGAAAATAACATTGAACCAATAGTGGAACAAGAACAAGAACCACAAGGAGTTGTGGAACCTGTTCAAAATACACAAGCAACTCGCAGATCTAGTAGGTTACGATCCGAGCCCGAGAGATATGGATTTCTCGTAACGGATAGTAATGAGGTGGAAATCATTGAGAATGATGAACCGACAACCTACCAAGAGGCGATGTCTTCTCCTGATTCGGACAAGTGGCTTGGAGCCATGGAATCCGAATTGCAATCCATGCAAGACAATCAAGTTTGGAATTTGATTGATGCACCCGAAGGTGTAAAAACCATAGAATGCAAATGGGTCTTAAAGAAGAAGAATGACATGGATGGGAAGGTGCATACTTACAAAGCTAGACTTGTAGCGAAGGGTTATAGGCAATTTCATGGTATTGACTATGATGAAACCTTTTCACCCGTAGCAATGATCAAGTCTATAAGAATTTTGCTTGCCATTGCCGCATATCATGACTATGAAATATGGCAAATGAACGTCAAAACCGCTTTCCAAAATGGAAAACTCCAAGAGGATGTGTATATGACACAACCAGAAGGTTTTGAACAAGATTCTAAAGTATGCAAATTGCAGAGATCCATCTATGGATTGAAGCAAGCTTCTAGGAGTTGGAATCTCCGTTTTGATGAATCGGTCAAAGAGTTTGGTTTCATCAAGAACGAAGATGAGCCTTGTGTATACAAGAAGATTAGTGGGAGCATAGTGCTATTCCTTATTTTATACGTGGATGACATATTACTCATTGGAAACGATATTCCTACACTTCAGTCCGTAAAGACTTGGTTAGGAAAATGCTTCGCAATGAAAGATATGGGTGAAGCCGCATATATACTTGGCATTAAGATCTATAGAGATAGATCAAGGAGGCTACTTGGTTTAAGCCAATGTACATACATTGACAAGGTCATTAGAAGATTCCGTATGGAAAATTCTAAAAAAGGTGCCTTGCCCGTGTTACATGGAGTTTCTCTAAGCAAGACTCAATGTCCTAAGACAAAAGTTGAGCGTGAGAAAATGAATGATGTTCCATATGCTTCGGCAATTGGGTCCATCATGTATGCCATGATTTGTACTAGGCCGGATGTATCTTATGCTTTAAGCATGACAAGTAGATACCAATCCGACCCCGGTGAAAATCACTAGATGGCTGTAAAAGCGATTCTTAAGTACTTGAGAAGAACTAAAGACTCGATTTTGGTCTATGGAGGAATAGAAGATGATCTCGTTGTAAATGCTTACACGGATGCAAGCTTCCAAATCGACAAAGATGATAGCTGATCACAATCAGGTTTTGTGTTTATGTTAAATGGTGGAGCTGTAAGCTGGAAGAGTTCCAAGCAAAGTACAACCGCTGATTCTACAACTGAAGCTGAGTATATTGCTGCATCAGATGCTGTAAAGGAAGCTGTTTGGATTAAGAAGTTCATCACTGAACTTGAAGTGGTTCCTAGTTTTTGCTAATCCAATAGACCTTTATTGCGATAATAATGGTGCTATTGCTCAAGCAAAGGAACCAAGAGCACATCAGAAATCCAAACACATACTTAGGCGTTTTCATATCATTCGAGAGATCGTTGATAGGGGAGATGTAAATATATGCAGAGTACCTACTGATGACAATGTTGCGGACCCGCTAACAAAGGGACTTCCACAAGCTAAACATGATGGTCATGTTAGGTCCATGGGTATTAGATACATGGGAGATTGGGCCTAGGGCAAGTGGGAGATTGTTGGTAGTGGTGCCCTAGGCACGTTTAATAAACGTTGTAATTGTTATCATTTATTTCATATCAATAAATAAATGTTTTATTTATTATTGTTGTTCATGTTTACTTATAATAATCACCGTCCCTAGTACTTGTTAAGCACTAGTATAAAGGCTAAATGATCATGGGATGATCATGTTAGATTTATGGGTACTTGTTTGGAACAAGGTACTGGACATGACCCGCTATATGAGATTTATGTCATGGTCTATGTCGTACATATATCTCATATTAGTTATGTCATTCGAATCCTTAGACATGAAGTTATTATAGTCTTCCACTTGATGAATATTATGTTTGACATATTCAAACGCTACCTTTAACCGGGTAGTTATAAAGGGTATGATTGGCATAATCAGATTCACGTAGGGAAGAATAATAAGCTAAATGGATTTGTCCCTCTTCGGAGAGATGTCAAGCTTGGGCCCCTCGTAGGAATGATGTTGATGAAAATATTCGGCCGGACTCAAATGAATTGATTAGATCAACGTCATTTGTATTATCAACATATTCGGAATCGAGAAAGTATTGAACAAAACAAGTTGACATGTTGACCATGGCTTGTGTTTAATGACATCGTGGACAAAGGGATTATGACATATTCTAAAGGAATGCGAACTTGTATCTAGTTATACTATTTGGGTAGGTATAACGGTTTGCTAGAACCTAATCATATCTTATGGTTTCATGTTTGAACCCATTGCCAACTTAGTATAATCCTAGAGGGTCACACACAATAGAACGAATCTTAAATAAGGACTATATTGGAATTTTGGAAACTTTGAGAATCTGGACAAGTGGGCGACCGCACAGGATGGATTGGGCAGCCGCACAATTTGGGTCAGTTAGTACCAGAAACCTTCCAGATAGATGTGCGACCGTACAAGGGTTTTGGGCGGCCGCACACCATGTCGGGACTGGTTTCCTAATTTGATTTGGAAAAGAATTTTGGACGGGTTTAGACACAAGTTTCCTATTTGGAATAGGTCTAACTTGTATATAAACAGCCAAATTCGGGCCAGAACCAGACATAGCTTTTGTGCAAGTATCCAAAGAGTTTGAGAGAGTTTTATTTTGTTCCACGACATCCTTTGATTGAAGAACAAAATAATACACAAATAAAATTCCATATAGTCATATTAAATTGTGAAAGTGTGTTTCATAATTTTGGTCTAGCAACCAAGATCAAGAAGCTCCTTGATATTCATTCGTGGTGTGGATATCGCTAGAGGGTGAAGCTCATCATCTTCAAAGTTTGTGTTCTTACTTTCATTGTGATCAAGCTTTAAATCTCCACCAAGATCAAAGCTAGAATTCATAGCCATCAAGGGTTTCGACCACACTTCAAAGAGATTAGTGTCAAAGCAGAGAACCCAAATGGATACAGAGTTCACAAAGTGGGAACCTCACTCTATGGTCAGTGTAACTCTATTCAATTCACTGCCATCAAACCTAAACCCTTACCAATGACGAGAAAATTATCATTCACTGAGCATCCTAGCATTGCCAAAAGCTTCTCTAAACCCATCTCTTCTCTACCTGACTTCTCTCCCAAACCTATTCCCTCTGCCACCAAAATTTTAGCTGATCCCTTTCCTGAAATATCCAAAGCTGAAATGGTAGAGACAATGGATGAACTTTTTATTCATCATGAGAAGCTGAGTAGCGTTCATAAAGTGATGACTGTTGATTTCAAAAGAATTTCTGCAGAGAATGACTTGCTTATGTCTGAACTTAAAGTTCTCAAAGGACATGAGCTTGAGTCTGTTCTTCTAAAGAAAGAAAACCTAGATCTCAAAAGTCAAGTGGCAGTATTGATAGCTCAGATCGAAGATCTTGTGAAAAGAAACAATCATCTCTCAAGGATTGTTGATTCTTACACAAAATCTAGAGTTGCTGTTGAAACAATCCTACAGACCCAAATGTCATATAAGGACCAATCTGGGTTAGGATTTGATTCCAGCAGCAGTAGCTCTACTGAAACTTGTGTGACCGAGAAAAAGGATGAGAAAGTTGAATGTATTTCTGTTAACTCACTGCATATGAATGCTAAGCCTAGGGTATAAAGTGCTGTTGCATGAAGTATCCTAAGAACCAGAACAAAAGAAATGATAAGCACAAACAAAGATATGTTAAGGTTGCTGATACTGAGTCTGCCGATAATGGTATTCTTGGTAAATACATCAGCAGAGCAAGTGCTGTCGGTCTAACCACCTCTGCTGCCGATGGACAAGTACCTAAAAAGGTAACTGCCAAAGGTAAACAGAATGGAAAGAAAGGCAACACTATCACCTTTAAACCTACTAAGTTTGTGCCTGCTCAATTCTCTAGTTCTGCCGATGCACTAACTAAACAGAATGATGTTCTACCGACTCCACAGCCCATCAGTCAAGTGAGATGTTCTAATTGTTCTGATTATGGTCACAAGGCTCATGAATGCCTCTTGAAACACCTATCTGGACCCATTGAGGTTGCATCCTCTAGTGGTGGCCAGATGTGGTTGCCAAAGAGGAACTAACCCTCAGACCCAAGAATAAGGGGGACCATAAGCATACCGTTTTATTTCAGGAATGCTTCATGGCCTCAACTGGTGCAAGCAAGGATTTATGGATTCTAGATAGTGGCTGTTCAAGACACATGACAGGATTTGCAGATCTACTTGCCGATATCTCAGAAGCATCAGGTCCCCCAGTGGTTTTCGGTGATAATGCCAAAGGAAAAATCATCGGTATTGGTACCATCAAGAGACGTGAAGTTACTGTACAGAAGGTGTCTCTAGTAGATGGCTTGAAACACAACCTTCTATCTATTTCACAATTTTGTGATAAAGGGATGCAATGTGTATTTACTACTTCCAGTTGCTATGTGAAAGACATTACTTCCAATGAAACCCTTCTCACTGCCAAAAGAAAAGGTAACATTTATGCAGTAGACTTAAGTGCTATTACTGGTGTTGCTAATGTTTGTTTTGTAGCTAAGAACATCAGTGAGAACTCATGGCTATGGCACAAGAGACTCAGTCACTTGAACTTCAAATATCTATCCAAGCTTGCCGGTTCAAATCTGGTTACCGGTTTACCTCAAGTGTCTGCTGATCAAGGAAAGAAATGCAAGGCCTGCCAGCTTGGAAAATAACATAAATCATCCTTCCGAAGCAAGCCCTGCATGTCAACATCTAAGTGCCTCCAAATGCTACATATGGATCTATTTGGCCCCACAACTACAACAAGTATTGGGGGAAGTAGATATACCTTGGTTGTAGTAGATGATTTCTCTAGATGTACTTGGGTGGAAACCTTCAGTCACAAAGATGACACATATGCCGTTGCTTCCAAGTTATTCAGACTACTACAAACACAGAAAGAAAGCGATATCATCAGCATAAGATCAGACAACGGCATTGAATTCAAGAACAATGGTATTGCTCAGTACTGTGATGATCATGGCATAGACCACAACTTCTCAGCTGCCGGTACACCACAACAAAATGGTGTCATTGAGAGAAAGAGCATAACTCTCATTGAAGCTGGTAATACCATGATTGCTGAAGCCAGGCTGCCGAAATACTTTTGGGCTGAAGCCATCAATACCGCCTGCTTCACTTAGAACAGATCTCTTATCAACAAATTCCATAACAAGACTCCTTATGAACTTTGGAGAGGCAGAACTCCCAACATTGGATTCTTCAAAATATTCGGCTGCAAATGTTACGTGCTTTACAACGGTAAAGAGCACAGAGGTAAATTTGATGAGAAAGCTGATAAAGGAATCTTTGTTGGATACGCTAAACATAGTAAGGCCTTTCGAGTCTTTAATAAGAAAATTTTGAAAATTGTTGAATCTGTTCATGTAACCTTTGATAAATTTGATTTGTTAGAGTCTGACAAGGCTCCAAATAGTACTAATGCTTCTAGTGCTCATGAGACAGGTGAATCCAGTAATTCTAACCCTACAGGTCAAGTACCAGCTGCTGATCCAGTCATTTCAGTAGAAGAACCAGCAGATACTCATTATTTCCCATCATCGGTAGAACATGATCTTACCGATAACTTTCATAATCCATTTGCCGATGCAAATTCCGCTGATCATCCTGAAGACAGATCAAGCCTTCAACCAATTTCTGTTACAAGATCTAATCCTCCAAGTTCTTACCCACCTTTCACTCAAAACTCTAACTCTTCCTCTCAGTCATCTACTGACCTTGATCCTCCTCTAGAATCACTTCAACAAGAGTCAGTCAGACAAGATGTGCCGAGAGAAGTTAGACCAGTTCGTGATCATCCATTTGAAAATGTGATTGGTGATGTCTTTGGTCCAAGATTGACAAGAAACCTTAGTAGAGCATTTGCTGAAAGTCTCTTCTCATCTGCTATGGTTTCCAACATAGAACCAAAGAAGACTGAAGAAGCTCTTGCCAATCCTGGTTGGGTTGAAGCCATGCAAGAGGAACTGAATCAGTTTGAAAGATGCAATGTATGGGAACTCGTACCAAGACCAACTTCTCAGCAAGTTATTGGTACAAAATGGGTCTATAGGAACAAAATGGATGAAGCTGGGAATATTATTAGAAACAAAGCAAGGTTAGTTGCTAAAGGCTACCGACAAAAAGAAGGAATTGACTACGATGAGACATTTGCTCCGGTTGCAATATTGGAAGCTATAAGACTTTTCTTAGCCTATGCTGCCTTCAAAGAATTCAAGTTATATCAAATGGACGTGAAAAGTGCATTCTTAAATGGAGAACTCCAAAAACTTGTTTATGTGGAACAACCACCTGGTTTCGAGGACTCTAAGAAGCCTAATCATGTCTACCGATTGAAGAAAGCTCTCTACGGCCTAAAGCAAGCTCCAAGGGCATGGTATGAAACCCTTTCTAAGTTCTTACTTAGTGATGGCTTAGGTTTCACTCGAGGTAAAATCGATACTACTTTATTTGTTGCCAAGCATAAGGGTCATTCATTGTTTATTCAAATATATGTCGATGATATTATTTTTGGTTCTACTAATGAATCACTTTGCAAAAGATTTGAGAAGCTAATGCAGAGAAAGTTCGAGATGAGCATCATGGGTGAACTAACATATTTCCTTGGACTTCAAGTCAAGCAATCCAATGAGGGAATATTCATCAGTCAACCAAGTACGCAAAAGAATTAATCAAGAAGTTTGGCTTTGAAAATGCTCACTCTCAAAGCACACCTATGGGCACTAACATTCATTTAGATAAGAGTAAGTCCGGTAAGAAGGTAGATATGACACTCTACCGAGGTATGATCGGCTCACTCCTCTATCTTACTGCCAGTAGACCAAATATTATGTTTGCTGTTTGTGTTTGTGCCCGGTTTCAAGCTGACCCTAGGGAATCTCATCTGCAAGCTGTTAAACGTATCATTAAATATCTATGTGGCACTGCTAACCTTGGATTATGGTATGCTAGATATTCATCTTTTAATCTAATAGGTTATTCAGATGCAGACTTTGCAGCTTGTAGGGTGACCAGAAAAAGTACTAGTGGAACTTGCCAATTTCTTGGTGATCGGTTGGTGTCTTGGTCATGTAAAAAGCAAGCATCAATTTCCACTTCTACTACTGAAGCTGAGTATATAGCTGCCGGTAGTTGCTGTTCACAGATCCTTTGGATGAAGCAGCAGCTTGTTGACTATGAAGTTCCATCTCAAGTTTGTCCCATCTATTGTGATAATCAATCTGCCATCTCAGTTTCCAACAACCCGGTCATGCATTCCAAAACCAAGCACATAGACATCAAATATCACTTTCTGAAGAGATTTGAATTCCTCAGAGGTGAACTAGGTATGATTGATTATTATGGTTAAAATTATGCTGACATTGCTAATTGTGTTAGTCTGCCGATCAAATCAACAGAACGAAAATTATCTTGCCGACAAACATCATGCTTATAAATATCTTGCTGACCAACAACTTGCCGAATCATGTCTTGCCGGCTTGTCAAAATTAAAAATTAAAAATTAAAAATTCATCGGTAGATCTCATCCAAACGGATAAGGATTCTCTGACACATGACGTAAGCTTAGTCAAATCAAAGGTACAATCGGTCACACCTCCTCTCTGACACGTGTGTGCACTGCTTTACCCAAATCGTGTCAAAGATTTATCCCAACTCTTTGTGATGAATCAGAAAGGTAGCCTTAACTTTATTATTGCCGCTTCTACCCTTTCTCTCTCCTAAGTTTAACCGTCTAATTTAAACCGTCCGGTTTGTGCATTTAATACATTGTGTGCGCACGTTCCCTTAGTTATTCGCTACAGTTAAACTCTTCATTATTTCTCTTTTTCCCATGCAAACTCTTCCTATTCTCTATCTCTCTTCCATGACATATATAAGCATCTCTTAATCTCCTCCTGTTCTTTTCGCTCCTCATTCTCTCTTAATATCACTATTGCTTGTGTTCTTCATCCACTTTCATATTCTCTTACGATTCTTCAAACCAGAGTTAACTCCATTTTCTGGTAACTACTTGATGATTTTACACTTGCATTTCAAATCTATTTTGAACTAATTTATTCTAACTTGTGAGATCTTTTGAGTGATTTTGCAGAAAATGTCGAGCAACGAAAAGGATATCTATAGAGGCTATGTTGACTCCACCTTCTTCGACGACGCTCTTAACGGTGATTTCTTGAAGAATCTTCTGATTGGCTCTCTTCTGGACTCCTTCATCACTCCAACTGGTGTTGAGTTTATCTTTTTGGGCCAAGTTCAAGAGTTCTCAAATGCGTCCGTCATCACTGATCCCAATGACTCCTCTGTCTTCGTCTCCATCGCCTCAACCATCGCCGGCGTGCAGATCTCTGTTACTCCTTCTATTCATGAAGCATTCCCCCTGCTTGGGAATGAGGGTGTTGACTCTATTACTGATGACAAGACCTTGGACAAGGCATGGACCCTTATGAGGGGAGCCGGTCCTAGGCTCAGTGGAGATAATCATCTCAAAGCTCATTACAGAAGAAGATTCTTTGCCCTTGCAGAGATTGTTGACAGATGCTTGGTATACAGGTCTGGCTCTCACAGCCATGTTACTGATATACAGTTTGAAGCAATAGCAGCCATCGTGTTGTAAGAAGAATTCAACTGGTGTGCCTATCTATTTAGGGTCATTGCCATTGCTGCCGTTAAGCATAAGGAGCATAGAAGGAAGAACAAGGCTCACCCTGGTAAAGGATGCCATTATATGCTGATTAGCACTATCTTGAGGTGCAACTCAGCAATAGTTAGGGCTTCCACTGCACCCCCTAGTCTTGATTTTGACAAGCTCAAATCGTTTAAGCTTTTTGATTGGAATAGGATTTCCAAAAAGGCTCCTACCAGCACAATAGTTGTTCCTGCTGCTGGTACTCCTAAAAAGAAAAAGGCAAAGAATGTTGTCAAGGTTTCTGATGTCGCCCCTGCCGACGTTTCTACTCCTGCTCCATCTACAGACAGGATTCTTGCCGATTCTACTCCAGCAGCCCCTAAGAAAAAAAGGCTAGTCAAGGCTGCTGATAAAGCTCAATTCAAGAAGTCAAAGGTTGTATCTACTGATGATCTTCCTGCTGCTCCAAGGCTAAATTCTTCAGTTGCACAAGTTCCTTCCTCTCAAATTCCTTCTACTGATCCAAGAGCAAAGCAGATCAGGTTTGCACCATCTCTTCTTGCTGGTGCAACACTTACTTCTCCCTCTGTGGTTGTCAAGTCTGAACCCAATGCTGCCGATGAAATGGCTGAGAGAAGGAGACTGATTGGATCTGACTTAAGGGTAAGAGTTCCTCTTCAAAAGGGAATTCTAGATCTTCCTTATTTACTTGAGCTCCATGCTGCTGCTGATGTAGCCTCTGGACCTTCTGTCAGAAAGTGCAAGCCAATCAGAAACCCAACATTTCACATCTTCTTCAAAAACCATTGGTCATTCACCAATAAGGTCTTATCAAAGAATTGGGTGTTCCCCATTGATCATATCCATCCGTTTGTTCACCGGTTGCTCCAGTTTCATGAGGAAAGAAAGGAGTCAGTTTCCCCTGGCAATCGTGCTGATTATGTTGATTTCACAAGGCTGAACAGGGTCACCGACATGTTTAAAGAGAAGTTTGTACCCCTTCATAAATTCCAAAGGTTGTCTGAAAGTGAGTTAAGATTGAATTTTGGAAGGTATTTTGATTTGCTATCCCTTCCCTGGAATCAGGTCTATCTATTTCAAGATAGGATCAGACAGGATTTGATGGTGCAAGACGTATGGGTTGCGTATGCCTCAGTCTTCAACCAGCTGATGAACTTTGATGAACAAGATCCTTATCAGCTGGGAAGACCTGAAGATGAGGATGACTTGCTGAACTTCAATGACAATGAAAGGCTGGATAAGAGTGCTCAAGCCACTCAATTCGTAAAGAATGTGCAGAGGATAACCCTAAATCTACTGAACGATTCAGAGGCCTTTATTAAGGCTAGAGCTGCTTCTACACCAGCATCTACCTCTATTCCTGAACAAGTTCCTTCACCAGTAATCTCACCCATTCCAACTCCAGCCATCTCTGTTGATACTGCTGATTTTGTATGTACTCACAAAGCTGCTGGTGAAACAATCACCTCTTCTGATTCTATCGGTGAGTATGATAAGCTGCCGATAAGTGTTGTCTTCAAAAAGCCCTCTTCTGATCAAGATCATGCAGCTGCTGCCCCTACTTCTATATTATCTGCTGAAGCATTTGCTGACTCAGTACAAGCCAGTGATGGATCTGAGCGTGGCTCTGCTGATAAGTCTGTTGAACAGATTGTTGAGAAAACTTCAGACACTCAACCTGCTGATGAGACCAGCACTGCTGATGAATCCTTCGTTAATCAAGTTGAGGAAACTATGGACACTCAACCTCTGATCGTTAAAGAAGACCAACTTGCATCAATTGAGGAAACTATAGAAACTCAATCTGCTGATGAAGTTGGTGACTTGCCGATATCAGGAGGAGCTTGTGCTAATGAAGAAGTTGTTGCTGATGTGTATGCTGATGAGCAAACTACCGACACTCATCCATCTGAGCCAACTGCTGACACTCAGATTATTAAGGTCCCTATCTCTTCTACTGATGTGATTCTGGTGGCACCTACTGGTGTTAGAGAGATTGTTGAGTTGGGAAGAGGTGCTGATGCAGAGATTGCCAATCTAGATCATAATGCTGACCTTGATGCTCTGATTGCTGCTGACTTACAGTTTGAGGAATTTCAGGATGCTTTATTTGCTCCTATTTCCTTTCCTTTGCTACCTGCTCCCGAGGCCCTTGTTGCTCCTGTTGTTGCTGATGAAGCACAACCGGTTCCTGTTGCTACAACTGCTGGTGGGAATGACAGCTCCGATGAAATAGATCCTGAGGACTATATAGAGCTGCCGTCAAATTCTCTGCAACCAATCCCTAATCCTTTTGGTCCAAATCATTCTTCTTCCCGGCTCGACTAGTGAACAGCTTACATTCTTGCCCTGGATTAAACCTAAATTCAAAAGGAAGAAAGGGAAAGCTCCCCGGGTCTCCAAGCTCAAGGTGAAAGGACCAGTTTTTGAACCTCTACATTGCTTGCCTGGTAAGCTCAAAGTTGGCGGCAAAATTCACTTACCTGGTCCATCTCCCAAGGAAGTCTGCATCACCACAAATGGTTGGATGAAGAGGTGCATGATGATCAATGAAGAACTCTATGAGATACTTGAATACCGAGCTACTGATCCTCGAGGTCTTCTGCACTTGGTTAAATCTGCTGCTCTTGCACTAACTCTGCCGATGTTCCATCCAAGACAGCGTGCCGATCATCTGGTCTATACCTCAAGGCTGATGAATGCCGGGTTGATGACCATAATTCTTGAAGGTCGTGCTTACTTAAACTTCATTTTGGCTATCTTTCTTTCCCTAGAAGACAATGGTGTGTTCCATATGCCGGCTGAACGTGCAGTTATTATTCATCCTCAATTTCCTTTGCTGATCGTCCGTGCCGATGTAGTTTCTTCCAATCTTGTTGCTTCCACCTCTATTTCTGCTGAGTTCCTTCTTGCCGATAAATATGCTGCTGATGCTTCTCTCCTTCAACAAGTTTTACGTTTGCCTCTGCCTTCTGCTCCCTCTCGTGTGCCAGCTTCTCCATTACTGATTGTTTATCTTCCGATTTATGATGATGAGTGTCTGTGCCTGCTCCTGATGGTCTTGTAGAAGATGCTGATCTGATCAATGAAGACTTCGTTCCTTCCTTCCTGATGCATTCTTCTCTTGGTCTTTCAAAGCCCGTGGTACTGAATAGTATGTATGAATACTTCAGTCACCTTGAAGGGGATACTGAAGATCTGCAAGTACCTGTTACTCGGGCTGATCTGGGCGATACTGGTCTCTTCCTCCGCGATAAATTGAACCGTATTCATGGGGATCTTTCTGACAAAATCCTTAAGTCCAATCAGGAGGAAGAAAGCAAGAGAATCCAAGACCTGAAAGAACTTCTGGAGGACAGAGAATCAAGGATGATTACCCTTTCAGAAAGTTTGGGAAGTATGCATTCCATTCAACAGCAGCTAGTTGATGAGTAGAGATTGCAGATCAGAGACCTAGAAAGAACTGAAAAAGATCTATCTGCTGCTAAGTCTGCTCTTACTGATGCTCAAATGAAGATAGCTGCTCTGGAAGCTAACAATGACATGCTGACGGAAAGACTGGAGAGCACTCAAATAAGGAAGAAGAGAGAAGTTGAAAAGAAAGAGAAAAGAGCAAAGAAGAAAGCCAAGCTTACCGACTCTACATCAAAGGCCACTGACCAGCAAGAGGATCCTCCTGTTTCCTAGTCAATGTAGCCAATGATATAGATATCCTGAATACCTTCAACGCTTTATCCAAGACTTCTTTGCTAACCATTACTGTCTTATGTGTGCTTATTTTTATATGTTATATTTTCTTATATTATCTGCTACTATTCATGCTAACTTTGTTTTGCAGATTATTATTCTCCCTGCTGATCATAGCAATCAACAACTCATTTTTTTCTTCTACCTTTTACTCTTACTTTTTATCATTTTGTATTTTTACCTTTTCTAAGACATCTAGTGTGTGACTTGGCTTAGGGAATGATAATAAATAGACATTCCTTATACATTCTTTTACTAAGCTAAGATAGATGTTCTAGTATAGGGTGATTGGACTTAAGCAATTAGGAGGAGATTGTTGTTCAAATTTATGTTTAGGACATAGAATTGCTTAATCCCAATCATAGTTATCACTTAGGATCCCCCAATTTTTAATAGAACCTTTGTAAGGTACCCTTAGGATTCTTGGTGACCAGCACAGGTGTATTCCAACTCTTCAATCTTGGCAAACCAGCAGAAGGAAGCACAATTAGCAGACCAGAATTCAACATGCCGATCAACTTACTACTCAAGTTGCCGATGACTCAAACAATCAGCAAGGACAATTTGAACCTTACTGACAGTCAGGTTTTGTTGTTCTATCTCAATGTCAACTTACTGATTGTCTCTATCTTTTCTGTACTGTCTTATCAGAAAGTTGTTAAACTGCTCTGTCATGATTACTGCGCCGTCTGACACATAGCTAGTTTTAGCTATACTTTGTCCCTACTTGCTTTTTGCAGGTAACCGGTTGAGACAAAGGGGTCTTTACCCATCAGACTTTTGCAAGCATGCGTGTACTCCATATCTTCGCTATTAATGCTAAAGATACCGCATTTAATGCTCCTCAACTACCCAGCTGGATATTCAAATTGCAAGCCTTCTTCTACAAGACTCAAGACATTCACTCATCTTATAAATAGTGGACTTAGAGCATTAAAGACGGGTTGGTGAAAATAGAGCATTGAAGAGAGTTGAATGTTTTTGAGTATTCATTAAAGACTCAAACATTCTGTCCAGTTAATCATTAGACATTAATAGGACATACACTTGTGCACCAACTCAACAACAATGTTAGTATTCCCGAACTAGATCATTTAAAGGAATACGTTGTTTGAAGCTATTCACACACCCACCTGAGTGAGATAAGTTCTCTTGGACTTGCCGCTCAAAAACACTAGGTCAGATTTATATTACGATCCATTAGTGATCTCTAGAATTTAGTCTTTCTTTCCGGTAAAGCCTTGCTTGTAATAGACTAGAGATATCTAATAGTACTCTTAACCCAAATCCAAGTTCTGACCAAACTTGGTAGAGGACATAGCAGTATTTACACTGTGAACCTCTCCAAATCTTTGTGTCTCTGTTGCTTACTTTATCTTTGCCGGTTGGAACTCTATCACCGGCAGATCGTATATGTTTGTAGTGATTCATTGTAATTTCCATTGACCAATCTCTTGAAACTGCATTGAACTTTTAGAAATCACTTTGTGTTAAACCAAGCTCTCAAAAACTTTTTCACTAATTTTGTGTGAGTTAAAACCAAGTCATATCTTCTCCGCTGCGCTTACTGATAATAGTTTGCAAACTGATAAGACTTTGCATTTATAAAAAGTGTTTCTTTGTAAAAGTTTAAAAAGGCTATTCACCCCCTCTAGCCTATTTTCCTACGAATTGGCCTAACAAGAACCACATAAATATTTAATGATGCGTTTTACAGCCTGCAGATGGGATTCCCTAGGGTCAACTTGAAACTGGCACATACACAAATGGCAAACATGATAAATGGTCTACTAGAAGTTAGATAGAGGAGTGAGCCAATCATGCCTCGGTAGATAGTCATATCTACCTTCTTACCAGACTCATCCTTATCAAAATGAATGTTAGTGCCTATCGGTGTGCTTTGAGATTGAGCAGTGTCAAAGCCAAACTTCTTGATAAGTTCTTTTGCATACTTGGCTTGACTGATGAATATTCCTTCGTTTGTTTGCTTGACTTGAAGTCTAAGGAAATATGTTAGTTCACCCATCATGCTCATCTCGAACTTGCTCTGCATTAGCTTCTCAAATCTCTTGCAAAGTGATTCATTAGTAGAAACCAAAAATAATATCATCGACATATATTTGAACAAACAATGAATTACCCTTATGCTTGGCAACAAATTAAGTAGTATCGATTTTACCTCGAGTGAAACCTAAGCCATCGCTAAGTAAAAACTTAGAAAGGGTTTCATACCATGCCCTTGGAGCTTGCTTCAAGCCATATAGAGCTTTCTTCAATCGGTAGACATGATTAGGCTTCTTAGAGTCCTCAAAACCAGGTGGTTGTTCAACATAAACAAGTTCTTGGAGTTCTCCATTCAAGAAGGCACTTTTCACATCTATTTGATATAGTTTGAATTCTTTGAAAGCAGCATAGGCTAAGAAAAGTCTTATAGCTTCCAATCTGGCAACATGAGCAAATATCTCATCGTAGTCAATCCCTTCTTCTTGTCGGTAGCCTTTTGCAACTAACCTTGCTTTGTTTTTAGTGATATTCCCAGCTTCATCCAACTTGTTCCTGTAGACCCACTTTGTACCAATAACTTGTTGAGAAGTTGGTCTTGGCACAAGTTCCCATACATTGCATCTTTCAAAGTGATTCAATTTCTCTTGCATGGCTTTAACCCAACCAAGATCGGTAAGAGCTTCTTCAGTCTTCTTTGGTTCTATGTTGGAAACCATACAAGATGAGAAGAGACTTTCATCAAATGCCTTGTTAAGGTTCCTTGTTAATCTTGGACCAAAGACATCACCAATCACATTTTTCTAATGGATGATCATGAACTGCTCTAACTTCTCTCGGCACATCATGTCTTACTGATTGTTGTTGTAAAGATTCTAGAGGAGGATCATGATCAGCAGATGGTGGAAGAGAAGAGGAGTTTTGAGTGAGAGGTGGATGATAACTTGAAGGGATAGGTCGTATAACAGAAATTGGTTGAGGGCTGGATCTGTCTTCAGGATGATCAGCAGAATTTGCATCGGCAAATGGATTATGAAAGTTATCGGTATGATCATGTTCTGCTGATGATAGGAAATACTGAGTATCTGCTGGTTCTTCTACTGAAATGACTGGATCAGCAGCTGGTACTTGACCTTCAGGGTTAGAATTACTGGATTCACCTGTCTCATGAGAACTAGAAGCATTAGTACTATTTGAAGCCTTGTCAGACTCTAACAAATCAAATTCATCAAAGGTTACATGAACAGATTCAACAATTTTCAAAAGTCTCTTATTGAAAACTCGAAAGGCCTTACTATATTTAGCGTAACCAACAAAGATTCCTTCATCAGCTTTCTCATCAAATTTACCTCTGTGCTCCTTACCGTTGTAGAGCACGTAACATTTGCAGCTGAATATTTTGAAGAAGCCAATGTTGGGAATTCTGCCTCTCTAGAGTTCATAAGGACTCTTGTTGTGGAATTTGTTGATTAGAGATCTGTTCTGAGTGAAGCAGGCGGTATTGATGGCTTCAGCCCAAAAGTATTTCGGCAACCTGGCTTTAGCAATCATGGTCTTACCGGCTTCTATAAGAGTCCTGTTATTTCTCTTGACGACACCATTTTGTTGTGGTGTACCGGCAGCTGAGAAGTTGTGGTCTATAGCATGATCATCACAGTTTTGAGCAATACCATTGTTCCTGAATTCAGTGCCATTGTCTGATCTCATACTGATGATATCGCTTTCTTTTGGGTTTGTAGTAGTCTGAATAACTTGGTAGCAACGGCATAAGTCTCATCCTTGTGACTGAAAGTTTCCACCCAAGTATATCTAGAGAAATTATCTACTACAACTAAGGTGTATCTACTTCCCCCAATACTTGCTATAGTTGTGGGGCTAAATAGATCCATATGTAGCAATTGGAGGCACTTAGAAGTTGATATGCAGGGCTTGCTTCGGAAGGATGATTTATGTTGTTTTCCAAGCTGGCAGGCCTTGCATTTCTTTGCTTGATCAGCAGACACTTGAGGCAGACCGGTAACTAGATTTGAACCGGCAAGCTTAGATAGATACTTGAAGTTCAAGTGACTGAGTCTCTTGTGCCATAGCCATTCAAGTGACTGAGTCTCTTGTGCCATATCCATGAGTTCTCACTGATGTTCTTAGCTACAAAACAAACATTAGCAACACCAGTAATAGCACTTAAGTCTACTGCATAAATGTTACCTTTTCTATTGGCAGTGAGAAGGATGTCATTGGAAGCAATGTCTTTCACATAGCAGCTGGAAGTAGTAAATACACATTGCATTCCTTTATCACAGAATTGTGATATTGATAGAAGGTTGTGTTTCAGACCATCCAATAGAGATACCTTCTGTACAGTAACTACACCTCTCTTGATGGTACCAATACCGATGATTTTTCCTTTGGCATTATCACCGAAAACTACTAGGGGACCTGATGCTTCTGAAATGTCGGCAAGTATATCTACAAATCCTGTCATGTGCCTTGAATAGCCACTATCTAGAATCCATAAGTCCTTGCTTGCACCAGTTGAGGTCATGAAGCATTCCTGAAATAAAACAGTATGCTTATGGTCCCCCTTATTCTTGGGTCCGAGGGTTAGTTCTTCTTTGGCAACCACATCTGGCCACCACTAGAGGATGCAACCTCAGAGGGTCCAGATAGGTGCTTTAAGAGGCATTCATGAGCCTTGTGACTATAATCAGAACAATTAGAACATCTCACTTGACTGATAGATTATAGAGTCGATAGAACATCATTCTGTTTAGTCAGTGCATCAGCAGAAAGAGGATTGAGTAGGTACAAACTTAGTAGGTTTGAAGGTGCTAGTGTTGCCTTTCTTCCCATTCTGTTTACCTTTGGCAGTTACCTTGTTAGGTACTTGTCCATCACCAGCAGAGGTGGTTAGACCGGTAGCACTTGCTCTGCTGATGTATTCACCAAGAATACCGTTATCGGCAAACTCAGTGTCAACAACCTTAACATAACTTTGTTTGTGCTTATCTTTCTTTTTTTTCTGGTTCTTAGGATACTTCATAGCAACAGCACTATATACTGGCTTGGCATCCATATGTACTGGGTTAACAGAACTATATTCAACTTTCTCACCCTTTTTCTTGGTCGCACAAGTTTCAGTAGAGCTCTGGAATCGAATCCTAACCCAGATTGGTCTTTATATGACATCTGGGTCTGTAGGATTGTTTCAACAGCAACTCTAGATTTTGTGTAAGAATCTACAATCTTTGAGAGATGATTGTTTCTTTTCACAAGATCTTCGATATGAGCTATCAATACTGCTACTTGACTTTTGAGATCTAGGTTTTCTTTCTTTAGAAGAACAGACTCAAGCTCATGTCCTTTGAGAACTTTAAGTTCAAACATAAGCAAGTCATTCTCTGCAGAAATTCTATTGAAATCATCAGCCATCACTTTATGAATGCTACTCAGCTTCTCATGATCAATAAAAAGTTCATCCATTGTCTCTACCATTTCAGCTTCAGATATTTCAGGAAAAGGATCTGCTAAAATTTTGGTGGTAGAGGGAATAGGTTTGGGAGAGAAGTCAGGTAGAGAAGAGATGGGTTTAGATAAGCTTCTGGCAATGCTTGGATGTTCAGCGAATGAGAAATTTCTGGCCATCGGTAAGGATTTAGTTTTGGTGGCAGTGAAGTAAGAAGAGTTACACTGCCCATAGAGTGAGGTTCCCACTTGATGAACTTTGTATCCATTTGGGTTTTCTGCTCTGACACTGATTTCTTTGAAGTGTGGTTGAGGTCTTCCGGCAGCTTCTTCTCTTACTGGAGTTCTAGGAGGAGATGGATCTCGATGGATTAGAGTCGGTAATGATGATATATCGGAATATTCCACGCCTGGGGCAACAAAACTTTGGCATCTTCATCTTCATCGGCATCTTCGCCTGAGTCAGTTTCTCACCAAACCGGCAAGGCCTTTTCTGTGCTTTCATCGGCAACAAAGCTTCGAGACTTAAGATGTCTCTTGCTGAATGACTTCCTCACGTACTCATATTTTGGTTGAGGACATTTGGAAGCAAAGTGAGCAGATTTTCTGCTGTTGAAGCATACAAGATCACCTTTGTTGTTCTTTCCGTTGGTAGCACTAGTTGTGGGTTTGTTGTAGCTTGCTAGTTTTTTGAAGGCGGCAAATTTGTCTTCTTCCATAGGTTGTTCTGAGGTGGTTTCTAGAATTTTGGAACTGCAGGGTGTTGGATGGGGATCTATAGGAGAGAATTTGTTTGAAGGGAAGGATATCTGTGACTAAGCTGATAGAGACAAGTTTTTGAAATTTTTATCGAGAACGTTAAGTTTTTGCGGTTCTCTCTCATACAGAAATAGACTAGACACAAGATTCTGAATAGAATTCTTGTTTAAGTCTCTCACTTCTCTAACAACAGTGACCTTGGTATGATACTCATTTCCCAAAGAACTTAGAATACAAATATTTAGGTCTTTCATGGTATAAAACTTACCTAATGAAGCACATAAATTACGTACCTCGCAGAATCTGTCATAGGCACTCCTTAGTGATTCACCATCTTGTTTCTTGAAGGATTCTGTTGGGTATGCTTATCACTTAACCCTCCTATTTATGTTAGAATTGATTGATACCATCACCTATTGATTTTATGGACTTTAGGACCCTATGTAAGAAGTTTTATAACTTCAATTCTCAGCTTAGTCCATTTTACAGTATGGGCTAAGAATATAGGACTTGGAGCGAAAACGAATGAAGATCTAAGCAAGATTGTGGTCACTGCGCAGGACTACTCTGCGCAGGACACCACTGCGCAGGTCTCTCATACGCAGCATTCTACCTTGTTCAGTTTTCGATGCATTCAGATCATCTAACTTGGAAAACTCTTTGAAGATGCCTGTTTATTAAAGTGCTGAGGTGTGCAGAAACGACAAAGCGAGCACACTCAGCATATCCAACGGTGGAGATACGCTCAAGTCAAATATGTCAAATGAAGACAGCTGTCATCCTTCTAGAAGAAGCTTTTGAATTTGGTCTTCATGCTCAATCTTCAACGGCTCATAGACACCTGCGCACCAATCATATTGTGCCAGGTCATCAACCTTGATCAGAGCCCCAACGGCTAGAAAGGACATCTGTGTACCAATCATTTAGTGCCAGCTCATCGTCCTTGCTCAGAGCTCCAACAGCTAGTTTTAAGCTCTCTACTATAAATAGCCTGCTCATGTTTATTTCCAAGTTGCTAGAGTTTGTGCTTTCATAAGTATCCTTGAAGTTAAGAAGTTTGCTGCTTATATTCCCAGATTCAAGATCAACCTTCAAACCTTCATATCTTCAAACTCCTGGACAGATCCTAAGCTTTATATCACCAGAATTCTTCGTGCTCTTCATCTCATAGATTCATAGAGCCCAGAATTTCTGTCACACACACACCTCTTGAAGCTTCGATCATTTAGATCTTACTTCTTGAGATACACCGGTTTAGTCCAGGATTTTCTCTTCATAGATTAGATTTTGATTTGAGTTTTGATTCTTTGTAATCTTGTAAAAGCTCCTCACATCAATATAAATCTCATTAGAAAATCCAAGACTAACCATCTTGGTAGATGACGTAGATATTTCTTCGATCGAACCTCTCCAAATAGCTTGTTCTCTATTCTTACTGCTTATTTCCTGCTTACATTATATCTTAATAGCTGCTTTGTTTGATATTATAAGATTGCTATTTGCTGCTCTGTTTTGTTACTGCTTATTGCCTTAGAACATTTTAACCAATTCTTTAGCCAAAACTTAGCGCGTGCGTTTTTACCTTCTGCGTAGTATACCCTGCGCAGTTGCTGCTTAAATTTCTGCTGTGCATTTCACACTCTCTGCGCGCTAAACTTAGCTTATTTGAGATCTGTGCGCATAAGCCATTGCTTTGCAAAAGGGTTTGAAAAGAATTTTAAAACGTTATTCACCCCCCTCTAGCATTTTTCATACCCTTGTTGCCCCTTTGGGACCAACAAGTGGTATCAGAGCAAACACCTTCATAAAGCTTGTTTTGTTTTTCAAGCTTAACTGCTTGGGTGCTGATTCAAGATGGCTTCAAAATCTTGGGTAATGGCTAACTATTCACATGTTCCAGTGCTGAATGAAGATCACTTCGAAATCTGGAAGCACTGCATGCTCACTCATTTTTTTCTATCGACGATATCCTCCACGACATCGTTCTTGAAGGACCCTACATTCCAATGAAGGATAATCCAGATGCTGCCACCAACAAGGAAAATCATACAATCAAGAAGGCTAAAGAGGAATGGACCGATGAAGAAAAGAAATGGGTTGGCTACGATGGAAGAGCAAGAAACATCATTCTTAGCACTCTAGACCTCTCCACGCACAATCAAATTGTGAGCGGTGGAACTGCAAAAGAACTATGGGATGCTATTGAAGGATATGTGAATGGAGACAAAGTAAGCAAGGAAAACAAAAGATTTGTGGTGCAAAGAAAATTCAACCGCTTCATGAGAAAAGATGGTGAAACCTTGAGACAAACTTATGATCGCTTTTGTGCTGTTGTAAACTCTTGTAAATATCTTGGAACTACTTTCACTAATAAAGAAGTCAATTCCCAATTCTTAGATGCGCTAGGTTCCAGATATGTGCACAAGGCAAGTCATCTAGAAGATTCTGGATTTTTAGATACTTGGCCTCTGTGCAGCTTATACGCTAACTTAAAAGTGTATGAGCTAAAACTTGATCAAATTGATGAAACTGAAGGCAATGGAAAACTTGTTTCCTATGTTGTACAAAAGGAACCTGCGCCTGCTCAAACCTCAGACAAAGTCTCTAATTCCTCTTTACTTGAAATGGGTGATGATGATTTCGCTATTCCTAAAATTCAGGAAATTCTCAAAACCTGGATCCTCGAGCAAACCACCTGCTAAGTTTTCTCGAGGCAGAGACTCAAAGAAATATGACTTGGTTTGCTACAACTGTAGAAAGCATGGTCATTTCGCATCAAAATGCCCTACACCAAAATTTGAGTACATGAAGAGGAATATTGCGCAGAGATCATCAAAGCAGCGCGGAATGATTGCTGAAGAAGACTGCGCAGAAAAGGAACTGAAGACTTGGATAGAGACCGACACTGAAGACAGTGATAATGATGACTCTGAGGATGGACTGCTCTGCTTGGTGGCCAATGCTGATGCTGATAGTGATTCAGACAATGATCCCGATACGGACACAAAGGCTGCACCAAGGACAATTCAGAAGAAAGGTCCTACTATCACAGAACTGGTGGAAATGGGACATCTGACTCCAAGCAGACAAAATGGCAAGTACTTATTGCCAGAGCGGACCTATCAAAGAAATTTGTAGCTGCGCCTCTGTGCAAAGAATCTCTTGAAATTCCTGCTAAAATTGTAATAGAAAAGGATGACTCTGCTGCTGAGCGTGAGTCTATTTTCAATCAAGCTGAAAAGGTAATCAAGAAATTTAATTCTATGAAAGAAGCAGTGGACTTATCAATTGGAGAAATTTCACAGCTTAAGACGGAGAAAACTCTTTTAAAATCTGAGATCACCCTCTTTAAGGAGCAGATTAAGAGCATGACTCCTCTTACTGAAAAGAACCGTTTTCTTACAGATCAAAATGCGCTATTTAAGAAACGAAGTTTTGGCTGCTCAAGTAGCTGATCTCACAAAGATCACTGATGAGTGGACCAAATCTCGTGTGACTATGGATCAAATTCTAGAATCCCAAAAAACCAGTGGAGATAAGGAAGGATTGGGGTTCTCAACTAGTGATAACTTTAAATGCGCAGTTTGCTCTGAAAAGGAAAAGGAGTTTACACCACAGCAAACTATTGAAATTCCTAAAGCAAAGCATTCTGCTTCAATGGGTAAAGGACAGGAGAAAGTCCAGAGACAAAATTTCCATTATGTCTACCCAAAGAAACAAACTGGAAAAGCCAAGGGTAAGGCTAAAGTTGAATATGCGCTTGACAACGCACCTTTTGATATTTGTTGCGCTTCTCCTTCGAATGTCAAATCTGCGCATAAGGGTCATGCGCATGAAATCCATGCGCCTCAACGCCAGATGCGCATACTTAAGAAAAGCGCACCAAAACTTCAAAAGATGGTGTTTGTCAAAGTAAGTTCATCTTCTCCAGTAAAGAATGCTGCGCCAAAGAAGAGTAAAGAGTTTGTAAAAACCCAATCTATAAGTGTCTTACATCATTGTGTTGTGTGTGATGGTTTAGGTCATAAGGCTGCAGAATGCCTTTTGCGATTTGCTCCTAATGCCAAGGGACGTAAAAATCCTAAGGTCAGACAGGAGTGGGTTGTCAAAAGTTGCTAACTCTAGGACCCAAGAATAAAGGGGACCTGCGTTCTTTTTAATGTTTATTTTTCAGGTCTCCTGCTTCACTGCGCACTCTTCACAAGCTAAAACGCATATATGGTACCTCGACAATGGATGTTCTAGACACATGACTAGAGATGACACCGCTCTTGAAGATGTGCATGAAGGAAGAGGTCCCTCAGTAACTTTTGGAGATAACAACAAAGGGAACATAGTTGGATATGGAAGAATCAAAAAAGATAAAGTGTGCATTGAGAAAGTTGCGCTCGTAGAAGGACTCAAGCATAACCTGCTCTCCATATCACAATTCTGCGATAAAGGTTTGGAATGTCACTTCACTGCAACGCACTGCTATATCAAAGATGGCATATCCAGACTAACTTTGCTCACAGGGACTCGTAAGACTAATGTTTACATTATTGATCTTACTGCTATAGATTCTATCACCAATCTCTTTTTTGTAGCAAAGAATGTAAGTGAAAGCAGCTGGCTATGGCATAAGCGCTTAAGTCATTTGAACTTCAAGTATTTGGCTAAGCTAGGAAGGGAAAATCTTATCAAAGGGCTTCCCAAAGTAGCTGACCATCATGATAGAAAATGCGCAGCATGCCAGATCGGTAAACAACCTAAGCAGTCTTTCTCCAGTAAGATTGCGTCCTCAACTTCCAAATGTTTACAACTGCTTCCCATGGACCTGTTTGGACCTGTCACCACCGCAAGCATTGGAGGAAACAAATATACCTTAGTTGTGGTGCATGACTACTCAAGATACACATGGGTCAAAATGATGATATCCAAAGATGACTGCTATGATATCTTGACTGCTATCCTTCGAATGTTCCAAACTCAAAAGGAAGACGACATCGTGAGCGTTAGATCTGACAATGGAACTTAATTCAAGAATAACGGTGTTGCTCAATACTGCGATGACCATAGAATTGATCACAATTTCTCTGCTGCTGGAGTTCCTCAACAAAATGGCGTTGTGGAAAGAAAAAATCGCACGTTGATTGAGGCTGGAAAGACTATGTTAGTAGAAACTAAGCTTCCAAAGTATTTCTAGGGAGAAGATGTCAACACTGCTTACTTTACTCAGAATAGATCCCTCATCAACAAAGCCTACAACAAAACTCCATATGAGCTATGGAGAGGAAGAGCGCCCAACATTGCTTTCTTCAAGATTTTTGGATGCAAATGCTATATCCTCTACAATAGCAAAGATCATAGAGGCAAATTCGACGCCAAAGCAGATGAAGGTATTTTTGTTGGGTATGCCAAACACTCTAAAGATTTTCGTGTTTTTAATAGATCTACTCTAGTAATTGTAGAATCTGTACATGTTACTTTTGATGAACATTCTCTCCTTGAGCCACATTTGGATCCAAATGATTCTGATGATTCTGCTGAGAATGATGAGATAGGTGTTAGTACCCGACCTGAAAATGAGTTTATTAGGACCTTCCCAAAAATACAAGGACTTTATAGGAATTAGAAACCTTGCAAAGACTTGTCCTGGATTCCCAAAATATCTCATTTATGACAAAATCTATCAAAATAGGTAACAAATGGTTTCCTTAAAACCATGCAGAAACCCTAGCTTAAGAATCAAGTCAGCCTGCAACCTTGGCCACGCGGCCAACCTTGCTCCGCGTTGATCTTGGCCACGCGGCCACTATTGTCACCGGCTTCAACCATGGCCAGGTGTTAGTACCCGACCTGAAAATGAGTTTATTAGGACTTTCCCAAAAATACAAGGACTTTATAGGAATTAGAAACCTTGCAAAGACTTGTCTTGGATTCCCAAAATATCTCATTTATGACAAAATCCATCAAAATAGGCAACTTAGGGTTACCATAAAGCAACAGTGAAACTCTAGCTTAAGAATCAAGTCAGCCGGCAACCTTGGCCACGCGGCCAACATTGCTCCGCGTTGATCTTGGCCACGCGGCCACTCTTGTAACCGACTTCAACCATGGCCAGGCGGCAACCTTGCGCCGGATGATCTGGACCATCAGATCTTTCCCTCAGTTTACTACATAAACCAATCCCAGGCTATTGGTTTAAGGATCCGATTTGAGGGCTCTAAGTACGAATTTTGGAGTTCCTAAACACTATTTTTCTCTCTAATTAACATTCAAACACTCAAGAAGATCCAAGGTTTATTTCTTGCCAACATAGGTAAGTTTTCTAACTTTTTCTTCGTATTCTTGCATTATTTTTAATGTAGATCTTTTATATTCATGTTCGTACATGTTTATTCATAGTTTCTTCATATTCTTTGCATGCTCATTCATATGTTCATAATATGTTCTTCGCGTGTTCTTCGTGTTCTTAGATTAAAACCTTATTTATGCTATATTTAGGGTTGCGATCTTCATAATTATATGTTATTTCATAGCCGATGATGATCGAGGGTTCATCAACCCGAGGATGATCTAGGAACTACTTCTAAACCCCAATCTTTAGGTAATTCCCCCCTCATTATGCATGATCCCGATTCTTCTGCCTATTCTAATTCTCTGCGAACTACGCTGACCTGAGCTTCTCACATTGAGAGGAACGTAGGCAATCTTCGGATCCGGTCTAAATCACTAACACACTACTAACACATTCATCATGATAGAAAGACCGATCGATTCGGGCAATAGGAGTGATAACGTTCAATATTCTTCTCTTGTTGTAATTTGACCCCCGAACCCACTAAAAATGCTTTTTTCAATGTTTTGGCTTTAATTAAAATGGCGTGGCGACTCTCATAATTTTAATGTCGTTAAGAATATTCCCTTTGTAAATAAAAATAATCACAAGATACTTCCCATGCGTCGCTTCATCAGAAAGGGGTATTCACAGTGGCGACTCTGCTGGGGACTGCTTTGAAACTTTTTCAAACTTAGTGGGTCTAACTTTCGTTCACATCATGATACTTGCCATGTTTACACATGCACATACCTTGCCATGTTTACACATGCTCACGCCTGCCATGTTTGCACTTACACTTGCCATGTTTACACATGCACATACCTTGCCATGTTTACACATGCTCACGCCTGCCATGTTTGCACATACACTTGCCATGTTTACACATGCACACACCCTGCCATGTTTACACATGCACACGCCTGTCATGTTTGCACATGCACACCTGCCATGTTTACACATGCACACACCTTGCCATGTTTACACATGCACACGCCTGCCATGTTTATACATGCACCTCACATACCTGCCATGTTTACACATGCACCCGCGCACTCCGCCATGTTAATACTTGTACCTTGTACCTTCTACCATGTACCCTTGTTATCTTCGCTTTAGTATTAGGGTCAAACAAAACCCTGCTATGCTCCCTTGTACATTATTCTCTCCCTCTCTCTCTCTCTCTCTCTCATGCATTGCATTGCATCATCTAACATCAAAAACTTCTCTCTTTTCTCCTTAAAAAGAATTAGTTTCTTGCCACACACTACCACTAGTCCGTGTCAGCACTGCACAGGTCCCCATACTCGGAGTATTCGATGTGCAGGAATTTGTGCGCTACTGTCGCCTCTTTTCGAGTCACTCGTCTACTCCACTCACCGTGTACGTTCCGCGAGCGGTGGGAACCTTTTACCTAACCCGTGTCAACCACACTAGTATAGGTATCACACCTAGGTTTTGACCGGTTGGTTTGGCTAGCTTTTTCTTAATAGTCAATTAACGTGCTGTCTATGTCGAGTCATCCCCAAGTCAATGATGAATCGAGATCTTTGAGAGAAAGTGCACAAAAAAGTGATTTCCCTATAAGGGACGTGCCATGGTGAGATGAGTGTTTGTTGTTAAGATCTCCACTCATCATTAACTTACGTAGGATGCAACATAGACATCACGTTAAATGCCTTTAAGGGAGGGTTAGTCGTAGGATCCGATGGTTGGTGGAAGCCGCTTGCCTATAGGACCCTCGTCCAAATTGTCCGTTTGGGGGTGTGCAATGCAGGTGAAAAACGAGAGGTCTATAGACGTAGTGATGGCCTCCACTGATCGTAGTCTTCTAACTAGTTGCGAAAAAGGGGTACCCCTTCCAACCAATTAGGATGTAAATGACGTACGTTTTTGTAAATTAAAATATACTTTGCATGAGCCTTCCCCCTCTCCTAAAAAACTTCATTGCCCTTCAACCTTTCAGCAAAGCAAGTTTGGATCCGTTCGGGTGATCGACTACAACGTGAAGCTTCTACTCCGTCCACGTTCTCAGTCTCGTCATCAGCAATGTCAACTCCCGCTTCAGCTTCAGCCTCTGCTCCTCCTGCTAGTGCCGCCGAGCTCAACACTGAGGCTACTCTCAATGGTATTCCCCCAAGCCTCCAGAACTTCCTCGCCGGTCTCGAAGCCAAGATCAAGAATCTCGAGGAAAGCAACAAGATGCTGGAAGACCAGAACCAACAGTTGAAGGGTCACATTCAACAAAAGGGGACTAAACTGGTGCCCGATGGGGAGAATTTCATTTATGTCGAGGATGAAGAGGTCAATACCAACTGTCCCCCCAACACCAATGCTACTACCTCCCATTCCCAAGCTACCGCAATGTTCCACCTCCTTCTCTCTACACCCAACAAGGTTTCACTACCATGAGCAAGAACAAGGCTGTCTATGAACCTTCCCCTGAATTGCTTGGTGGCTACCTCTCCGCTAGCAAACTACCCGCACCCTCGTTGCCTCTGAGTATTGGGATGGCCGCGGCTACTGCTTCCACTACTCCTCCCGTCATTCTATCAGAAACTATCCCCGACATCTCCAATCACCTGTGGTTATGGCCATGCAAGAGCAAATGCGAAATTTGATCGAGACCGTGGATAAGCAAAGTGCACCGACTACCAAGACAATCAACCCTAGCCAAGTGGGGGCTCTCCCCAAGGATTTCAAGATGCCTAAGGGGCAATGTTTCATGGTGACTCGTGTCCTAAGACTCATTTGGATAGTTATGTGTTGGCCATGAGGGCTCGTGACTGCACCAACGAACAAATGGCTCGCGTATTTCATAGCACTTTGGATGGTATAGCTCTGCGTTGGTTCTTGGGCTAGAACCAAGCGAGAGGTAAACGTGGGATCAAATCAGTGCCATTTTCTGTGAGAAGTATCAAGCTAACTTGGATTGGCATGTGAATCGAACCGACCTTGAGAACACTATGCAAAAGCCCGGCGAGGCTATTTATGATTTTTACAAGAGGTGGAATCATCGGTTGTGCGAGGTCCAATACCCACCAAAAGCGAAGGAACAGAAACAGATTTTCTACAAGTGCTTGCTACCGGAAATGAAAGTAGCTATAGGTAATGGTTACTTCCCTGATTTTCGGAAATGGTTGACGCCGGAGTAAGGTACGAAGCAGGGTTCACTGGGATTGTGCCGCCAAAGGAAAGTCCGAAGACCAACAACAACAACTCCTTCCGCTACAAGGGTCCTATGCGCCTGGGCCTCCTAGGGGTGGAAAGGAGGCCGTCGGCCAAGTGAATATGGTCCAAAAAGAGGTCCGCTAGATGTCCAGCTGTAACAAGAAACGGGGCTCCGCCGCAAAGGGAGAGGGAACACTTTGACGATTTTGGAATGCCTATGGGGAAAGTCTTTGACGTGTTAGTCAAGAGTGGTTTTATCAAGCCTTTGGAAAATTTCCAGCCCGCCTACCCAAGAACTGATTTGGACGCCTCCAAGTTCTGCAAGTATCACAAGCACATCGGGCACACAACGGATGGTTGTATTCAATTGAAGCGCGTAGTACAAGGGTTGATCAATGACAAGAAGATTGAGAAGCCGAAGGGTCCTAATGTGGTGAATAACCCTCTTCCTAACAATGGGGGTGGGGTGAATATGGTGCAAACATGCGAGATCAGTATCCTAGAGCTCATGGATGCCTTTGACAAGATAGGGCTCACGATGGTAGATATCTTCATGGCATTGGTGACGTTAGAAATGCTCGAACCGTTAGAAGGACACCTTCCCGTCTTGGTTACGATTTATCGAAGTTTTGCCACTACCACAAGTGCACCGGTCACACTACCGAGAATGTTTTGAACTCAAGAAAGCCGTGCAAAAGCTCATCCACAAGGGAGTAGTCGAAGACCCTAGGGATTATGTAGCTAGCAATGTACTCATGGTAGAACTTAGTGAGATCACTGATTCGGCCGAGCCTGTTGTGGCGGACTGTGATAAGATGGGTTGTATTTCAATGACTAATAATAAAGAATCTTCTTGCTACTTGTTGTCTTTAGAAGAACTAGTGAGTGAAATCGAATCTCTAGAGGAAGAGAGTCCAAGCCCTCTCAAACCTCTTTCTTGGGCCGAAATCTTCGAGGAGGGAAAAGACCAAAGTTTCGCCCCCTTGTCATGACTCGCCATTGTCTTTGGAGGAGCTACGTGCGGAAGTTTGTCTCCTTACAAGATCCGGTCAAGTGTACAATCTGACCCGAAGGGTGCAAAGAAAGTCTTTGGGAAGGAACCCGAGCAAGCCGACCTAGACAAAGAAGACCCTATCCTCACTTAACTCAAACAAACCCAAGACCATATTTCACTATGGTCCCTACTCACCTCCTCCCTAGCCATCGCCTCATGCTCGAGCAAAACCTTGCCGCCACCATGGTACCATCCCTATTACCCCGGATGACGTCACCCACATGATGGTAATATCCACTATAGAAACATCATCACTTTCTCGGAGCTAGACAGCCAGCGTTCAGGGTGATCATAATGAGCCTTTATACATCACTGTCGAAGTAAATGGCAAGAAGATTCCCGTGTGTTCATTGATAATGGTTCTGCTATCAATATCCTGCCTTCAAGGATGATGGGATGTGGTTGGCATTCATGGTGTTGATTTACGCCCATCCAAGCAAACCATCAAAGCCTATGACTCTACATTGCCGCGCCGTGATAGGCGAAGTCACCTTGCCCATTACCATCGGAACAAAGATCCTGCCAACCGATTCCACGTTATAGACATCCCCGCAACCTTCTCACTCCTTCTCGGCCGGCCATGGTTACATCAGTCGGGCGCTGTCCCATCTTCCCTACACCAGTGTGTGAAGTTTCAATCTGGTAATGAAGTGACCATCATCTACAGCGATCTCGTAACTGCCCAAGGGACGGACACCAATGGCGTTCCCGTCTTACAGATTCAGCATGGGGAAGAGAGCCGACTCTTCAATGGCTTCGAAATAGTCGCTCAAGCACAGATCTGTACCATCGACCTCACCAAAACAACGGACAAAGTGGCACCTGTTGTCAAGATACTGCGTAACATGGGTTTTATACCGGGGCTGGGGCTAGGTAAGAACTTGCAAGGCCCACAGAATTGGTTGAAGAGGTTAATCATCGAGGGTTGTTCGGTCTAGGATACACCCTTAATCTTGAAGACCAGATGGAGCAACAAAGGATAGAATTGCTTAAAAAGATGAAGCTTCCCTACAAAAAGCCTGAAATGCGGCCATACCGCCTGTCCCTGAATAGCTACTTTGTCAGGGAAGGCGAGGAGTTTTCGTTTTTGAGTTCGCCGAGCCATGGATTGACCACACCAGGAAATTGCAGAAAGGGTTCGAGACTTTCAGAGATGTGGAATTCGATCGGTCCAACATGAAGCTGACTTACATGGAACTTGACAAAGCCACGGGCAGAATTAGAACCATCAGGCATGAGTACTCCACCAAGGTTGCAGATGACTTGGCAGATCAACTTGAAGCCGCAACCCTTGACAAGCCAGCAATAGAAGCCGCAGAAACTCCAAGTTTGACTGAGATGTGGGACGGCCAATATCTGCTTCACAATCTGGGTAATCTGGGGCTGCACGAAGACATGGTTGCCGTCATCGGGGATGATTCTGAAGATAAGGTGGACCCAAGGACATTGGTGGTACCCATGGGGGACAAGCTCAAGAATTGGTGCATCATTGGGGACCTATAGCTACTCCGGAATTTATGGTGGGAACACTGGGGCTTACTCCTTCTCCTGTCGCCACTCCTGCAGCATCTCCTGTCACTCGCTCAAAATCCCCGTCCCCAGAGTCTAGTGTTTTACATTTTGAATTTGAGTCTTCCTCTAAGTCTGACGACCTTACGTCTGAAGACTATGATCTTGTTGCAAACGCTATTTTCCCTTTTGCCATGAATGAAACCCTCGACCTTTCCGAGTATCCCTCCATAGTCACTCTTTTAACTGATAAATTGGCTAATAATCAAACTAATGATATACACTTAGTTAATAATGATTCATTAGAAGAGGCAGACACAGACACATTAAATGATAAATACATTAAAGAAATCTCAGAACAGGTTATTAATCAAAAGAATCTCGAGCCCAAGCTGCCGATGAGGTGTTAACGTGCGTGAATTGGGGACCGAAGCCGAGCCTAAGAAAACGCAGATTGAGAGCTTCTTCAGCGGAGCCGAAAGGGAAGCACTGATTGAGCTACTCAAAGAGTATGTGGATGTGTTCGCATGGTCTTATAAAGACATGCCGGGGCTTGACAACTCGATCGTAGAGCACAGGATCCGACAGCACCAGACGCTAAGCCAGTCAAGCAGAAGCTGCGCCGCATTAAGCCGGAATGGTCTTTGCAAGTAAAGGAAGAAATTGAGAAGCTACTCCGTGTGGGTTTCATCAGGGTGATCGAGTATCCCACTTGGTTATCAAATCTGGTGACTGTCAAGAAATCTAACGGTAAAGTCAGAGTATGTGTGGATTTTCGGGATCTCAACAAAGCTACGCGAAGGACGACTTCCCCTTGCCAAATATCGACATGTTGGTGGACACGACCGTCCATTATGAGGTCAAGTCGTTTGTTGATGGGTTCGCCGGATATGACCAGATGGAGACAACCGAGGAAGGACCAAGAACGACCCCCTCCACAACCTCGTGGAGGACCATCATTCGGCGAGTTCAAGCCGTGTTGAAGATGCAGCAGTCTCCTCGGAACAAAGCCGAAAAGGAAGAACTCATCAAGTTACTGCAATACCTCAACCATTTTACAACAGTGGGGGAACCGACACTCAGAGAAATAGAAAGGGCCCGCGACCAAGAATGGAGTTCGAGATGTGAGTTCGCATTATGCTGCCTCAAGGAGTACCTCGCGAATACCCCAATCCTGCAACCCGGCACATTGGGAATGAACTTCGGACCCCAACACCAACGACAGAATTGTGGCCCTCGCGCCAAGAAAAAAAGATCAGTGAAAAACTGCAAAGATTTTCGGAAAGTACCCCCTCTCAGTCCACCGATACACAAGAATGAGGACCCACCTTTCGAAATATTGTTCGACCAACTGAAACAAATGGGCAAGATGCAACCTTTAGGGAAACATTCACTACTCTCCGAATTACCACCCCTTCAACCATTTGAAACCTATACCAAAAGTTGCTCTTAACACCAAGACGAAGGCCACGACACCAACGACTGTGTCGCTCTACAAAGGAGAATCCAAGGCTTGATGGACGCGAACATGCTCACCAGCGTGAGAGGATTTTGGTTCTATAGGGAAGGCGAAAAACTTAAAACTCCTCGGTTGCTGCGACATCGAGCCTTATGTGAAGAACGACTCGGAGGCACCCTCGCACCTGGCTGCAGAAACAATGCAAGACATCTCAAGAGAAATGGGGATTTAAAGCAACGCGTCGACGCAATGACCAAAGTCAGGACGCGCCACAAGACTAGACAGAATGGGAGATTTGGATGGCAACCCGTCCAAAGAACCAGTCAACCTCAGCAAGCTCAGACGCTACTACGACTAGCACAACCCCCTCTGTAAAAAAACAAAAATAAAAAAATAAAAAATGTCTTACTACGCAAAAAGAAGCCCGATAGACTGAAAACCCGCAAAGGGCGGTCTATGCAAAATAAGGGTGCGTACAAAGCTCGCTAGATCGAAAACCCGCAAGGGCGTCTAGGCAAAAGTTAGAGCATTCCCCCTTCTATCTTCCCTTTCTCTAAAATCATTCTAGTCTGACTGGAGTGAACTACGATGACCTGAGCCCCTTAGTCCTATTTGTAAAAGCCGAACGTAGGCAGCCTCTCAAAAGGTGCGGTCTAAAAAACAAATAAACATCCAAATCTGTCACAAAGAATAAAGATAAAAGTCGTATTTTCTGAAAGCAAAAACTTTTATTTCCATAATCATTGCATGTTAACACTTATTTGATGAGTCTAAGCTTGACATACTTTTTGAATAAATAACCTTTTCTGAAATTGAAACTAAAACAAAAGTAACTAAATTAAACTAATGTATCTGCACGACTATGGAGAGACGCTCGGGATTACTCCTTAGTGTCACTTGTGCCTTCGGTCTCTTTCTTCTTGCTTTGCCCACGGCGAACTTTCCTCTTGCTAGGATTCTCACAAAATCTTCTTTCGAACTCGCTAACACCTTTAGCCTTGCCATTAGGAGCCTCTTCGCCTTTCCTCTTCTTTGACGCCCCCACTTCTTCTCGCCTCCGTTAGCCACGCTCTTACTCATCTTCCTCGCATAAGCCTCAGCCTCCTTAATTCTCAATGAAAAACTTGGAGCACAGGATCCCAAAATAGTGCCCCTTAGGGTCTCTAGAGTCTGCTCCGCATGCCCAAGTCTCCCCATATACCAATCCAAATACTCGTGTGGCAGGAAGGTGTTGCTAGAGCGTGTGAGGAAAGTCCTACGACTAAAGCCGGCCTCGCCCCACATCTGAGAAAGAAGGACTGAGGCACTATCATCCAACTGAAGTATCCCAAAAGGGAAATCATCTCTCTCCTCATCCCAACCCTCCGGGATGGTCTGCACCAAACCATACTGACGAAGCACTCTAGAGGGATAGTAAAAAGTAGTCCCAGAAAGGGTCGGAACTTTGATCATGTGAAGTCCCACTTGTTTCTCCCTCACAGAGTGAATGTGCCAATGGGGCACCACCCACTGAATGTCGTCAGTCACCATTTCCGCCAAATACTTTTCCCAACCTTTGAGAGTCATGCCCTCAAACCGCTCCGCCATGCCTCTAATGCGGTGCATCCATGGGGCCACCTTCAGAGAAGCCGCCGGTTTATTCACTCGAAGCCGCTCTTGCAACCACATGGTCAAAAGCCTATCACTACCACAAGGCATCCCACCATAAGCCGCGAGATGGGGAATCCCACAGAGCATCTCCCCAAGAATGGCCGGTACAATGTCATAACCTAAGCGAGCCGAATTCACCATGCCCAAACACCCCTCACTAGCAAATCCAACCTCAGAAGGGAAAAGAATGGAGGCAAACAGACATAGCGCAAGATGGTCCAAGGAACGGTCAGAGGTCACATCCATGTGTATAAAGTGTTGTGGCATCCAAGAAAGGTCGACATAACCGCCCCTAGCATACCTATCAAAGTCATCCGCAGGCACGCCAAAGGTCATCAATTTGTCCCTCAAGCAAATGAAGTCTAAAGGCAAGGCAACTTTACCCTTCCCTTCGTAGCCACATAATACCGCGATGTCCTCATAAGTGGGTGTTATCTCGTTGAATGAAAAGTTGAAGACATGGAGGGTATCATTCCAAAATCTCCCACAGGCTTGCAAGAGATTGGCATTGGAGTTCATGTGCAAAAGTGACCAAAGACACTTTATCCCATACTGTTCATCAAGTTTCCTACGACTAGAACCAGGAAGTTTGGCAACCCACTTCTCCAAAGAGGTTATAAAGACTTTTTTCTCAAGGCTTGTGATCCTAGCCTCTTGATCCATGGCAAAGAGCAAGAAAATTGGCTAAAAGGAACTCAAAAACTGCTCAAAAGGTTGTTGGTACGTTTTTTATGGCTGCAAAGGGTTCATTAAATAGGGTACGGACTCCCACTCTTGCCAGGAAAAGGAAAACCGGAGGCGGCGCAGGATTTGGCCACGCGGCCACATATGCCCTTGGCCCCACGGCCGATATTGTCCTTGGCCAGGCGGCCAACTTTGTCCTAGGCCACGCGGCCAACAATGCTCCGGAGCTTGCCATGGCCAGGCGGCCAACATTGCTCTGGGCCTCGCCATGGCCATGCGGCCAACATTGCTCCATGCAGAAATCCAGTTTGTTTCTTCCCACTCCGTGATGGATCCATGCAACTACGTACCTGCCCCCTTCCATGGCTCATGCATTGTATAAAATTAGGAACATTTGTAAAATAACTAGTTTGCACAAGTAGGCTCCCACAATAAAATTGCATTTTAGAACATAATATACATACATGCATTTTATACATTTGTTCTGTACATACATATCCCTCTGCTCTCTACTAGCTAACAGTGTAGGAAATAAAGATAGACCCCGCCTAATCTGAATCTTCCTCCGTGGTGTCTCCACGCCGCGCTAAAGCCCGAGAGCTACCGGCACCCGAACTCCGTCCCCGGACCGCTCGACCACCAGTGTGAGAAGAGCCCGCACCGTTCGGAGACCGCTCACGACGCTGGGGTGACGCGACGTCGTCCCTCCGACAAGTATATGAATGGTACGCCTCCCTCAGTAAGCGCATCAACACGTTCTCCCGCCGAGCTGAACGGATATATGCCTCCCGAGTCACCTGAAAGGGAAACCAAGGCAATGATTACAATGCAGAAAGAAATAAGTGTGTGCGAACATGACTGATATAAAGCACAAAGCCGTACCCCAGCGTCGGGCGGAGGAATGAATGTCTCCTCAACGAGATCTGCATCAGTCGGCTCCAAGCTAAGCTCCACCTCCCGGCCACCCCTCATCACTCTCACACTACTCGAGCGAAGGGGTATGTCAACCAAAGGCCGACTCCGACCAACATACCGGGCCGAGCTCGATCCCTCTCCCGATAGCATCCGAGCCCAAACCTGAAGGCTGATCAGCCGTGTCCGCACGTAACCGGCATAATCATCACTCCCTCTGTAATGCTCTGCCGGAGTGGGAGTCAAGAAAGTAGCCAACCTCGCGGGACGGAGCATATCCCGAGGAGGGTCATAAGGAGCCCATGGTAACGCACCAGCCCTGTGCTGACGAACCACCCTCTCTCCAAGATACATGGCTTCCCCGGTGAGACCCACAAGCAGAACCCTAGAAGCGGTCAAATCCACTACATAGGGACCCACCGAAGCCTCATTAGCCGGGCTCCATGGGTAAAATCTAACCCCGATGGGCTCAGACATCGCGAACACCCTCCCCAGATCAGCAGCATCTACTGTCTTCCTCTCCCGGTTCCTGCGGGGAGGAGCCCTGTTGCCCTTGCACCAGTACGACATGATGGGAACAACCTTGTTAGCGCTCATCACCAACTGAAAAGGGGCGACACCGAAGACCTCGTACACCCAAGCCTGTGCATATAATGAGAGAGACATTTCAGACCAAAAGATAGAACAGAGAGCTCAACAAATGAAAAGAAGGGTAGTCAAGAGCGTACCTTAAAGGCAAACTGGAACTCGTCAAAGGCCGACGAGCTAGCCCTCGAGCAATGGTCCAAAGCCCGGTAAATCTCAGCCAAACCGGCTCCGCCCCAAGAAATCCCACCGACTAAGTCCAAGTCCACAAGAGCCCCTAGCAGTGAGTACCGGCAGACAGTAGCCCCACTGGGAAACAAAATCTCTGAAAAGCTGTACCATAAGAACAGCCGGACCAAACAATCCAAGTCATACTCCCCCCTACCAAAGGCTTCAATAGCCACCTCCACCAAGCGATTCACCTTCCCGGCCTCCACTCCATAACCCTTGACACCTCCTCCCAGGTCGGTGTCAACTCTCAGCAGAGCCTGTCTATAGTCCCGCCGCTCCGCCAAGCTCTCATCAAAAGGCAAAGGGGTACCAGTAAACCTCAACCCTGTGATGGCCGCGAAATCCGTCGGCGTGATGGTAATCTCTCCCCAACCAAAGTGAAAGGTATGGGTGGTATCCCACCAGAACTCCCGGCACACCTCTATCACCGTTGCCACCTTTAGGGTAGCCCCGACCATGCGGACCTGTCAAAGAATGGGCCAAAGCCCATAGCCTCGATCTGAGCACGCAAACCGCCCGGTCCCTCCGGCAGCGACGCCCACAGTTTTCCCACAGTCACTGTGGACCCACGAGCCTTGATCCTCTGCAGGTAAACACAGCACAGGTATGTTACCATTCTAGCAATTTAAATTCTAGCATTCCATTATTCTAGCATTTCATATTATGTGCATAAAACATACAAATGTGCGAGAAAGAGAGGAATGAAAATTCGAAATTTACCTCTCGCGTCTCCGGAAGCCCCATCGACCAATGACGGTCAGAGTCGATGTAAAATCGTAATCTTGGTCGAACGTAGACCGCAGCAGATTATCGCGATAATTCCGAGTCGCGGCTCGTGGTCTCAAACCGCCCCGTGGAATCAAGGGCACTGCTTCAAAGCCCGCTCCTGGGTCAGCCCCTACATTTCCTCCACCCTTAGCATTACCGTGCCCCTCTCCTTGTGGCTCTTATTGTGGAATCATATACCCACCTTGGCCCGGGAAATCCCTAAATAGCGCCTCATTGATCCAATCTGCCATAGCTTCAAGAGATATATGAAATGAAGTCTTCAAAATTATCAAAATCTGAGCTTTCTCTCTCTAAAAACTCAATTTTCTCTCTCTAACTCGTCAATGGAGGAAGAAGAAGAAAGAAAGAAGAAGAAGAAGAAGAAGAGGGAGGGTTTCTGGTGATGTGACCAAGAGTCAGCCCGCCGGCTACCTTGGCCACGCGGTCACTTATGCGCTTGCAACCCCAGCCGTCAGATCAGCAATCCGCGTAAAGGAGATCTGACCACTCAGAGGTCTTGGCCACGCGGCCACTATTGCAACTCAGTGTGTTTGGCCACGCGGTCAACCTTGTCCCTTCAGATAAAATTCCACTTTGGTCCCTGATCTTTTCCTTTAATTCATCTTAAATGCCCTTAGCACAATTTTGACTGATATTCGTTACCTTTGGGTACGGAAAGCCCCTTAAAATTTCCATTCTTCACCGAATATTTGCTTAGGATTCGTATGGTTGTAGAGACTTCGGTGCCTCTATGACATACCATCCTAGATCAATCGTAATTGGCAGAAGCCTCGGTGTTTTTGTTTGCGAGCGATCCAGCATCTATTTTAGGATTCGTATGGTTGTAGAGACTTCGGCGCCTCTATGACATACCATCCTAGATCAATCGTAATTGGCAGGAGCCTCGGCGTTTCTATTTGCGAGAGATCCAGCATCTATTATTAGGATTCGTATGGTTGTAGAGACTTCGGCGCCTCTATGTCATACGTATCCTAGATCGATCATGGTTGACAGAAGCCTCGGCGTTTCTGTTCGCGAGAAATCCAACATCTATTACTTTAGCGCAATCGGCAGGAACCCCGGCGATCCTGATTGCGTTTACCATTCCATCTTGGGATTATTTAGACAACATAGTCTTCATTTTTCCCAAATAACTTCATTGCTTACGAATGTTCGTTCTTCATACAAGATAGTATCCGTAGGTTTATTATCCGCAACAGAAGTTCGATGTCTCGTCTTTCCCCAAATATCTTCGAACTACGACCGGCTTGATTCCTTGGAGGATACATAGGAAACCTGAAAAGGTTCAGCCACCCGACCGACGCGGTCATCTCTCATCCCCAGCAGGTGCATTTTCCCCAGCAGAAGACGTTGCTCCCCATAAGAGGACAAATCATTCCCAATTTCCCCATCAGATTTGAACTACGTTTGGATTGATTCCCCCGCGGATACGTAGGTCTCCTGTCAAGGTCCAGCCGTTCCCTTACCTTTTCATCTGTTTTGAAACTCATGTTTCAGACGGATCCTTCTTCTATCGTCGACCCCACATTGCCTTGCAAGAAGCGTCGCCGAGGGGCTACTGTTAGTACCCGACCTGAAAATGAGTTTATTAGAACTTTCCCAAAAACAAGGACTTTATAGGAATTAGAAACCTTGCAAAGACTTGTCCCGGATTCCCAAAATATCTCATTTATGACAAAATCTATCAAAATAGGTAACAAATGGTTTCCTTAAAACCATGCAGAAACCCTAGCTTAAGAATCAAGTCAGCCGGCATCCTTGGCCACGCGGCCAACCTTGCTCCGCGTTGATCTTGGCCACGCGGCCACTATTGTCACCGGCTTCAACCATGGCCAGGCGGCCAACCTTGCCCCGGATGATCTGGACCATCAGATCTTCCCCTCAGTTTACTATATAAACCAATCCCAGGCTATTGGTTTAGGGGTCCGATTTTGAGAGTTCTAAAGCCGAGTTTTGGAGTTCTTAAACACTATTTTGCTCTCTAATTAGCATTCAAACGCTCAAGGAGATCAAGGTTTATTTCTTGCCAACATAGGTAAGTTTTCTAACCTTTTCTTCATGTTCTTGCATTATTTTTAATGTAGATCTTTTATATTCATGTTCTTGCATGTTTATTCATAGTTTCTTCATATTCTTTGCATGCTCATTCATATGTTCATAATATGTTCCTCGCATGTTCTTCGTGTTCATAGATTAAAACCTTATTTATGCTATATTTAGGGTTGCGATCTTCATAATTACATGTTATTTCATAGCCGATGATGATCGAGGGTTCATCAACCCGAGGATGATCTAGGAACTACTTCTAAACCCTAAACTTTAGGTAATTCCCCCCTCATTATGCATGATCCCGATTCTTCTGCCTATTCAAATTCTCTGCGAACTACGCTGACCTGAGCTTCTCCATTGAGAGGAACGTAGGCAATCTTCGGATCCGGTCTAAATCACTAACACACTACTAACACACATTCATCATGATAGAAAGACCGATCAATTCGGGCAATAGGAGTGATAACGTCCAATATTCTTCTCTTGTTGTAATTTGACTCCCGAACCCATTAAAAATGCTTTTTTAAATGTTTTGGCTTTAATTAAAACGGCATGGCGACTCTCATAATTTTAATGTCGTTAAGAGTATTCCTTTTGTAAATAAAAATAATCACAAGATACTTCCCATGCGTCGCTTCATCGGAAAGGGGTATTCACAACTGGCAATGCGACTTTTATTCAGAATACTTTCCCTTTAAAAGGATCAGTGACCTCAAAACTAATTCAAACCTCTAATCATTAATCTCTTCTCTCTCCCCCGCTGGTATTTTTTCGCCTTCAGAATACTTTTTATTCAAAATGGATCCATCTCTCCCCCGCTGGTATCATGGACGTAATCCTATTCCTGGTCCTCTTGGTCAAACCTCTAATCCTCAATCTCATCTCTCTCAAATCGAACGAGATTTAGAATCTCAACCGCCTCATATTATACCTGGTCCCGCTGGTATCACACAGTCCGCCGTGCGCTAGAAAAACTCCGGAAAAGCTCATGTCTCTCAGGGACCCCCGATGTCGACACAAGAGTCCATAAGGAGAGCGATTGAAGAGCCGGTGGAGGATGAAGATTTCCAACGCAGACCTTTGCTATCTGCAATGGAGTATCTCACTGAAGAGGGTACGTATTATCCGTTGAACATGATCAAGGAGAAATGCGACAAATATGACAGGGTGGATCAGGTATAATATCAACATTAATTATAGTTAAAATATATGTAAAGATAATTGATCGTTGCATTTTTGTTCTATTAGGTTGTTGCTGTTATTAAGGAGAGCACACCAAATGGTTTGGGCCCTCTTTGGGTGACTTTGAAGGTCAGAATATGAACTTAGCATGGGTGAAATATGTGTTGAGTTACTAAAGCAGGGTCAAATTTATGCAGGATCCTACGGATGCAATTGAAGCTTCCATTCATAACAAAGTTCTTAAGGAGAGTGAGTTTGCAAGTGACATAAATGTTGGTGCTGTTCTGATACTTAAGGAGGTATGAAGTATTAAATCATAAAAGTCAGTACACTTTTGAATCATCATTAATACCTCCATCTAAATGTTTGTTTTGTTGATCTATTAGGTTGTTGTCTACGCCGTCTCACGATAAAAAAAAAAAAATTCCTTAACATTACACTTCCTAATGTTTCCAAGGTATTCCCTGAGGATAGTTAAGTTAATTTGATTAATGTAATATTTGGATTTATGTAATATTGACTATGTGACCGGGATGTGGTCACTGAATATTTAGATTTATGTAATATTGACTATGTGACCGGGATCTGGTCACTGAATATTTGGACTTATGTAATATTGACTATGTGACGGGGATGTGGTCACTGAATAATTGGATTTATGTAATATTGACTAAGTGTTTGGGATGATTAATGAAGTATTTGTTGGACATGTTATTTTTATCGAGTAAAAACAAATATTCTGCCATCATTTTTTCAAACACTTAATAAAAATAACATTCACAAGTAAATAAATATATTACAAGTTGAATTAAATAATAATACTTAATAATTTAAAGTACTAAATATAAAAACTGTAAATAAAATAAGATTCACGAATAGTTAAACATATTACAGGTTCAAATAAAATAACATTCACGAATAGTTAAACATATTACAAGTTCAAATAAAATAATATTCACGAATAGTTAAACATATTACAAATACTAAATTCCACGACTTGAAAATAACATTTAATTCTGCTCCCTAATAGTTGGACACCTTCTTTTAGTGTGACCTTCTCCCTTGTAAATCCCGCAACCAAACTTCCTTTTCTCCACTTGTCAATCCATCATTTTTCTAATTCGCCTTGATTTAGGTCTTCCTTGCTTCTTATCACGTCGATGCATCGGGTTAGGATAAAAACTTGGGACACGACCATCTACATCCCAATAAGCCTCATCATGGATCGGATGAAAAGTGCCCCTCCATGTATTGTAGTACGCCTCAAGACTCTAAAAGGAATCAATGAAATTCAAACCGCGTTGTCACTTGATAAACTCCCATTGACGTATTGTTAAACCTTCTAACATGATGATAGCCAGCCTTCTTCAAGTTGAAGTCATATTTATTTGGGTTAATGACAATTTAGGGCCTGAACTCCAGGGGGTGCGTCTAAAAGGGGCCTGGGTTTTTTTTTCGCTAGATCAGGGCTCAATATCTTAATTTTTCGGCAGTTAAGGGCTTTTTGACGGAAATCGTTAGAAAAGTCAGTTAAGTTCCATGTGCCGAGCACGTGATCGATTAAATGGATGGGTTTGAATTTCATACTAACTATTCAGGGGTGAGATGTAAAAGTCTGAAACTAGAGGACAAAATTAAAAATATATCTCTCTAAAATATTACATCCAATCCCTTCTTCTTCCTAAATCAAACCCAGATCCACCTCCTTCTTCTTCCCAAATCAAACCCAGATCCAACCCCCTTCCTCCGGCACTACCACCATCTACTCCGACTGCCACCGCCACCACCATCATCACCGATATACTCCACCAAACCCATCACCCGCCATTAAATATCAAAGCAAACCAAATCATCCAAATCAAAACAAAAAACTCATCCAAAATCAAAACAAAAAAATCATCCAAATTAAAAAATTCAACAAATGTTTTGGCCATGGTAGAATGTCGGAGGCGGGCTGCGGGCTGCGACGGCCATTTTCGAGGACGAGGGATTACAGAGAGGATGAGAAAGAGATTTAGTTGCTACAATTTCTGGAGAAATGGCGTCGTCAGCGAGGGTAGATCTGGACGGACGGGAATCCGATTTAGTTTACAGTGACAAGATCAAGCACCTCCTCGAGCCGTCTTCCTTACCTTGGGAGGGGAGGGGTTTTGTTCTAGGGTTCGCCGGAGGTCGGTGAGGGGTTCGGAGGAGAGGTTTGCCGGAGGTGTGGATGGGGGTTGTCGGACGTGGGGTAGAGAGAGACCGTAAATGTGTTGTTTGTTAATATAATACTCCCTCCGTCCCAAAACAACTTGCACTATTTTGACCAAAACGGTCAACTTAAGTGTAATTTGACCAAAACTTTATAAACAATTGATGATCTTAATAAAAAAATTAAAATTTGTTATTAACTCACCAAATCTTTTACAAAGTGAAAGTCAAAGTGTTACTAATTTGACCAATTTTGGTCAAACTGTGCAAGTTGTTTTGGGACAGAGTACTACTCATTTTTGTCCCAAAATGAATGTACAATTTTTTTAAAAAAATATAGTGTGATCAAAAATATTTCTTTTTTGCTTTTCTATAAAGATGAAATTTGATGGGAATATATATATATATATATATATATATATATATATATATATATTTGTAAATAATGATAATTACTTTATGTTGTTTTAAATTTGGTGAATGTAAAAAGTAATTTATTATGTTCATAAAATAAAATTTAAATTTATTTATAATTTTCTTTATTTAAAATTTATTATTTAGAAAATAATCTAAATCCTTTTATATTTAATATAGCTATTAGATTTGTGTTTAATAATTTTGATTTTTTTAATAAATTTATTTTATATATGATAATTACTTATTTTATTATATACTTGATTATTTAGAAAAAATATTTATTTCATTTTTAAACCCTCTAAGTTTCAAAAATTTCACTAAAACCCTTACTAACTAATATCATTACAAACACATCCATTTTGACGATCACATGCTCGGCACACGGCACTTAACTGACTTTTCTAATGATTTCCGTCAAAAAGCCCTTAACTGCCGAAAAATTAAGATATTGAGCCCTGATCTAGCGGGAAAAAAAACCCAGGCCCCTTTTAGACGCACCCCCTAGAGTTCAGGCCCTAAATTGTCATTAACCCTATTTATTTTGAACCCTTTGACTGAACTGTAGTCTCGCATTTATGTTGGGGTTACCAAGATACCCCCCTTATGCCCTTATTGATCCTGAGAGTCTATTCTGAAAGTATTCCACACACCTATAGAAGGCAGTCTCAACAATTGCTGAAATAGGCATTCCCCGTGCTCCTTTCATGACACCATTAAAAACTTCGGACAAATTGGTAGTCTTAATGCCGTACCTATATCCAGAATCATGTGCCAATGACCACTTTTTAGCATCCAACAACTCAAACCATTTAATTGCACCGGGATTGATTATACGAATCTGAGCCACAAAATGTTTCATCTTCCTCTCCTGGGTGGCGCTAACAGCACGCCAAAAAAGATCTTTTAAGCCTACAACCTTGTGAGCGTAAAGGAAATTTGTTCGCAAATGCAATATGCACCACCTGTGCACAACAGTTTGTGGCCATGAATTATCTCCAACCGTGGCAAGGATGCCACTATGGCGATCAGATATCAAACAAACTTCTCGACCCTTAATAACATGTTTGATAACAAGATGTAAGAACCAATACCAGTTTTGATGGTCCTCTTTTTCAACAATAGCAAAAGCAAGTGGAAGTAAACTATCATTCGCATTAGCACCCATAGCAATAAGTATTACCCCTTTATATCTTCCATGCAAGAAAGTGCCATCAACAGAAATGACAGGACGACAATGAGAGAATGCTTCCAAACAAGGGCCAAATGTCCAGAACATATGGTCAAACATACCTGGAGGACCAACATGAGGACGATTAGAATACTCCACAATGGTGCTAGGGGTTCCACTTTTGAATAGCTGCTAACAAACGTGGTAACTTTTTGTAAGAGTCTTCCCAGTCCCCAAATGCTTGAGCGATGGATTTTATTTACCACACCATGCCTTCCGATATGAAATATCTTTACCATGCATTGCTTTTATTGTTGCCTTAACAAGCATAATCTTGTACTCAGGATCACCCTTGATGAATTCCATAACTTTTCGTCCTATAAACTGAGCATCTAAGTTGGGATGATCTCCGCTAACTGATGCCAAGCAAGAATATGGACCCTTGTACTTAGTTACTTCCCAATAACCACCATTCTTCAGGCTCACATTCACATAGAAATTGCAGGGAAACTCTTTCACCAAACACTCAATAGTCCACTTTCGCGTTGTGCTCCTTTGTTCGTATTGTCAAAAGGAAGGTCATTCTGAAGACCGTTGTTGGAAGAAGCAAGGAAGGTGCACCAATTGTGGTCAAATGGGTCACTTTGTAAAAGATTGCCCGAGAGGTAGAGGACAAGCATCCGGGTCAGGAGTTGGTACTAATCAGGGTCAGAAAAAGGATGCCACTGGGAAGCCCAAAGTTCAAGGGAAGGTTTATGCCATGAATCAACAACAAGCTACCGATGATCCATCCGTTATTGGAGGTATTGTTTCTGTGTCTAATGTGAGCGCACGAGCGTTAGTAGATCCAGGATCATCTCATTCATACATTTCTGTTCAATTTGCTTCCATGTTAAATGCTACATTCGAGTCTTTACCGTACGTGCTAGAGGTGTCGCCCCTATAGGAGAATGCTTGATTTCTGATCGAGTCTTTCGTGCTTGTGATGTGGTTATTTGTGGTCGAGTCCTTTATGCGGATTTGGTAGTTCTTCCTATCCAAGACTTTGATGTCATTTTGGGTATGGATTGGTTGAGCAAGTTTCATGATTCTGTTGATTGCCGTAAGAAAACTGTTACTTTTTCTATGCCCGATGTGCCTAAATTTGTGTTTGAGGCTAGTCCTCTGAGTAGAAGGGTTCGCTTAATTTCTTTTATAAAAGCGAGAAAATTATTGCATAGTGGTTGTGAGGGGTATTTGGCTAGTGTTCTTGATACTAGGAAGGAATCCCCTAGTTTTGATAGTGTTCGGGTAGTTCGGGAATTTCCCGATGTTTTCTCTACCGAGTATGATATGCCTCCCGATCATGAGATTGAATTTTGTATAGATCTTTTGCCGGGTACGGCTCCAATTTCGAAAGCACCTTATAGGTTAGCTCCCGCAGAGTTGAAGGAATTAAAGGTTCAATTGCAAGAGTTTCTTGATCGAGGGTTTATCCGCCTTAGTGTTTCCCCGTGGGGAGCACCGGTTTTATTCGTGCGGAAGAAAGATGGTTCGTTGAGATTGTGTATCGATTACCGGAAATTGAATCAGGTTACGGTGAAGAATAAATACCCTCTACCCCATATTGATGATTTGTTTGATCAGCTTCAAGGGTCCGCGGTTTTCTCTAAACTTGATTTGAGGAGTGGGTACCATCAGTTGAAGGTTCGAGCGGAGGATATCCCGAAGACTGCTTTTCGCACTCGTTATGGTCATTATGAGTTCTTGGTTATGCCGTTTGGGTTGACTAACGCGCCGGCCGTGTTTATGGATTTGATGAACCGAGTTTTCCATCCTTATCTGGATTCGTTCGTGGTGGTCTTTATTGATGATATACTCGTCTACTCTAGATCTCGAGAGGAGCACGAGCAGTACTTAAGGACAGTTTTATCCGTTCTTGTGAGGGAGAAATTATTTGCGAAGTTTAGTAAATGCGAATTTTGGCTCGAGAAGGTGTCATTTCTGGGTCATGTGATTTCTAAAGATGGGATTTCGGTGGATCCTTCAAAGATTGAAGCCATAGTGGATTGGAAGAGACCCGAGTCAGTGACCGAGATTCGTAGTTTTCTGGGTTTAGCCGGTTATTACAGAAGATTTATTGAAGGGTTTTCGAGGATTGCTACTCCGATGACTCAGTTGACCCGGAAGAATGTCCCGTTTGTGTGGACCGAGAAATGTGACAAGAGTTTCGAGGAATTGAAGAAGAGGTTGACTACCGCACCGATCTTGACTTTGCCTAATGGGAGCGATGGCCTAGTGATTTACAGTGATGCTTCGAAAGAGGGTTTGGGTTGTGTGTTGATGCAGAATGGGGAAGTGATTGCTTATGCTTCGAGGAAGTTGACCCCGAGTGAACAGAATTACCCGACTCATGATATGGAGTTAGCGGCTATTGTATTTGCGTTGCACAAATGGAAGCACTATCTTTATGGAGCGAAGTTTGAGATTTTTACGGATCACAAGAGTTTGAAGTGCCTTTTCTCCCAGAAGGAGTTGAACAACCGACAGCGCCGATGGATGGAATTATTGAAGGATTATGATTGTACGATTTCTTATCATCCGGGGAAGGCGAATGTGGTAGCCGATGCGATTAGTAGAAAGTCTTATGTGGCTTCGATGATGGTCCGTGAATGGAAAATGCTGGAGGATGTTCGAGATTGGTCTCCTCGTGAATCGAGACATGGGTCTATTTTTGCGAATATTAGGGTGTCTCCGACCCTAATTCAGAGGATAAAGGAAGCTCAGAAAGAGGATCCCGAGTTGGTGAAAATAATGGGTAAATTGAAGGAAAAGAACTTCGAGGATTTTTCATTGGGCTCGAGTGGAGTGTTGACTTTCCGTGGTCGTTTGTGTGTTCCGGATGTTGATGGAATTAAATAGGGAGTTCTTGATGAGGGTCACAAATCGAGGTATACTATTCATTCGGGCAGTACGAAGATGTATCAGGATTTGAAGCAACAGTTTTGGTGGATTAATATGAAGAGGGAAATAGCGGAGTACGTTTCGAAGTGTTTAACGTGTCAGCAGGTCAAAGCCGAGCATCAGAGACCCGCGGGATTACTTCAGCCGTTAGAGATTCCCGAGTGGAAATGGGAGCATGTGACTATGGATTTCGTTACGGGACTACCTCGTACCCGTAGGAAGTATGACAGTGTTTGGGTAATAGTGGATAGATTGACCAAGAGTGCCCATTTCTTGCCTATTGACATCAGATATTCGATGGAGAAGCTTGCGACCCTTTACGTTGATGAGATTGTTAGATTGCATGGAGTTCCGGTTAGCATTGTGTCAGATCGAGACCCGAGGTTTACTTCAAGATTCTGGAAGGCGTTTCAGGAAGCTTTGGGTACAGATTTGCGATTCAGTACAGCTTTTCATCCTCAGACCGACGGTCAATCCGAGAGGACTATTCAGATTTTGGAGGACATGTTGCGAGCTTGTTCGATAGACTTTTCTGATTCTTGGGATTCGCACCTACCGTTAGTGGAATTCTCTTAAAACAACAGTTATCAGGCTAGTATCGAGATGGCACCGTTTGAGGCCTTGTATGGAAGAAAGTGTAGATCGCCTATTTGTTGGGATGAGGTCGGTGAAGCGAAAGTTTTGGGTATCGATTTGCTTCGGGATTCGGTTGAGAAAGTTAAAGTTATCCGGGATAGATTGAAGACAGCCCAGAGTCGACATAAGAGCTACGCAGATAACCGAAGGCGAGATCTTAGTTTTCAGACCGGTGATTTGGTTTTCTTGAAAGTATCTCCGAAGGTGGGTATTCGTAGGTTTGGGAAGAAAGGCAAATTGGCTCCGAGGTTTATTGGTCCATTTGAGATTTTGGGGAAGGTTGGACTTCTTGCGTATCGACTCGCGTTACCGCCATCTTTGGACCGGTTGCACAATGTTTTCCACATTTCTATGCTTCGGAAGTATGTTCATGATCCATTTCACGTGTTACTGAGGATACCAGAAGATATTGAGCCCGATATGACGTATGAGGAACGACCGGTTCGGATCTTAGATTCCAAAGTCCAAGAGTTGAGGAGCAAAAGCATTGCGTTGGTTAGAGTCCTTTGGAGGAATCATAACATCGAGGAGTCGACGTGGGAGCTCCGAGATGAGATCGAGAGGAAATTTCCGTAGCTTTTTGTTTAAGGTGAGTCTCGTTAAAATTCGGGTCGAATTTTCTTTAAGGGGGAGTGAATGTCACGACCCGGAATATAGGCTCTATTTTATTAGTAATAAATAATTATTATTTATTTATTTGATTGTTTATTTATTTAAATTATTGTTTATTTAAATAATTTTGTGTGCATTTTATGTGTCATAATATTTATGCTTAGCATTTTATTTGGGTCTTAGTTGTTAGTGGGGAGTATTGAGTTGGGTAGTATTAGAGGAGGGGGTCTTTGTGTAAGTTTTTAATTCATACTCCTACCCTCTCCCTACACCTCCTTCTCCCTCTTACACTCCAACTCCCTCATCATCTTTCCCAGCCAACTCTCTCTCCCTCTCTCTTGTGTTTTGGTAAGTTTTCTTTCTTTTTCTTCTCTCTTAATTTTCTTCATCTTCCTCTCATAATCTCTCATTTCTTAAAACGTGAAATGTGTTTAGATCGTCGATAGGATCGCGTAGAACCAAAAAGAATCGAATTCCGTCATCTTTCATTATTTTCAAGTAAGTTACTTTTCCCCCATTTTGATGCTAAAATTTTCATATCACGTTTATATGATGTTTGATGTGTTATATTTGAAGCTTGATTGAGTTTGGAATTTATTAGGAATTTATTTTGGGTTTTGATCAAAAATGGTGAAATCTTGAATGTTGGGTTTGATTCTTGATTTTGGTTGTTAAATGTGGTTGTATGAGTCTTTTTAGACTTATTAGTTGTGTTGGTACATTAGTATACTAGTTGGAATGTTGGATTTTGGTGGAAATGTGTTTTGGGTATAAAAATGGAAGAACCCAGGTTGTTCTTCCCGATTTCCGGCAGACCAGAGTATTGGGCGACCGCCCAAAATTGTCTGGGCGACCGCACATCTATCTGAAAGCTTTTGTTCTTGGTTGAGGGCCTTTTTGGGTGACCGCACAGTCCCGTTTGGGCGGCCGCACAGATCTCTAAAAGTTTACATTTTGTTAAATTGTGTGATTGAAGAATGTGTTTTGGTCTAAGTCTTGGGTGTCCTTCTAGTTGACCTTAGTGATCATTGTAGTACACTTTAGTGATGGAATTGAGTCCCTTGTGATCAAGTTTGTGTTTGAAATTCATTAATTGTTAATTGGGACTTTGAAGCACCTTTATTGTGTATTGTTGGTTTATTTCATCTTCTTGGTGATTATTTGGCATGATTCCCTACTTTGGAATCCCTTGTTGTTTATCGTGCTAGTATTTTATTACTTAGCATTTATTTGAAAGTCCAGCTGGTATTTTGTGTGTGTTTGGGCGATGCGAAACATTATGATGGCACGGCCAAGTCCATTGTGATGTTGACCATTGTTTTTCCCCATTATTACCCTCCTCCAGATTGGCCTTGGATGTGAGAAGAGCTAGCTCCTTTGTGTGCATTTTAGCTTTACTTGGAGCATGACTTTGTGGCATGTCTCCCGTCCCTTGTGACACTTCATTGGTTATTGGTTCCGGTACCGGGGGTTTTCTCTTCGGCTTTCATGCTATTATGAAGATGATGATTTGTTGATGATTGAAGCTGCGCAGCGATCCTTTATTTGGATGTTCCGGTTTGGAAAACCTTGGCTATATCCTTTGTTATGTGTTTATTTCCGCTGCTATCTGTTATGTGATAAATGCTATGTGCTATGTGATATTTATTATTGCTTATCGCTTCGTGCATCATAGCATGTCATGTAGTTGCATTAGTAACTTATTGAGATTTATCTCACCCCCTTTTCTTTTATCTTTGTTTTTCATTAACCCCCCCCCCAGGTGCTAAGGATTAGTCTCCCTGATCACGAGAAAGAGGACGTCGAGGGTGGATACATTCTTTTGGGGAAGGTTGTTATAGGTTGGTTTACATTATATAAATGTGTAACCTTTTGGGATATTTGTACCAAACATTGACGTCATTAGGATTTGTGTATTTGTATTTTGTTGGGCATAAACTTGTGGAAGTTTATGATAGTTGGAATTGGTTTTTATCAAACTTGGTTTTGTAAAACTTTGGATCATCACCTTTTGGTATCAAATGGAAATTTTTAACTTCGGTATTTCACAGTTTTGGTTTTAGAGTCGACGTCCAGATCGCGGTCTCGGGGCCCGCGGGGTCCGGGGTCGCGACAGTAGTAACTTGAAGAACCCATCTGAAAGTTATCCATGTCATGAAAATACTCATTTTGTATCGGCTCCTCTCGTGTTTCAAACTCATTAGAATGTACTTTATCAACAAAATTCATGACAACATACAACTGCAAGCTACTCATCCCACCTAATTGAGCAGAAACATCAAACATGACTTCCATACACATATCATCCTCGACTGGAAACGGAATGTAATTTGCAACCCCATAGCCGACCAGATGAGGATATCTATAAATAACTTTCAACTTAACATTGGTTCGATCTACCCCAATTTTCTTATATAACTTCTTAATCAATTTTTTGTAACTCCATCGAGTTTTTTCTTTAAGTGCACATTTCGGCCCCTGTTCAAATTGAGTACCTTCAAACGGGTGTTCATCATTTCCTCCCCAGTAGCACATGAAAATAAGTGGAACTCCACTCATATTTACTCCTAAACAAATGAATTCGACTGTCAAAATCCTAATTTATTAACAATGCATATACAAAAAAAAACATCTAATAACTTTAAATTTAATTATATTAAACAAATTAAAACATATAAGAAAGATTAAAATATACCTTAAATGCTTTAAATCTTCACTTAGAGAAATTTGTAATTTTTTTCAGCACTTGAGCACTTGGGGTATGAATGAAATGAGAGAGAACAAGAGAGCTGAAAATAATGAAAGGAAAGGAAAACGAGCTGTATATCTATCTGAACTGAAAACGTCACTTTTAATGACGTTTTTAGAATTTTCAAAAACCCTAAAGTGAAGTCGGTACTGCCAATGCCGACTTCACCTTTATGCTTAATCAGCCACTTAATTAACCAACCTCATCCCCTAAACCCTCATCTTACTGAGTCAACGGAGTAAAGCTAAAAATGGCACTGGTAGTGCCGTTTTCTACCTAAAAACAGTATTGCCAGTGCCGCTTTCATAAAAAGATGTTAGTTTGGTACATAGTTGAACTTAGGTGTTAGTTTGGTACATAAAAATTGAAAAGGCTATTATTTGAAAAAAAAATTCTAGTATAGGTTACATTCTTAGGTATGGGTATAGGTAAATGAAGAATATATAAAGTGTAATGTCACATTTACAAAGTATCTCTATTTAACGATCTCACAACCAAACATCAGCTATGTTGTACATGTCCTTAGCCAGTTTATGAACCAACCGCGACAACCCCACATTGATGCTGCTATAAGGGTTATGCGGTATCTTAAAAATGCTCCTGGACAAGGCATTTTTTTTCATCTGACAACTCCCTTTCGCTGCGAGGCTACTGCGATGCAGATTGGACAGGCTGCCCCTTGACCCGTCGATCTACCATAGGCTAAAAAATGTTTCTTGGCCACTCCCCAATTTCATGGCGCTCCAAGAAACAATCAGTTGTTTCGTGTTCTTAAGCAGAACCTGAATATCGATCCATGGCTACTGCTGCTAGGGAATTTGTTTGGCTTGTCCGCTTGGTGTCTGAATTTGGTGTACCTCATCTCGATCCAGTTACTCTCTTTTGTGACAACCATGCCCTTCTCTACATCGCTGCAAACCAAGTCTTCCATTGAGATTGATTGCCACTTCATTCGCCAACATATTCAATCCAAGTTACTAGTCCCTCGGTCCATTTCATCGCATTCCCAGCTAGCCGACATCTTCATTAAAGCCATTGAACTCGATCAGTTCCATGATCTACTCTGCAAGTTGGGTATTTTGAATCTTCATGCGCCAACTTGAGGGGGAGTATTGAGAATGGTCTAGAAGCATATCTTTTATGTATGGTATATATTGCTGTAATATGTATAATGGTATCTAGGATCAATTAGTATCATTTTAGGCCATAGAATCAGGCTAACGATTAGTAGCTCATCTGTATAAAGCTTACCCTTACAATCAATACAAATCACTGTAAAGTTTTACCACAATTTCAATTACTAATTGTCTCTCCAAACCAAGGTTTCAGGCATTTCAGTCAAGCTGCGTTTACCATACGGATGTCTTGCTTGAGGGGGGTATGAGCCGAGATTTGTGTATATCCCCGTTGGGATATCTAGGGTGGTTAATTTAGGATATGTATCATATTGCTTTTGGACAATTTGTAAATATCTTTCTCAATATTTGATAGGTAACTCAAAAATAGAATCCTAGTATACTAATTAATAACTAGGTTTAGGGTATGTATATATGTAGCACACGGCTTATGTGAAGAAGCAAGGAAATTTCTTCCCAATCTTCCTCTCCTTTCTCAAGTGGTATTTCTAGTCTCATAGAAAAATGGGATCATGAGTTGTGAGAACCTCTTCAGCTACTTTTGTAGTGGAAATCACGATTGTTGGAAAATACCAAGTCGTAAGGACATGAGAGGTCGTATTTGCAGGAGAGTTGCCATAAATAGTGACGAAGGGATGAGTATTGAGCTGGTGTATGTTTCTTTCTACTAGAAATCATGGAGGGACCGGTGGAAGAGTGTTTTTGCTAGGACTTTTGTGTTTGAAAGGAAGGAAGTATATGAGATGTAGGATTGCTATGTGAAGAACAAGGTTTGTCATTTCCATCTGTTTTTTATGTATTGAGCAAAAGTTTATTTATTTTTCTTATTTATTTTTTGGTGTTGCAACTCCATCAGATTTTTCCTTCTTCAAAGTGCCATGCAACCCACTCAAATCTATTGTATCTAATTTGGAAGTAGATGAGATGTAGGATTGATATGTGAAGAACATGGTCGATCTCGCCCAAACAACATTTATAACAAGGTGCAGTATTTAGGATTATATCTTGATTGCTTTTGAAACGCTACACACCTTGAAGATGAAGACTTGCGGTAAGTTCTGCTAAGTATCCATTAAAATTTACATGATCAAAGCTTAAAAGCGTACGGTATACGTATTGGATTGGAGGTTCTTTGAGGCTATGTTGCGAATGTTTGGTTTCTGGGACACTTGGATTTCTTGGATGATGTTGTGCATGCGATAATCGCAAATTCTTTCATTGTTAATGAGGAATTGCTTGACCAGTGATGTAATACTAATGTTTGACAAAGTCAAACATATTACTTATTTTTGTATTTTAATTAGTATTGTAGGATTTAGTTTACATTAGTTTCTATTTTATTTGTTATTTTCGTCATTATTTTTTGATAGGTCATTTAAAGTAGGTTTTAGAGTAGGATTAGGAGTTATTTTGCTATTTTTGAGTCCTATTATGTTACCATATAGGTTAGGGTTATTTCTAGAAGGTTTAGGAGTCTTTTTCAAGTTTATGGGCACTATAAAATAGGCCTAAGGTTGTATTCCGAAAATTAGACTTTGATTATTAATTCAAGAATTGCTTAGCAATTATTTATCTCTCTTTCACCTCCTTTATTTCTTTATTCAAGAATTTCGTTGAAATTCTTCTTGAGAATCCTTATTCCTTGCAGAATAATTGGTTTCGATCAATTATTTGTTACTATTCCGCTGCGTCTTTACATCAGTTGGTATCAGAAAAGGACGATCTTTGGACGATGGCTAACGATGGAGGAAACAACGAGGGCACACAAACCCTTCTTACTGCTATTAACCGTCTGTTGGAACAACAAGCATGTTTTGCGGAACAACAAACACATCTGTTGGAACAACAAGCAACGCAACATAATGAGCCTCTGACGGCGTTGGAGTGATTGGTAGTTAGCTGTAGTGGTGTTGTCAACCCCGGAAACTGAAATGGCGAGCGTGGGGAAGATCTCCGTTGCGTTGATCCGTACGGTAGGGTTCGTAATAATCGTGATGAGGATTTTGAGTCAATTGGGAAAAATCATAGCGTTGGACCCATTGATCAAAATCCTATTGTTCGTGTTGATGTGGATTTCAAAGGAGAAAAGGTTAGTAATAATTTTTTTTCCGAGGGTGGAGAGATTGCTCCAGAATCGAAATCCGATGAACCACTTTTTGAAGTGGTGGTGGAAGAAGAACGTGTGAACGAGTCCTTGGAAGTGCTTTCGGAGGAGCCACTTTTTGAAGTGGTGGTGACGGACGATTGTATAGATCAGTGCTTGGAAGAATTGTACGTGCCGCAGGAATTGAGGGATCCAAGTCCAGCTGTAGATACCCCGGGGGACCGCGGCTTGGCTAGAGCGGTGAATTATCCTAGGGTGTCTAATTGATTTTAAGAGTCGCCTCCTATGTTTTAGAGGAACATAAGAAAAACCTAAAAAAAGCCAATTTTATAAACAAAACCAGAGATTTGGGAAAAAATGGGTTCAGGGGTTAGGTGACGGAGTGGGAAGTACTTAAACACCAACTCCGCCCCGCTTACGCGGGTCTTGCTACTTTTGGTGTTCTAATGCATGAGAAAGTCCTTCGATTTATTAATATATGAGTGCTAACAATTACAATGAAAAGAAAGGGGAAATTTACAAAGGAAAATAAAAGAGAATTGTTTTATTTATTTAATGGTAAAGATTACATGTCAAACTATTCTAAAAATTATGTTAAGAAAAGAATGGTAAATTAAAGTAGAGATTAAAATGTAGGGAGATAACCTTAACCAACTTTAATGTAGTAAAGTGGTCATTTGGTCTGGGGATTGCATACATTACTAAGACATGTAAAATAAGAGAAGAAGAATAAAGTACCTTAAGAAAGAGGACATCAAACTTGGACTTGAAAATGGTGTTGTTGTAGAGAAATTGTTGTAGAACAATTTGTGTAGAGTCTTGTTACTAAGAACTCTTGTTGGGAGAATTTATATATAGTGTAGTTGTAGATGGTAAAAGTTTTGTCTAAAAAGAGAGTCCTTTTTTTAAGATAGAAGGAGGGGGTTTTTATAGGTAAAAATAGGAGGGAAATGTTTGGAGGGAAAATATGATCATCCATGTGAAATGGAATTGACCAATCAAAAATAAGATAAATAAAATAATAAATAAAAGAGAATAAAAGAAATAAAGATAAAATCATTTGTTTTTGGGAAAAGGCTAGAATAAAGGATTTGGGAGTTACAAAATAAGGGGGGATGAATGTGGATGTAAAAAGAGTGTTTATTGTGATCAAGAAAGGATGTTGTAAATAAGAAAAGGGAGGGAAAAATGGTGCAATCTGTTACTGCCATATCGGGAGGCGCGCGCTTCCAGCTTTTGGGGCGAGAGGCACGCGCGGGCCGTGGACAGTATCAGAGGCGCCCACGTCTGAGAAAGACAGAATGACAGAATGACTCTAAAATTAATTTTGTTATGCAGTTTAGTCCAAAACTAAAGGAATCAATTAGGAACTTAACCGAAGTAACAGAAATTACAAAAACAAGTTAAATAAAAATACTATGTATGCAATCGGGGTGAGAGGTCCAAGGCGGTGTCTACAGAGCCCCTCGGCGACGTGGATTGCAAAGCAAAACACGTCGACAAAAGAAAGACAACCGCCGAGGACATCGACAAGAGAAAATAAAGACTCGATAAAGCAGGAATTTGAAATTGCGAGAGATAGAGGTGCGCTCCCTGTGTGAGCGACTTTTGCTAATAAAATGGGTTCGGTGGCACGAAGGGGCCCACCATGGCCGATAGCGGGATCTGGGGATCCGTTTGCTGAAAGCGGGACCTGTTTGCTGATAGCGAGATCCGTTTGCTGAAAGCGGTATCCGTTTGCTGATGGCGGGATCCGTTTGCTGGAAGCGGGATCCGTTTTCTAATGGCGGGATCCGTTTGCTGGAAGCGGGATCCGTTTGCTAATGGTGGGGTCCGTTTGCTGGAAGCGGGACCTGTTTGCTGATAGCGAGATCTGTTTGCTGATGGCGGGATCCGTTTGCTGGAAGCGGGATCCGTTTGCTGATTGCGGGATCTGTTTGCTGGAAGCGGGGTCCGTTTGCTAATGCAGGATCCGTTTGCTGATGCGGGATCCGTTTGCTGGAAGCGGGATCCGTTTGCTGATTCGGGATCTGTTTGCTGGAAGCGGGATCCGTTTGCTGATGCGGGATCCGTTTGCTGAAGTGGGATCCGTTTGCTGGAAGTGGGATCCGTTTGCTGATTGCGGGATTTGTTTGCTGGAAGCGGTATCTGTTTGCTGAAGCGGGATCCGTTTACTGATACGGGATCCGTTTGCTGATGCGGGATATGTTTGTGGATGGCGGGAACCGAGGCTCCGTCTGCCTATATGTGATATTGTTGTGTTGCTTGATGAAAAGGTGGTGATTTTGCGGCTCACCATGGACCGAGTTGTTGTCATTGAACTGTAATTGTTTGACTCTGTGGGATGCAGGCATAGTTGACGGCGGATCACTTTCTGCTGGGGATGAAGTGCCTTGAGTTACAGATGCTATTGACCTTGTGGTGGTACCTGTTAAGTGTGTGCTTTGCAGGTATATGTGCTTGTGACATGTATGAGATGTGAAATGGTAGTTATGAGAGAAATTGTGCTTGTGGTGTGATGTGATTTGAAGGCAGTTTTGCATGAGAGAGAATTTTTGTAAGAATGGAGAAAGTGATTTTGTGTGCGGTGTGATTTGAGGAAAGCCTCAGATGTATTCATACCTTCACTTACCATTGCTGTTGGATGGATTAGTGTTGTGGTGGTGGATGCCTTGATGCTTTTGATGAAGAATGTCCATGCTTTGGATGGAGAATGATGATGTTGGTGATGATGAATTGTTTTTGCCTTTGATGGAGTGTCGGTGAGATGGTATTCTGGGTGATGGGTTGGTCGTGCCAAAAGGCTGCCTACGTATCCCTTTAAGAGAATCAGATCAGCGTAGTTCAAGGATGATGGAGAATGCTGGGGGAGAATGCTAGGAGCAAAGCAAAAGGAAACACATAATTTTGCGCAAGAAAAGAAAAAAGAAAATAAAATCTTTTTTTAAAAAAAAAATTAGAAAGAAAAGAATATGCACACACGTGAGAAAAATATTTTTTTTAGTTCGTGGGTGAACCATTTTAACCATTGTGTGTTTGTAAAGCCAACCCAAGATCAAGTCATGTTCAATCGAACTCCGGATTGCCTTGCTTGAATTCTGCCGTCGTTGCCGTTGTGTCCAACGAAAAGTGATTTCTAGCCCTAAGAGATGTGTCAGTTATGGGGCTCCAAAAGACATTCGATGCTGAGATAAGGGGTTGCTGGTTGTAAAGCCCCTAGAATGCCTTTGATGCCAAACTATGAGAGACTTGCATAGCCCCAAGATGAATCGACTCTTGACCTTTTCAAATAAATCGCCTTTTGCTGTTGACGTGAGCAAGCTCCAAGAGAAGATCATTGATACCAAGCTTCGAGAGATTACTAAGCCCCAAGTGTCGTGGGCTTGCTGTTTGCGAGCTTGTAGATGGCGGGATATGAAGACCTTTCGGTGTGAAGCTCCAACTTATCTTGGCATTGTATTGAGAGCAGATGCACCATTGAGTAGAACTCATAAAAGTGATCTTCCTCTTGTTTGGAGATGAATGGCCCATTTTTTGTGGTTGGTACCCAAGTGGCAGAGGGTCCATGTTGAAAATGCAGTAGAATCTTCGGGAAATGTCTCGTGGGAGATGGTGATGTTGTTGCGGATGATAGAGTTTTGACATGATAAAGTCTCAAACGGTACGTTTGCTTGAGTCTTCTTGAGTCGAAATAATAACGGATCTTCAGATGCAGCCTGTGCTTTTGATCTTGGAGAAGGGGGTGCAATACTTGCAGAAACATTGGGATTGGCCGAAGCATTTCCCTCTATAACCCAGTCACGTGAGTTTAGCATATTGAATCTTTTTCCTTTTCTCTAAGACTTACTTCATAATCTCGCTGAAAGTTCTAACAAAAATCATCAAATTCATTCATAACATTAGAGCCCTTATTCAAAGTCGTGGGAGATAGTGATGTTGTTGTGGAAGATAAGGCCTTGGCGTGAGAAAATCTCAAACGGTATGTTTGCTTGAGTCTTCTTGAGTTGAACTAATAACGGATCTTCGGGTGCAGCCTGTGCTTTTGATCTTGGAGAAGGGGTGCAGTACTTGCAGAAACATTGGGATTGGCCGTAACTCTGGTCGAGTTATCATATTGGCATTTCCTTGAATCCTTTTCCTTTTCTCTAAGACTTCCTTCATGATCTCGTTCTAAGTTCTAACAAAAATCATCAAATTCATTCATAACATCGGAGCCCTCATTTAAAACCAAGAGACCTTTGACTTGAGGTGTTGGGAGACCCTTGAAGCTTGATCTCTTTCATATAAGACTTCTCCACATTGCATTGCTTGAGCATTGTTGTCCCAAAAGACTGTCGGTTGCGAAGCCCCAATATTGCCCTTTGCTTGTATTACTGTAATGCCGTAGCCCAAAAGATTGTATATTGCGAAGCCCCTTGAGACCTTCGGTGCCGAATTGAGGAAACTTCCAATGTTGCACATGACTCCGCCGGGGACACTGAAGTGAATTTCTTCTTGCCAAGGGAGCCTTTAAAACTTGATCGTACCCCCTAGAGCCTAGAGTGACACCATTGATTAGGAATGGAACGAGAAGGGCCTATCCTTGATCGGGGGAACAAGTATGAGCATACATGACAAGAAGGTTCTTCTCGACATTCCTTTTGAGAGACTTTGAGGATAGTCTCACATATCTTTCTTGAGCGTAGCCCTAGGGCTCATTAACTGTCAAATGAAGCAAGAGAAGTTTTCTTTCTTGAGTCACATAGCCCCTAGGGTGTCATTACTTGTTGAGAAAAACAAGAGACTCGTCCTCGTGTAGGGGAACAAACACAAGGGGACATGGCAAGAGCTACTCAATTCTCGGGAGTCTTTCGGCATACTTTAGAGGGACATGCTTGTAGAAGCTTGAATTACATGTTGCTGCCCAAACCAACTGACTAGCTGGGGATTATTTTGTGCAACCTCGTACCCCTTCAATGATAGGCTCGTTCTCGGACGGATCTTGGTTACCACGGGCTTTCTTTCACATGAGCCCAAAGATGCACATTGCAAGAACAATCTTTCCAATAACCCAAAATGACCTTTGATGGTTCCATATCTCGTCAAGCCTTTTGCAAGTCCAAAGTTGGCTTGGTGGGGATTGACTTGCTGAGGAGACCCAATGTAGAACTTGTGCAGTTGTCTTTTTTAGAGGCCGGAGATCTCCATTTCTCTTTCCCTTCTCTCTCTCACTCTCTCATTTTTTTTATGACGCACCCTGTTTTTTGCCTAGACCGCCCTTTCGGGTTTTCAATCTAGCGGGCATCTCTTTTGCGTCTTCATTTTGACTCGATTAATGAGGAAGTGTGCATTGACTCTAGCGGAGGATGAGAGACATGTGGTTTTGCGGTGAAGACCACTTGTCACTAAAGATGAGTGACATTGACTCGACTAGGGAAGTGTCCCTAGTATTGACATCATGTATGTATAGATTTTTTTGAATGACTCACGAAGGAAAGTAAGTCATTAAGAGAGAAGAGAAAGAAAGCCCCAGTTTGATTGCAAGAAACTGGGAGTATCGCAAAAAGAAGAGAAACCCCTAGACTCGACAAGGAACGGAAAGCGATTCCAAATCTAAGAAAGTTGTTCAATCTTTTGGTGATTAATTCATTGTCAATGACAAGTTCGAGAGGAAGGCTGATCACCATAACGCGCTAGGGCTAAACATATCTTCTTTCTTGCATGACCCGGACCCGAAGGTTGCCTACGTTCCTCCAGTGAAGAGGCTCAGGTCACCGTAGTTCTTGTGGATGCTCCATTCGTTGAGATGGTTGTTGCTTCGTCCTTCATCGGTGGAATGATGTTGATCTTGTACTTCTTTGATTGAGGGGATTTTTTTTTTTTTTTTTTTTTTGTGCTCTAACTTTTGCCTAGGTTGATTTGAGGATTTCAACCTAGCGAGCTCATTTTTTTTATATCCCCTTTTGAAAACTTTGCTTCATGATTGTTGCTCCACCTTTCTTTGTCTTGATTTCGTCGTTGTTGATGTCTTTGTTGTTGATACCGTCGTCGATGTTTAGCCTCTAGGCGTTCAAGTGATAGCCTTCGTTCTAAAACGTGTTTAGACATTTTTTCATCATTTTGTCAAGAATTAAATTGAACAACTTGGAAGAGTGTATGAGGACAAGAATGATTTTTTATTTGATGACTCAATGGACTCGAACATAGGACAAGAGAAAACATTAATGCACACTTAAGAGGATTTTTGACTCTTTTTTTTATTTTTTTTATTTCTACTACTAAGTAGAGAAAGAGAAACGGAGATTGCTGTTGTAGTCCCCATTGTCGTTGTAGCCTTCCTTGCGGTATGATCTCTTGTTGAGACCCTATTTCAAATCTGAGCCCTTTCCTTGTTGAGTTCTTTCATGTTCTCACTCTCTAACTGTTGTTCTTCAACCACGGTAAACTCACCATTGTCAATCAAGTCTTGGACGATGTTGCGGATGGAGAAGCAATCCTCGGTGAGGTGACCGCTGCATAGGTGATAGTCACACCACTTGTGGTGGGCATGGTTGCGACGCAATGGTTGTGGTTGCTTGTACCCTTGGAGAGGAGAAATTTTTCCCTTTGCTTTAAGATCTTTATAGGCCTTGGTGACAGTCATGCCTTGGAGGGGAGTGTACACACGGTCGTTGGTAGAGCCTTTGTGACTCTTGAGAGGCGAGCCACTTGAACATGACTTATCGTTGACCTTTGCCTTATTGTTGGTGAACTCTTGCAAACGAGCCTTAAGTTCGGACATTTCTTCCTCATGAATTCTCCTCTCGAGATCAAGACGGTCTTGCCACAAATCATCCTTGCGGCGGGCATCCTCGACAAGTCTATCCATTTGTTCCCCCATGTCTCTTTTTATGTTGAAGAGCCTTTCGTTGGACACGGAAGCATTCTAACCCTTATTGTTGTTGCCGCTTGAAGCCATTGGACCTTTGGAGAGAACACGATTGATCTTAGGTTGGCCCCACAAATACCTTTTGAATCAAATGATTTAACCCACGAACAAGAGAAAAGACTCAAACCACATAAAGAAAAATGACTCTTTATTTATTTATTTTTTATTTACAAAAGTTGGAAGGACGTAGTCCTTTTTGGGGTTTCTAAGAAAAGATAATGGAATCGTCACACTAGTATATAGACCTTCTCGCGGTCCCATATACTCATCGGATTCCACCACGCTTGTGATTCCTACATGTGACGGGATTAAACTAAATTAATGTCATTAAGCATACATGCGGGGACGAATTTTTTATTTTCGTCCATAATAACCACTTTGGGGACGAATTTTTATTTCGTCCATGACAACCGTTTGTTCCTCTTGGAAACGGCATGTATGATTTGATGACAATAGTTTAGGGAAATCTCGGTACATGAAAACCGACTTGGTCACGGAGTGTTAGAACCTAAACTAAGAATTGTGTGGCTTGTGCTCGGCTAAAGAGAGGCTTAAAGGTCACCCCCGGCATGTAGTCGTGAACTACGCCACGGGCTGAGGTTTACCGCTTCGGAAGAGTCAAGGTCGAGTGGAGCTTGAAACTTCCTAGGACGGGCCTCGACCGGTTTGGGGTTGGACTTGTGCGACTCGATTGTGAGCAATTAATAAGAATTTGTGCATGTAGTGTGAGGTCAAGCCAAGTGACAAATTTTTTTTTTAAAGAAAATGAAAGCAAATAAGCACATAATTTACAACTTTCGAATCACCCGTGTGACCGATAAAAATAAACAAAAAGTAAAATTGTTCATGTTTAGGCTCGGTGTCCACACTGTCATTATGTTCTGTTTCTGTGCACCGCTTCTGTTCTGAGAACCGAATGATGTTCTGGGAATTTATCCAGAAGTGCGCGCCTCAGAGTATTGATATGGGAAGCGCGCGCAGTGCGCCATGAAGATTGGAGGCACGCGCATCTTGGGTACCTGTCAGAATTTCAGAAACTGTGGACTCAGGGGATTGCCCTGGTCCCAAATCATGTAACTTTCCCCTGCAGAAACTGTTAGCACAGAAACATGAAATTCGAAGAACAAAATGAGAGGCGGGCGATTCTGGTAGAAGGGGTCAGACGCGCGCGCTTTAGGCCAAGAAGGCCAGAAGCGCGCGCTTCCCACCCTTTTTACCAGAATGCCCAGAAAACAAAAATTAGAACACCAAAAGCAGAAAATGCAAGTTTAACCCTCAGTATCTCCAGCAGAGTCGCCACTGTAGATACCCCGGGGGACCGCGGCTTGGCTAGAGCGGTGAATTATCCTAGGATGTTTAATTGATTTTAAGAGTCGCCACCTATGTTTTAGAGGAACATAAGAAAAACCTAAAAAAAAGCCAATTTTATATACAAAACCAGATATTCGGGAAAAAATGGGTTCGGGGGTTAGGTGGCGGAGTGAGAAGTACTTAAACACCCATTCCGCCCCGCTTACGTGGGTCTTGCTACTTTTGGTGTTCTAATGCATGAGAAAGTCCTTCGATTTATTAATATACGAGTGCTAACAATTACAATGAAAAGAAAGGGGAAATTTACAAATGAAAATAAAAGAGAATTGTTTTATTTATTTAATGGTAAAGATTACATGTCAAACTATTCTAACAATTATGTTAAGAAAAGAATGGTAAATTGAAGTATAGATTAAAATGTAGGGAGATAACCTTAACCAACTTTAATGTAGTAAAGTGGTCATTTGGTCATGTCCCAATTGATGGGGATTGCATACATTACTAAGACATGTAAAATAAGAGAAGAAGAATAAAGTACCTTAAGAAAGAGGACTTCAAACTTGGACTTGAAAATGGTGTTGTTGTAGAGAAATTGTTGTAGAACGATTTGTGTAGAGTCTTGTTACTAAGAACTCTTGTTGGGAGAATTTATGTATAGTGTAGTTGTAGATGATAAAAGTTTTGTCCAAAAAGAGAGTCATTTTCTAAGGTAGAAGGATGGGGTTTTTATAGGTAAAAATAGGAGGGAAATGTTTGGAGGGAAAAGATAATCATCCATGTGAAATGGAATTGACCAATCAAAAATAAGATAAATAAAATAATAAATAAAAGAGAATAAAAGAAATAAAGATAAAATCATTTGTTTTTGGGAAAAGTCTAGAATAAAGGATTTGGGAGTTACAAAATAAGGGGGGATGAATGTGGATGTAAAAAGAGTGTTTTTTGTGATCAAGAAAGGATGTTGTAAATAAGAAAAGGGAGGGAAAAATGGTGCAATCCGTTACTTCCATATCGGGAGGCGCGCGCTTCCGGCTTTTGGGGCGAGAGGCGCGTGCGGGCCGTGAACAGTATCGGAGGCGCCCGCGTCTGAGAAAGACAGAATGACAGAATGACTCTAAAATTAATTCTGTTATGCAGTTTAGTCCAAAACTAACAGAATCAGTTAGGAACTTAACTGAAGTAACAGAAATTAACATAAACAAGTTAAATAAAAATACTATGTATGCAATCGGGGTGAGAGGTCCAAGGCGGGGTGTCTACACCAGCACAGCTCCGTCCGACCGAAAGCTAGGATGCGACCATACCAGGTGTTGAGGTCCGGCCGAACTCGACAACAGACCCGACCGGACCATATGGCAAGGTCCGGCCGCACCCAGGTAACGACACGCCTGGACCAAGAGGTATGATCCGACCGCTCCCGAACATACACCAGCCCGGACCAAGTGTGTTTAGGCCGCTGCTTCAAGGGGTACCAGATTTCTTGACGCTTGGAAAGGAAGGTGTTTATTCTAAATATTTTTTCAAGTGGAGCGGAAGACTTCAAGTTGCAAGAACGAACTCGAGGACAAGTTCTTTTGAAGTGGTGGTGTATGATGTAATACGAATGTTTGACAAAGTCAAACATATTACTTATTTTTGTATTTTAATTAGTATTTTAGGATTTAGTTTACATTAGTTTCTATTTTATTTGTTATTTTCGTCATTATTTTTGATAGGTCATTTAAAGTAGGTTTTAGAGAAGGATTAGGAGTTATTTTTCTATTTTTGAGTCCTATTATGTTACCATATAGGTTAGGGTTATTTCTAGAAGGTTTAGGAGTCTTTTTCAAGTTTTATGGGCACTATAAAATAGGCTTAAGGTTGTATTCCGAAAATTTGACTTTGATTATTAATTCAAGAATTGCTTAGCAATTATTTATCCTTCTTTCACCTCCTTTATTTCTTTATTCCAGAATTTCGTTAAAATTCTTCTTGGGAATCCTTATTCCTTGCAGAATAATTGGTTTCGATCAATTATTAGTTACTATTCCGCTGCGTCTTTACATCAACCAGTTATTTCTGTGCGAGCTTTATGACAGGGAGATCCACTCTTTACCTATCTCTTGAACTTTTTGCTATATTTTTACCAGAATCTCTCACATTATTGCTTCAGAGAGACAATTACCATAGATTTTTAGATATTTTGCTTATGAGAGTTGATTAAAAGAGTTTTTTTCTTTAATAGACTACTATCAAAGCATTTAATAGTTGGCTCTTAAAAAGGGCTTAAATTTTTGCGTGAAGTGCTAATGTTCGAGTGCTGGAAAATTTGCGGAAGCACATAATCTAATAGCAACGTGGGTATTTTTGTTCTAAGAATGGGAAAATGCCTCCCCTTCTTATTAAAGCGTTGATTTATCTTAACAAATGTAATTGTAGTTCCTTCACAAAAGTGAAGGAACTAGACATAGAGGAGTTTTCTTGTGCATGGTAAGACCAGGGATCACATCAGTGTCTATCTCTTCTTCCTTCATCCCGTCCGCTAATTTCCAATCAAATCCATAAAGAAGGTTAGCAAGTATAAGCTCCGTCATAACAACACCAATGTCAATCCCAGGACATTTTCTCCGTCCCGCACCAAATGGCAGTAATTTGTAATTGTCAAGGATTAGAGAAAGAGATAGTCGGAGCCAATCATACATGGAGTGAGATAATTGATATGAGAGACTCAAATAATATTGTATGAAAGACTCAATTTATTAATGAACAATATGTTACATATTTATAGGGTTACATGGAACATTCTAGACTAATCTAACTTGGTCAACAAGATATAAATCTCCTAATTGATATACACAATCTCTAATATTGGTAAGTAATATCTAAGAGATATTTACAATATATTCTTGGAATATACAATATTCCTAATATGCCCCCGCAAGATGGACGTCCGGAGGGAAAGACCAATCTTGGAAAGCGATGATCAATAATACTTGAGTCTTTGGCACTTTTACGTCGCGAGACGGTCTTTGGCACTTTTACGTCGCGAGACGGTCTTTGGCTCTTTTACGTCGCGAGACGGACTTGGGCACTTTTACGTCGCGAGACGGACTTTGGCAGGTTTTTGGTAGCCGGACAAAAGGGATTAGGGAAAAAAAAAAAAAAAAAAGGGAGACGAATATTGGGTATTGGGTTGGGGAAGATGGCAGAAAAATAAAATGGTTGAGCGGAATGGAGAGGTAGTTAGAGGGGCTGGTGGGGTTGTACTATTGGGTTGACTGGGTATTGGTGGGGTAGTCAAACAAGAAAAAAAAAAAGGTTTGGGTTTTGGTTAGGAAACACCGAGTATGAGGAAAATATGCTTGAATCAGTTTGACCTTATAAAAAGGGGTTTTATGGGGAAAAGGTGGCATAAAAAAAGAAGGGAGAAAAAAAGGTATTTGTGAAGGGGGTATCATACTATCATGGCAGTGGTCAGAGCGAAGTTGGTGTTGTTAGGATGAAGGAGAGGCCACGGCAGTAAGAGAAAGAGGTTTTCTTTTTCTTTTTTTTTTTTTTTTAATGATGATGTCTGAATTGAGGGTGGGTTGGGTGGAACTTTGGAGGGTGGCACCTTAATATTGGTTCGGGTAGGAGGAATGCCCGAGGAAGACCTTCTCAGTTGATTGATTGTTGTGTAAAAAAGAATAAAAGAAAAAAAGAAAAAAGATGACGCGGAAGCAAGTTGGAGGGTTTGTGGGATTTTGACGGAGAAGTCCCATTATGGATCATGGCTCTGATACCATGTCAAGGATTAGAGAAAGAGATAGTCGGATCCAATCATACATGGAGAGAGATAATTGATATGAGAGACTCAAATAATATTGTATGAAATACTCAATTTATTAATGAACAATATGTTACATATTTATAGGGTTACATGGAACATTCTAGACTAATCTAACTTGGTCAACAAGATATAAATCTCCTAATTGATATACACAATCTCTAATATTGGTAAGTAATATCTAAGAGATATTTACAATATATTCTTGGAATATACAATATTCCTAATAGTAATCTTGACCTTTAAAATCAACAGAATTACCAATAAACCGCTCCGGCAAGAACTTTTCTGGGTCAACCAATGCTTCCGGGTCACGCCCATGTTGGAACAATTTTAATCCCTGAATGCCACACTCACTTTAGAATAGGATTGAGGAAGAGATGAAGCGGAAGCGTTAAGAACAAATACCTGTTGAATCCATTATGAAGTAGGGAGAAATGAAGAAGAAGAAGATGTAGGAGAATGATCTTCTAAATGATGAATGTCTTTCCTCTTTTACTTCTTTAACACTTAATGAAGATTTATGGAGAGAGTACTAATGAAAAAATGGAGTAGTCTTAAGGGTTGATGGAATGCCCTTTATATAGTAGACTTGGTGACATTTCATTTAGGGACCACACCCTTTCAAGATTTATGATAATAAATTACCCTTTTGCCCATCACAATTAGGTAATATATATCCAGGAATTCTACACATTTTATTATCAACTATACTTTATAATTTAATATTATAATCATAACTTTATGAATGGAAGTCTAAATGACTTGTGTTGCAAGCCATGTCCTTACAATCTCCCACTTGGGTTGCAAAACAAAGTCCTTCCTTTAATTTATGATCATAACATAAATGACAACCCTTATGTGCGCACTTTATTGTCATTTATAACAATCTCGTCCATTAGCCATGCAAGTATAGGACTAAAGGGGCAGTCGTTGTAATTGATTCGCAACTAAACCCACAATAATCACGTATACAAATCCAACTAAATGACATAGATCAAAAGTATAGATGTGTAGCATGGAATCATAATGAATATATACATATTCTTCCAACTAGTCCAACTTAACCAAATGAGATCAAAACTTTAAATAATAGAACAACTAATGAAAGAACAACACAAACTCCCATTATACTAAATGTTATCAAAAGTTGTTACACCCATATGAGCAACATGCTCGTGAAACACTGAAGATGATAACTTTTTCATAAATTGATCCTTTAAATAGAGTTTGTTTCTATAAGTTGTATCCCTTTCGTTCATTTTGTACTCTTTTCTTTATAACAAGATAATTAATGTCTAAATCCATAAACTCTTGTTAGAGTACAGAACTGCTACCTGATAGTCATTTCTTAATTGGTCTTTCGACACTTGTTTTGACAAATTACAGTCCATTAAAACATATGCAGCCATATATTTAACTAATGTCGGAATACCTAATGATCTCAAGATGATCCGACTTTAAAACATAGGCATGTAGTTCTTTAGTGTTTTGTAAATACTTCTATCATTCTTTTGGCTGCTACTTAATGTTCTTTCCGGATTGCTTTGGTATTGACAAAGCATCCCAACGTTAAATGTAAGATTTACGTATACATTAAGCTTCCTACTGCTGGTGCAAAGAGGGAATTTTCCATATACTTGGATTCAAAATTTTCCTTTAGGACACTGTTTGAGACTAAGAATGTCTCCTTTAAAATTAGGGGTGTCATGTGGTTTACAGTTTTGCATGCTAAACCTTTTGTAATACCTTTCCATATGGCCTTTTGTGATAATCCTAAAACATATCGTGAGCGATCACGGTGAATTTGGATTCTTAATACAAAGATGCCTTACCAAGATCTTTTATTTCAGATAAGAAATTTCTCAGTTTCCTTAATAAGGTTTATATCATCACTAGCAAGCAAAATATCATCCACATATAAGACCAAAATTATAAATTTACTCCCACTGAACTTATGGTATACTTAATATTTACCAAGATTCATTTCAAAACTTAATGAAAGAATGACTTGGTTAAATTCTAAATACCATTAATGAGAATTTTTACTTAAGTTCATAAATGAATTTCTCCATATAAATAGTTTCCTTAATGTCTCCATTAAGAAAAATTTTCTCTAATATCCATTTAATGAAGCTTAAGATCAAAAGTGCTATTAGTGCCATAATGATCCTAAGGAGCTTTTAGAAGATACCGGAAAAGTGTTTCTTTCTTTGTAATCAATACCTTTCTTATGAGTTAAAATCTTTAGCAACTGGATGGGATTTATATCTTTCAACATTACTTTGTGAATCCTTTTAGGTCTTAGAGACCCATTTATAGGTTTCACATCCTTATGTAATGAAATAAGATCCCAAACGTTGTTCTCTTTCAAAAGATTGTAACTCTTTATTAATGGCATTAATCTTCTTATGAGAATTAGGACTATTGATGGTTTTATGGAAGATAAATAGATTATCTCCCACTATACCTAAGTGTCCTTTATTCTCGACAAGATACACTTAATGAATATCCGGAATTGCATTCCTTCTTACTCTATTTGATCTCTATAAGGGCACCGGTTCTTACTAATTTTGAGGTTGTTGAATTTCCTTATAGGGAAATCATATTTATTTTGAATTATATGTTCTTCTTGAATGTTAAGTTCAAAACTTGATATCCAATTGGAACTATGGGAAGTGGTATATAAATGGATTCCATACAAATGAATTCTTCTTCCTTTTCAAATTCAAAATATTACTCCAAATTCTCCCACTAAATTCAACATCCTTAAAAGAACCTAGCAATTCTCGTTTTTCAAAACGTTCTAACTTTCGGGTTGTAAAATTTATATATCCCCTAGTTTTCTCGGCTTACCCCATGAATAACTACTAATAATCTTACGTCTAACTTTCCCTTAGTAGACTTATAAAGTCTATCCATATGCTAGACAACCCCATAAATGAATATGGTTTAAGGATGAATAAGGAACGCATCCTTAAATTATTAAGGGTTTATATTAGTAGCCTTAGAGGGAGCTTTAATGAGAATAAAGGTTGCGGTTTTAGCGTATCGCCCATAATGAGTGAGGTAAGACAAGTATAAAACATACTTATTACCATATCCTTAAGGATTGCAATATGTCTCTATTACAATATTCATGCTAGGCGTACCCGGCTCAATGTAGAGAGAGATAATCCCACACTCTTTCAAAATAGCGAGTAAAAAGGACCTAGACGTTGTTCCTTTTAACAATCATTCCAAAGATGTATACACCATCATGAATGACCCTAATGTTCTTGATAGTCTTCAAAGTTGATTTCCAACTTTGTCTTTATAAGACTTTTACAACGTCCAAACTCAATATTTTATGAAGCAAATAAATGTATTCAAACTAAGAGTTTAGTCATTTTGAACATAATAACTATTGTTGACCTTTTCCATGAAGGAATAATTAATGGCCTACAAATATCTGAATGCATTAGTTCATTGAGACACTTGATGCTCTCGAGAATACTACAATGTTTGTAAATTTACTTTAAGGCATTTAATGCAAAAGTATTTTCCAATTTATCAAGTTTGTTTAAGATATCCTTTAACATAAGCTTATCAGTTTCCTTTCGAAAATATGACCCAAACGCTTATGCCTTCATAAAATATAAACTTTACTTGATAACTTTTGCTTTTACCACTTTGGTGTCATTATTTATGGAATTTATATATTGTGTAAATAATGTCAAGTAATTAAAGATTACCTGACTATGTACTAGTACCATCAACCTTGGAATAAAATAAAATCACAAAAATGAACAAAACAACCTTCTTTATTCAAAATTGTGATATATATCAAATTCCGTCCAAATGACGATACATTAAATGTAGTATTTATACAAATAATACTAAGTACTTTTAACAATATCCTATAAGATTCCGATGCCTTTTCTTTCAACCAGATCCCAGCTTCCATATAGATGATTCTTCATCTTCTCCAGGATTTCGGTATTTCAGGCAACCCTACATAGACATTCATTATGTGAGTTGATGTAACAGAATTCAACCACTATGTATATGTAGGAAATGAAACCAAATTAGCCTTTATCACAAACAATACCAAATGACATACCTTTCTTAGCACGCCAAGCGTGATACTTAGGGCAGTCGTACTTCATGTGAGTGAGGTCCTTGCAAAAGAAGCATTCTTCATGATCATTAGATGATCTCTTACGCTTCTTATTTCTTGCAACCGCAATTTTCTTCCCTCTTCTTTTTGTCCCATGAGAAGAGGTAGATGCCAAACATCCCTCAATCATATCAAGGAATGTTTTAGCATCAACGTCCTTGGAGATACCGGTCAAAATGGTCTCCGGGACAACTATATTCATGATCATTAGGCTCACACGGTTGGAGCGTTTCCACTTCTCCTCATTTAAGCAATCTTCTTGAGTGCTTTCATTAGAGAGAGGAAGAGGAAACGGTTCTCTTAATGCGTGATCTATGTCCATATAGCCTAAGATCATCATCAATTTATTTTTCCAAGTTTTAAAATTAGTCCCGTTTAGCATCGGAATTGAACTCATAGCAGTGATTACGGACGAAGCAATAAGTAAATCTGTTGGGTTTTGAGAACAAAAAAAAAAAATTAGAACAAAACATGAATAAGAAACTACAAAATGAAAAATGATTAATTATATCAACGAAATCCATCAATAAGATAATCAACATGACATCAAAACTAATCTTTGGATTGCGAGTTGACTCATAAATGATTGCCTTAGGTAACAAGTAATTTGAACTTATATTTTAATAAATACTTAATCTTCCTTTGGGCCGACATAAGTACCTAAGAAAATATCCTAATGTTCATTTTATTTGTTACCACATGAATGCCTAAGTTTAGTCAAATGTCAAGATCTTCTTTGGAAAATTCATGTCATTCACATATTAACTTAAACATTCAACACTTTAATAATTTTGCATTTAAATAACGTTAATCACTTAGGTGATAATATTATTTAAATAATGAATAAAATTATTTAAGCATATAATTAATCAGGGCTTTAAGGTTTGAAAAATGAATGTTTTTTGTTCAAGAGAAAACAACAAAATAATGCAGAACTTGATTTTCTTTCGACATACTTAGCACGACCGTGCCAAACAAAGGGCACGACCGTGCCAAAATATGGGAAAAAACAAGTTTTCACGGTGCAGATGGCACGACCGTGCCAAAATAAAAGACACGACCGTGCCAAACGAAACGGTCCGACCGGCTTAAACAACACACCCGTCCGGAGCACCAATGTACACACCGGTTCAAGGTAATAGAGGCGCACGGCCGTGCCAAAACAAAGAGCACGACCGTGCCATATAATCTGCACTTCTGAATTTTTGTCTAAATTTTCCTCAAAATCAAATGAATTGCAAGTAGATCCGCATGGTATGTACTTAAAACATAAAACCATGTTATTTAGGATAATCTTGCCTTTTAAAATTAATGGAATCAAGTGAGTAGATCCACATGGTATGCACTTAAAACATAAAACCATGTTATGAAGGGATAGTCTCACTTGAACCTTTTAATGAACAAAAACTTTCAAACCATTTTTCTTAATTTTAGATGAAGATCATCAGCACTCTATTAACGAATTAGAGTCCCTAATCGACATCAAAAACCTTATGATTCAACAGAGAAAATGAATCAAAGTAAAGCATGAAAGCTTTTTCTTAATACAAGAACTCAAACTCAAACTAAATAATGAGCGGGGCTCTGATACCAATTGTTGGAACAATTTTGATCCCTGAATGCCACACTCACTTTAGAATAGGATTGAGGAAGAGATGAAGCGGAAGCGTTAAGAACAAATACCTGTTGAATCCATTATGAAGTAGGGAGAAATGAAGAAGAAGAAGATGTAGGAGAATGATCTTCTAAATGATGAATGTCTTTCCTCTTTTACTTCTTTAACACTTAATGAAGATTTATGGAGAGAGTACTAATGAAAAAATGGAGTAGTCTTAAGGGTTGATGGAATGCCCTTTATATAGTAGACTTGGTGACATTTCATTTAGGGACCACACCCTTTCAAGATTTATGATAATAAATTACCCTTTTGCCCATCACAATTAGGTAATATATATCCAGGAATTCTACACATTTTATTATCAACTATACTTTATAATTTAATATTATAATCATAACTTTATGAATGGAAGTCTAAATGACTTGTGTTGCAAGCCATGTCCTTACAGCCCAATCACCCACGCGTTAATGAAAGCTAGTGTTTTTGCAGGAATTTCGAATCCTTGCACAACACAGTTGTGCGTTGTTTCGCGTAATAGCAATGGAGCTGGAGTGTACAATCGCATCGTCTCTTTTACAGCAGCCCTAAGGAAAGGGAGATTTGATAGGTCATTTTCGGTAACAAACCCGTTTCTGCCTACTAATTCTCTAACTTTGTGTTAGGCTTTCCTTATGACTGTGGGTTTTGTAAGTGTGGCAATTTTGGTGCACACGTTATTTTTTATTAGTCTAAATATTTATTTTTAGGATTTATGTCTTTCTTTATTTTAGGATAGTTTTGTAAATATATTTTATATTTTATTTTACTAACGTACTAATTAGTTTTCTAGTTTTGTGTATCTTTTAATTATTTTGTAGATATCTCTTATTTAAATTATGAAACTACAAGTTAGGAAAAGATGGAGAGTATCTTTTCGAGGATTTATCTCAAAGACTCACAAGAATTCAAATGACATCTCTTCACACGTTTGGACTCATCATGTATAAAAGAAGAGACTGGCTTCTTCATCAAATACACTTTTTGAATACAAAAATTCTATAGTATAGTTTTGAGATTATTTTAGTGAGGTCTTTTTGGTGAGACAAGTTCTTCTTGAACTTCTTTTTGGTCTTTAGTGTTTTAGTCTTTGTAGCTTCTCTTGATTTTCTTTTAGTATCGTAATTGATCTTAAACGTTTAATAAAGAGAAGTTTTTGTTGTCTACAGCATATTGCTGTAGATGTGTTAAATAATTCGTGTTTGATTTCAATTCCGTTGCAAATTATGTTTGGGTGTAGTTCCTGGTGTAACCACATCAGTATCTACACTGCGTCTCTGTTCTTTATTTTTCTAACTATCCTAGCTATCAAAACTTTTAATTGGTATCAGAGCCTACACTCGATTACACTGAGTGTGATCCAGAAAGGATAGTCATTATGGATAGTTTTTCGAGTCAGTATCGTCCGCCTGTCTTAGACGGTACGAATTACTCATTGTGGAAATCTAAGATGCGTCTTTACATCAAAGCAATTGATGAGAGGGCGTGGCTAAGTATTATTGTCCCATGGTCGCCTCCTAAGGTTGAAAGCAAGGCTGCTGAGGGTGGATCCTCTAGCGAAATAGTCTATACTTACAAACCTGAGAAAGACTGGACAACTGAAGAAATAACCCTAGCAAATTATAACTCCAAAGCTTTGGGTGCCATATCAAGTCATGTTGATGAGGACATGTACCGATTGGTTACCAATCAAAGCATTGCAAAAGTTGCTTGGGACATCCTTCAAGCTCATTGTGAAGGAGATGAAAGTGTTAAAGGCACCAGATTGAGAATACTCATGACTAAGTTTGAGAACTTGAGAATGTCTGAGACTGAGAATATCAAAAGCTATTCAGCTAAGATTAAAGATATCTCAAATGAGTGTCTCTCTCTTGGTGAACCTATATCTAATGCTAGGTTAGTGAGTAAAATGCTTAGGACTGTTACTGAAAAATTTAACATAAAGATTGCTGCTGTTGAGGAAGCCCATGATACTACTACCATGAGTTACAATAAACTGGTGGGTATTCTAACCATGTTCGAAATGAACTTGGCTATACAACAGCAACATAAGGCTGAGTGTGTTGTTATTGCTAATGCTAATTCCAATACCCCTAAAGTTTCTAAAGAAATAATAGAAATCTCTAAAGAAATTGATAAATCGAATTTGGATACAGAAGATTTGGCCCTTCTCACAAAAAAATTCACATCTTTATTAAATACTAAAAGGAACAATAAAACTCTTTTAGTAAGCCAAAATAGTTCTGAAATTTTTGAGGGGGATACTGGAAGTATTTTTAAAAAACCTGGTAGTTTCAACAACAAGAAACTTGATTCTGTTTAATGTAGAGCCTGTAAAGGCTTTGGTCATTATGTGAATGAGTGTGCCAACACTCTGAGGAAAAAGGGGATGAGCCTTTGTGCGACACTAAGTGACAGTGAGGATGATGATGAGACTGTATTGCTTGCAGAAATTGATATTTCATCTCACAATCACGAACATCAGTCTGATATAGCCTCGGATGTAGGCACACTGGAAACTACATTCTCTGACTCTGGATTTATTTGCTTTAATTCTTTGATTGCCAACAAACCAGAGGATCAAGAGGAGAGTAGTGGTAATTTTGAAGAACTTCAAGAAGCTTACGCTGATCTTTTCGCTGATTGGCAAAAACGGGTTGAAAAACTTGGTGTTTTTGAAAAGGTCAATGAGAAACTCTCGACTGAAATTACTACTTTGAAATCTGAACTTGAGAGAGTTTCCATTGAGAATGATAATCAAAAGGATTCCATAGCCAAACTCGAGGTTATGATCACCAAGCATGATCTTGAACTCGAGAAAGCTAAATCTGATCTTGAAAAAGCCAATGATACTTTCACCAAGTTAAACACCGGTAAAGCTAAACTTGAAGAGGTTTTAAACATCGGTAGTCATTCTAAAACTGGTATTGGCTATGGATCCAATTTTGTGAAAGAAGGTGAACAGATGTCGGAATCAAAGTCTTTTAAAAAGTTAGAGTCTAGACCTAGGAGAAGGAAATATGTGTGTCACTACTGCTTTGCTCCTGGTCATATTCGACCCTTTTGTTACCAAAGAATCCATGACTTAGAAGAATCTGGCTCTCCAATGGGTGTACTCACACCGAAGCCCACATCGCCAAAAATCTGGGCGATTTGTGTGGGTTGAGAAGAAGAATGAGGAGTGTAAGGCTGTTTTCACTTCACCGGAAAGCTGTGTGTTTAGCTCTTGGTATTTGGATAGTGGGTGCTCAAGGCACATGACAGGGACACCTGAGTTCTTGTCGGACTATTCCTATTCCCTTGTTGATGGGGGAAATGTGAAATATGGAGGAGGTGGTCAAGGTAAGATCGTTGGTAAAGGAACATTGAGTGTTAAGGGTCTACCTAATCTCCATAATGTTGTTCATGTTGAAGGTCTTAAGGTAAATCTCATAAGCATTAGTCATTTGTGTGACGATGATATGCATGTGAGATTTGATAAGCAAGTGTGTGAGGTTTTTGATAAAATGGGCAATTGTGTCTTTAAAGGATTTAAGACTTCTAACAATTGTTATAAGTTTTGTGATGTTACAGGTTGTGTTGAAGAGCTGGAGCCCTCCAATGACGAAACTGAACAGGAAACAACACCAGAGAGTGCAAAACAGTCCGATGTTGCCCCCGATGTGACTACACTGCAGACTACATTAGCAGAAAATGTTCCCTGTTCAGGTTCAGAGGCATCCTCCAGCAGCTCAGACTTTATAGAATCAGGCTTAAAATGGTCCAGCAGTAGTGCCTCTGAAATACAAGAAGTACATCCCATTGTGCATGTTTTTGGGGATGTTTGTGAAAAATTAAGGATTGGACAAAAGACAAGGGTGAACCACCTTGATGTGGTAGGGATGAAATGCATGAAAGTCAGAGGCTATGAGGTAACAAGTAATTTCTTTCGGTCACATAAGAGTTCTTTAACCTTTTTGATGAGTCAAATGGTTAAAAATTTTGGGTTGCAAAGTAAAGTTTTAAATGTGTCTTGGGTCAATTTAGATGCTATTTATATCTCAAAAAATCATGCTCAATACTCTTGTATTAAACATGTTGACATTAAACATCATTTTATTCGAGATATTGTTGAGCAGAAAATTATAAGCCTACAACCAATAAGGACAGAAAATCAGTTAGCTGACATCTTCACTAAGGCCCTAGACTTTCAGAGATTTTCTACACTTAGGGAATCTCTCGGACTTTGCATCATTTGATGGTGTGATCCCCTGCATGATCACACCATGTGTCATACTTGTATACTTGTTAACAAAAAATATAAATAAAAAAAATAAAAAAAATTGCATTGTATTTATTTTTGCACTGTACATCTCAGAGTGATCACTTGAGTCACTCCCTTGACTTGACTGGTCCTTGAACTGTGAACACTCCCTATGGTTACTATGGCAAAAGCCTTCAATTTATCTCTCAGTGGGTGTATTCTTGAGAAACAGCTACTCCGCCATTGTATGCAGCCAATCCAAATGTGATCAAACGAACTCAACACAAAAGTTTGATTCGAATTTGAGAATACCATTTGAAAGAGAAAGGGCTATCTTTGGATTTAATGTAGAGTGAAAGCTACCCACAAATCTTTACCCACATTTAAAAAAAGGGTGGGCGCATTCTAGAGGCTGAGCAGATTTGGAGAAAAGTTCATTGAAGTTCTTGGATAGGTTGAGTCCCCGGGTGTGATTTCATCCCATGTCACACAAATCTGAGTTGTACACTTCACTTGCATATTTTTCTCTTTATTTTTTTATATTTATTGAGTCATCCCCACCATAGTGCTAATGTCCCCCAACTAATTTTGTGTTGTTCTTGGTAAACTCTGTAAATAAATTTATGCTCAAAAAAATCTTTCATAAATAAATGTCTAGTGGCATGTTTCTAAGGAGAGTATTTATTTTGGATTTTTTATGCTATCAATGGTAGTTGAATTTTCTCAAGATTTTAGTTATAACTTTTCTTTGTCCTCCATAATTTTTATCATTTGATAAATTTGAAATGTTGAAGATTCTCTTGTGTCCTGGAAGCATAGATCCTCTTGTGCATGTGTTGTTCACCTCTGTTTCTCCAGCAATTTTTCCCTAATCGAGTCCAGCTGACGATGTGTCCCTCGATGTAGCCACATCATGTCCCACATCAGTCGTATTTCCGTCGTAACAACTTTTTGCGAAATTGATAATCTCGCATTCTGGTTAAAAAGGGGGAGAAAAAGCTGGATAGTTTGGTTTCATTTGGTACTAAAGTTTATCTTGGTACTTTGATATTTTTTTTGACAATTTTTGGCAGGTACAATTCTCAACAAGGAATATCTCATTGCCATTTTTTTGTGTCAATATTGAATTCAGGGGGAGTTTTTATTTTGGTCGCTTAATAATCATAACATTTTTGTTTTGACCAGAAAGCCATAAATCAGGGGGAGATTGTAAGTGTGGCAATTTTGGTGCACACGTTATTTTTTATTAGTCTAAATATTTATTTTTAGGATTTATGTCTTTCTTTATTTTAGGATAGTTTTGTAAATATATTTTATATTTTATTTTACTAACATATTAATTAGTTTTCTAGTTTTGTGTATCTTTTAATTATTTTGTAGATATCTCTTATTTGAATTATGAAGCTACAAGTTAGGAAAAGATGGAGAGTATCTTTTGGAGGATTTATCTCAAAGATTCACAAGAATTCAAATGACATCTCTTCACACGTTTGGACTCATCATGTATAAAAGAAGAGACTGACTTCTTCATCAAATACACTTTTTCAATACAAAAATTCTATAGTATAGTTTTGAGATTATTTTAGTGAGGTCTTTTTTGTGAGACAAGTTCTTCTTGAACTTGTTTTTGGTTTTTAGTGTTTTAGTCTTTGGTAGCTTCTCTTGATTTTCTTTTAGTATCGTAATTGATCTTAAACGTTTAATAAAGAGAAGTTTTTGTTGTCTACAACATATTGCTGTAGATGTGTTAAATAATTCGTGTTTGATGTCAATTCCGCTGCAAATTCTGTTTGGTATAGTTCCTGGTATAACTACATCAGTATCTACACTGCGTCTCTGTTCTTTATTTTTCTAACTATCTTAGCTATCAAAACTTTCAGGTTTCTTCATTAAGGCTGTCATCGCCCAAATTATTGTGGCTGCGCTTGTATCTGTTCCGCATCCTGATCACGCGGGCAGAACAATTGTTTCTATTACCTTAAATCACATTAAATCTTATGAAGATTTGCTTTATTCGAAATCACATTAAATCTTATGCGTTTGTTTCTATTACCTTTCCCACACAAAATTGTCTATTTTATACTTATACTTGTTCCCTCATTAAAATGGAATTTTAAATTTCTACCGTTATTATATTAATTAAATAAATATGAGGAATAGAAAAAACTAGAAAGATTTTTTTTTTAATTTAAACATATTTTCTAAATATTTTATCTCGTATACAACAATTAGTTAGTGTATAAAAATATGGTATTCAATGACATAAAGTTGATTTTAATTCTTTTTTGATATATTCATTATTCAAAAGAATATTTGTTTGTCATATATTATTGTATAAAAAAATAATCCCATTTTTAGTCCTCCTCTTCTCGCCACCACTAGAAATTTCTATGCAATATCCTAAAAAATTAAACAAATTTATTTCTGATTTTCAATACACCATTATGAACCATAGGATTAGCAACATAATCCCCATTGTTCAACCAAGCTAAAAAATCTCTATCAAATTTAAAATGGTCAACCAAACTACACAGACTTTTATTTATTTAATATTTTTCTGAATAAAAAAATTTCATATCTTATGCTTTGACCCTCAATATTTCCATAAATTTTAGTGTATTTTAAATGATCAACAATCACATAAGCATTTTAAACAGAGAAATGGATAAAATATGGAGAGAAGGATGACACGGCTAAAATATAATGACGTTAGGCGTCAAAACAAAAAAAAAATAAAAAAAAAAAATCCTCCCAAGACTAAACGAAAAATATCAAGTGAGAGAATCTGTACGGTAAATAATAGTGTTGATTGAATAAATTGAGTGGTGAAAAATAAAGAAAGAAAATGAGTGGTAAAGTAGATTGAATATAAAATTATAAACAACATGCCTATTTTTAGGAGTCTCAAGTGAGCTTGGTCGGATCAAAATGAAAATAAGTCTCAAGTGATCTGAGACGGAGGGAGTATGTGTTATATGAGTCCACAAATATCGAATTTTTAATGTCAATGAGTTGTGCTCCTTCCGTCCCAAATTGATCTTCTCATTTGCCATGTTTCATGGTTTCAAAAAGTTCTTCTCATTTCTACAATCTAGGCTTTAAAAGTGCACAAACAAAACATGGCTAGTGAAACAAATGTTCATATCCTTAAAAAGTTTGAATAGTAAAAAAACAAGAAAATCATTTTGGGACGGAGGGAGTATTATAGTAACTTGAGTTACATCTCCACTTTATCCATGTCAAACTCATTCCCGTTTTCTTCAATTCTTTACCCTATATTGATGTGAACTTTTAAAGACTAGGACATGAACCATATACATTGAATAGATTTCAATTACTGATAAAAAAAAAAAAAAAAAAAAATTCCATGACTTGGCTAGTTGCGAATGATTTTCTTAAAAATGAGTGCAATTTAAATAACATACGTAGAAGTAATTCTTGAATTTAAATCATACCAGAAGAACTGCCTTAATGTGATCCAATGTGAAGCCAGTACCAAATGAACCTTCGTTTTTTATTAGACGCTTATGTATATTAGTGTGTAATAGGTTTATGATGAGTTGATTAGTTTATGATAGTTTAAGTTGTATAGGGAGTTAGACGTAAATATTAGAAACTTGTACTAAGTATATAAGGACATATTGTCCCACGGAATAAACAACTTGCTTGATTCCAAATTCCTTCATGGTATACAGAGCAACTAAACGATCCTAGAACCCTAACCCTAATTTTTTTTTCCTTTGTGCCGTCATCATGACAATCGACGGCACCGACCCCACCAAGACTACCACCTCCGGCACAAAACCGACGAAGGAGGAGCCGACTGCCTCTCCTTATTACCTGCATCCTTCCGAAAACACCGGGCTTGTGATTTCTCCGGTTGTTTTGAGGGGTGTCAATTATGATGAATGGGCTCGTTCATTGAAAAATGCACTTAGGGCTAAGCGTAAACTTGGGTTCTCACGGGAACTGTGACTGAACCGGAGGAGGATGATCCTCTCTATGAGGACTGGTTGATGGTTAATTCAATGGTGGTTGCTTGGGTTCTCAACACCATTGAACCGACACTACGATCTACGTTGACCTATGCCGACACAGTTAAATCATTATGGGACGACTTGGAGGAAAGATTTTCGGTAGGGAATGGGCCGCGTATTCATCAGTTGAAGGCGGCAATTGCCAATTGCAAGCAAGGCGGGTTAGCTGTCGCTGACTATTATGGTAAACTGAAGAAGATGTGGGATGAGTTGATCAACTATGATCCACCTATTGCGTGTAAGTGCAGGGGTTTGTACTTGCAATATGACTACTGCGATGACAAAGAAACAAGAAGCGGAGAAGATTCATCAATTCTTGATGGGTCTAAATTCAGAGATTTTTCGAACGGTAATTTCGAACATTCTCAGCACCGATCCCTTGCCTACGATTCAGCGTGCATATGCCTTGATTATTCAGGAAGAACGGGTACAAGATGCTGCGAAGGGTATTGACAACATCGCCGAGGCCGTTGCCTTTGCTGCAAAGAACGTTTCGGACCCTCCGGGTGGCGGCAGTGTTGGACCGAAAGTTGGACAACCGGGACGTATCGTATACAGAGATAAAATAGGGACATGTACACACTGTGGACGGCCGGGGCATGTAGTCAAAGATTGTTTCCAGTTGATTGGGTATCCCGAGTGGTGGGGAAGAAAAGAACCGAGTCAATGGTGTGGGAAGAAGGACTGGAGGACGGGGTTGAGGTGGCAGTCGTGGGGGGACGTGGGGGTCAGACTCACGCCAACTCTATGGAGGTTAAGGGAGGTAATTCCGGTACTACCGTTGGAAACCATGTGACTGCCGATAGTGTTCGGAATAATTTTTTGGGTCTCAGTAACGATCAAGTATCATCGCTTGTGTCTATTTTGAACTCATGCAAGTCATCTCCTGGCGACAGACTCAGTGGTAAGGATATGGAGTGGTTATTGGATACTGGTGCGTCACAGCACATGACGGGGAGCGTAAAATACTTGACTAACTTGCAGGATATTCCTGAATGTTTCATTAGAATGCCGAACGGGGAAAGTACTTCGGCCACACAGAAGGGGTGCTTGTGTCTTGGCCGAGATTTTGTGTTACAAGATGTCTTATTTGTTCCTGCAATGCACTGCACTCTTATATCTGTTGCACAACTTGTTACGCAGTTGAATTCTACTGTCACTTTTTCTAATAATTTTTGTATAATACAGGACCGGACCACGAAGACTTTGATTGGAGCGGGTGAGCAGCGCAACGGGGTCTATGTTTTTCGAGCTGTTGGAAGTGACAAGGCATGTGCAGTCTCTACTCAAGCAGCTCGTGATTTATGGCATTTAAGGTTGGGGCATCCTTCAGAAAAAGTTTTGGGTTTAATTCCTAGTGTAGGGAAAAGTAGTGAGATTTGTTCTAAGACTCCTTGTGATATTTGCTTTAGGGCAAAGCAAACACGTGACAGTTTTCCTTTAAGTAATAATAGAGCTATTGAATGTTTTCATTTGATTCATATTGATTTGTGGGGTAGTTATCGTGTTAAATCCTCTTGTGGTGCATCGTATTTTTTAACCATTGTAGATGATTATTCTCGAGGTGTATGGGTGTATCTATTGCTTGACAAAACAGAAGTTCCAGCAATAGTTAAAAAATTTGTTCTATGACAGAAAGACAGTTTGGGAAACAGGTCAAGAATATTCGTAGTGATAATGGTACTGAATTAAGGCCTTTACGACCTTATTTTCGTGAAAAAGGAATTTTGTTTGAATCTTCATGTATAGGTACCCCTCAGCAAAATGGACGAGTGGAACGGAAACACAGGCATATACTTAATGTTGCTCGTGCTCTTCGATTTCAGGCACGGCTGCCTCTTGCTTTCTGGGGTGAGTGTGTACTCACTGCGTGTCATTTAATTAATAGAACACCGACACGCTTACTAAATGGGATGAACCTTATGAGATTCTTCATGGGAAGAGTCCGGTTTTCAGTCTACTACGAGTTTTTGGGTGCTTGTGCTATGTTCATGATCAACGTCGTGACAAGGATAAGTTTGGTGCACGTGGACGGCGATGCATTTTCGTGGGTTATTCGATTGGGCAGAAAGGTTGGAAGGTTTTGATTTAGAACAAAAACAGTTTTTGGTTTCTCGAGACGTGGTATTCTTTGAAGACAACTTTCCATTCGACAAACATTCGGATGCTTCTTTGTCTGCGCATGATTTGGGTCAATCTCCGTCTATGGGTACTCCGGTTGAAACAGTTTGGGATGAAACACCTATGACGTCGACGGGTAATGCACCAGAATCGTCCCTGCCTTCAGCAAGAATTTCAGAAACCGCGACCGAGGCTGTGGTGCCTTCGGCCGAGTCCTTAGTACCTTCGACAGAGGCTGGACAGTCTTCGGCCGAGCCACCAGCTCCCATGGCCGAGAGTCTTGAAGTGAGGGGGAGTACCTCACTAATTCGGGTGACATCTCTAACACTTCTGCGGGTATTGAGCCTCTTGGTAGAGGGCATAGACATCATCAGTTACCGGCTCATTTACGGGATTATGTGTTGCACACAGCTCAACTAGACCCCCTGCGCATGCTACCTCCTCTTCTCAAAAGTCTTCAGGTACGCGTTATCCTATACAAAATTATATGAACTATGATAAATTCTCTGCGAGTCACAGTGCTTTCTTAGCAGCTGTCAGTACAGGTACTGAGCCTACCTCGTATTCACAAGCTGTTCTGGACCCTAAATGGTGAGAGGCCATGAAGACTGAGATAGATGCTTTGGAATCAAACAAAACTTGGACCTTGGAACACCTACCTACTGGGAAACGTGCAATTGGATGCAAGTGGTTTACAAGATAAAGTATAACTCTGATGGTACGGTTGAGCGCTATAAAGCTCGTCTAGTTGTGCTTGGGAATCGGCAGGTAGAAGGTTTGGACTACAATGAAACATTTGCACCGGTTGCAAAGATGGTTACAGTGCGCACTCTTCTTGCAGTTGCAGCTGCATCAAAATGGGATCTTCATCAAATGGATGTACATAATGCATTTCTTCATGGTGATTTGCACGAAGAAGTGTATATGCGTTTACCGCCTGGCTTTCATGATGACTCGGGAAAGGTATGTAAGCTGCGCAAATCTCTGTATGGTTTACGACAGGCACCGCGCTGTTGGTTTTTCAAACTGTTGTCATCTCTTAAAGAATATGGTTTTGAACAGTCTAGCTCGGATCACTCACTTTTCACGTATCAGAAGAGTGGTTTTATTTGTCTGTTCTTATTTATGTGGATGACCTTATTATTGGTGGAAATAATTCGGTCATGATTAGTTCTTTTAAAGCTTATCTCAGCAACGTTTTCATATGAAAGACTTGGGGACTTTGAAATATTTTCTGGGTATTGAAGTGGCTCGGGGACGTGATGGGTTGTTTTTGTGTCAACGGAAATATTCTCTTGACATTATCACTGAGATGGGTTTACTTGGTTCGAAACCAGCGAAATTTCCTATAGAACCGAACCATAAACTGGCTTTAGACACTGGTCCGTTCTTGCATGCACCTGACAAGTATCGACGGTTAGTTGGGCGACTGATTTATCTTACTGTTACTCGGCCTGAACTTAGTTACTCGGTACATATTTTGGCACAGTTTATGCAGTCTCCGCGATTGGTTCATTGGGAGGCTGCTTTACGGGTTGTACGGTATTTGAAAGGTAGTCCAGGTCAAGGTCTTATACTCTCTTCTGACTCGAATTTGAAATTGTCTTCTTATTGTGATTCTGACTGGGCTAGCTGCCCATTGACACGACGTTCTATTACTGGGTACTTGATTTTCTTGGGTGCCTCTCCTGTCGCCTGGAAGACCAAGAAGCAGCAGACCGTTTCTCGTTCTTCTGCTGAAGCCGAATATCGGGCACTTGCGGCTGTCACTTGTGAGTTGAAGTGGTTAAAGGGTGTACTTGTGTCACTTGGGGTTTTTCAGCATGATCCGATGACCATTCGGTCAGACAGTGTTTCGGCTATGCATATTGCCGCGAACCCTGTCCTTCATGAACGTACTAAGCATATTGAGATTGATTGTCACTTCGTCCGTGATGAGATACGACGAGGTACGATTATTACTTCTTATGTTCATACGTCTCAGCAATTAGCCGATGCACTTACTAAGAGCCTTGGCGTACAACGTTTGGAATACTTTCTCTGCAACTTGGGCATTCGTAATCCTCATGCTCCAACTTGAGGGGAGTATTAGACGCTTATGTATATTAGTGTGTAATAGGTTTATGATGAGTTGATTAGTTTATGATAGTTTAAGTTGTATAGGGAGTTAGATGTAAATATTAGAAACTTGTACTAAGTATATAAGGACATATTGTCCCACGGAATAAACAACTTGCTTGATTCCAAATTCCTTCATTTTTCAACCTAAGCAAAACGTCAATAAAGTCTTCTTCCTGATCAGTTTTATTCTTGTTGCAATGAATATGCTCTTCAATAACTTCCTCATAGAACAAATCCAATTTTTGAAAATTTTCTCCAACGCGCATAGTTACCATTGAGTTTATCGACCCACCCCATTAGAGGAAAATAATCTTCAACAAAAAAGCTCCCCAAAATTTCTTGTGTTCATTCAATAGACTATGAAATCTACTTCTTCCATGGCCATCACAATCATATACTTTTCCGAAAGCAATCCTACAAATGATCGTACTCGTGAGTCTCATAACTATCTCATTGACATTCACTTTCTTTGAATCAGAAGCAAGCGTTGAGATTTTCCTGATCATTTGATTAACCTCTTCTTCACGAATCGAGCAAAAAGATTTTACCCTTTTGGAGCTAAAGAGTTGAATTGCACATATGTTGCCCAAGTACTTACGATAATCATTAAGTGGTTGAAAAGCCAAATCTTTTCCATTGTAACTCAACTTTTGTTGGCCAACCTTTCGAGGCCTACTTGAAAATATGAGATCATTGGTTTTGAGAACCTCATCGGCTACTTTTGCAGAGGAAATCATGATTGTTGGAACGTAACCAAGTTGTAAGGACATGAGAGGGCCGTATTTTTGGGTGAGTTGCCATAAATAGCGATGAAGGGCCAAATTATCGAGCTGGAGTAAGTTTCCTACAATGGGAAGTTGTGGAGGGCCAGGTGGGAGAGTGTTTTTGCTAAGGTTTTTGTGTTTGAAAAGAAGGAAGTAAATGAGAATTAGGATTGCTACGAGTAGAACAAGGAGTGCCATTTCCATCTTGATTTTAAGCCTTGAGCTAATTATGAGTATATTTTTTTGTGTATGTATCTAAGATTTTCCTTCTTTAAATAGGGCAATTTGGATGGGCTTATAAGTGAAAACGGACTCGGGTATAGATGATTAAACTACATCTTTAACAAATGGACCCGCTATAATTTAAAGGGATGTGACCTCAATGAAAAGACATGAATTTAAAACTCCAATTCGCTATAATATAAATGTGCTGCCAGCTATGTATCAATTTGGATGGGCTTATAAATGTGCTGCAGAGCTATATATCAATTATTTAAGGTAGAGCCCTTTTCCGGACAATAATCCTAGGATTAATTTTGTCCAGGAAATAATTGTGGGGAAAGTGACTTAACAAAAAATAACAATAGGTCTTTTTACCAAGTTAAACGATAGCTATACGGAAAAATAATGAAGTCAAAATAATAGGAAAGAAATAAAGAGATTTACGTAGTTCGGCATTCCTTCTTATGTCTACGGGAGAGCCATTTTCACTAACTGAGAGAAATTACACCGTACAATATTACACTCGTGTTTGTATCAACCGGAATTATGTTTACACCACAATGTCAATATATCCTAGGAAATAATACCTTTCACTCCTCTATCACTCTCTCCCCCCTTAAATGGACTATCTTTCATTCACCCACAATTAATTTAGACTCCTCTATTTTTTTGTGGTTTTTGCTTGTTTTTAACAATGACCTATGCTCCCTTTTTATGCTTAAGAATTGACCATTTACATATCCATGAGACTAGATTAAATGGCTTATGTACATGTTTATCCACACATACATTTATCCTTTCGAAACATGCACCACTAAGTACAATTGTACTCGACATCCTTGGTACATGTATTGATAAAATCAAGGTTTAAATTCATTTTCAACCATCGTACTTTCACCCGACTTTCACTTTAACCATCCTACTTTATTTTTTGCACGAAAAATACTCTACTTTGGAGTACCTCTCATCCAAACCCAAAAAATCGCGGATTAGGGCACGGATTCGTGCAAATAAATATAGTATAATGGTAAAAGTGAAAGTAGGATGAAAGTACAATGGTTGAAAATGAATTAATACCTAAATCAATGCAAGTTCATCCGCCTTTGTTCTCAATGTGAAGAGCATTTCAAACAATCTTCCCTATTAATACTTGTCCACTAATGAACCATTGACATTTCCCTTGTACCAGCTAAACATAATTCTGAATCAAGAAATATGGTCCCACTCCAATTGATTCATTATATCAACGCCAATGTTACGAGCAACTAAAATACCGAGTCGACATTAACTACCAGCTACAAACAAAAACTTCGATCAATCCCTTTTGCTAGGAGGATTTACCTCCTCACTATCGTATTCTTGGAAAAATGTTTATACTCGTAACTGATTCATCATGTTGGCCTTCACATCCTGTGAACGCCGTTTCAAACATTTTTCAACGAAGTTTGAGTACTAATAAATGTACTCCTTACAAGAAGATATAGACCACCACATTCTTCTCCCTTTAGTAGAACATTTCCTTTACCTCTGACTTTTAAAACTCCCCTTGTAATGGAACATGCATAGCCTTGGAGTCTAACCAACTCAAGGATGATAAATCTTCCGTAGGTTAGGACATAATCACACCACTTAAGTGTTGGTAGTGGTGCCTAGGCACGTTTAATAAACGTTGTAATTGTATCATTTATTTCATATCAATAAAGAGATGTTTTTATTATTATTGTTGTTCATGTTTACTTATAATAATCCCCGTCCCTAGTACTTGTTAAGCACTAGTATAAAGGCTAAATGATCATGGGATGATCATGTTAGATTTATGGGTACTTGTTTGGAACAAGGTACTGGACATGACCCGCTGTATGAGATTTATGTCATGGTCTAATTTCGAACATATATATGTCATATAGTTATGTCATTTGAATCCTTAGACATGAAGTTATTATAATCTTCCACTTGATGAACATTATGTTTGACATATTCAAACGCTATCTAACACGGTAGTTATAAAGGGTATGATTGGCATAATCGGATTCCCGTTGGAAGAATAATAAGCTAAATGGATTTGTCCCTCCACGGAGAGATGTCAAGCTTGGGCCCCTCGAGGAATGATGTTGATGAAATGTTCGCCGGACTCAAATGGATTGATTGGATCAATAGAATTTGAATTATCAACCATATTCGGAATCGAGAAAGTATTGAACAAGACAAGTTGACTGTTTGACCATGACTTGTGTTCAATGACATCGTGGACAAATGGATATGACATATTCTAAAGGAATGCGAACTTGTATCTAGTTATACTATTTGGGTAGGTATGACGGTTTGCTAGAACCTAATCATATCTTATGGGATCATGTTTGAGCCCATTGCCAACTTAGTATAATCCTAGAGGGTCACACACAATAGAACGAATCTTGAATAGAGGACTAATTGGATTTTAGGGTCGAAGGACCTCAAAGGAATTTCTGGAAAAATCTGGGCTTCCTGGTCAACCAAGCGGCGCTTGGGTTGTACCAGGCGGCGCTTGAATGAGTCTGGAAAAGACTGGGCCTTCTGGTCAAATAAGCGGGCGCCTGGGTTGGACCAGGCGGCGCTCGGTCTGGCGGCAGAAAAATTCCTAATTCGATTAGGAAAGGTTTTTGGCACAAGTTACCTATTTGGAATAGGTCTTATTGTGTATAAAAACCCCAATTCGCCAGACCATACTTACTAGTGCTTTTGTGAGTCTCAAAGATGTTTGAGAGAGATTTTATTTTGTTCTAAGACATCCTTGATTGAGGAACAAAATAATTCACAAATAAATTCCATATAGTTCTTTATTAAATTGTGAAAGTGTGTTTCATAATTATTGGTCTAGCAACCAAGATCAAGGAGCCTCTTGATATTCTTTCGAAGTGTGGACACCGCTAGAGGGTGAATTTTATCATCTACAAAGTCGTGATTTTGTCCGTGATAAAGTTTCAAGTTTCTCCACCAAGACCAAAGAAAACTTTGATAGTCATCAAGGGTTAGTTTTTCCTTTATCATTATGTTGTATTTGATTTAATCATATGAACGGATCCATGGCTTTGGGGTTTCTTAAAATTTTAATTGCTATATTCCGCTGCGCATGTTACTTGGAACCCAACAGTGGTATCAGAGCCCCGTTCATGTTGATTAATTCAATACTTGGATCATGTTATGTGTATATAAATTGTTATGTGCCTAGCATGATATGAATATTGGATTATATGATGTTTATGTGTTATGTGTTTTATTTGGTTTATTGTTTCAACTTTAATCGCACGATTCAATCGCAATAAAATTATGGTGGATTCTGATTATTTTGATTATTAATTTTTGATTGGATCAAAGTTTTAATAATCGGGGGGAAAATAATTTTGAGACAAATTTTCGAACTTCAAAATTCTGTACCATTCTGACCATTCAGGCGCCCGCTCGCTAGGGACCAGGCGGCCGCTTGCTTCAGGCGCGCGCTTGGTCAGGACCAGGCGGGCGCTCGCTCGTCAGAATTGTTCTGATTTTGGTTAGAATCTGAATATGGATTTTCGATAAAATTCAAAAAACCAGTAACAGAACTAGTCCAGACTTGCTGATCTGAAATGGGTTTTGGGTAGTTGGTTTGTGTGTGGATTTTGGGTTTGATTTTCCTATTTGTTTTAGTCTTGTGATTTCCTAGATTGGTTCAAGTTTGGATGGCTAATCTGCGTTCATCGAGATTGTGTTTCCCAAAATTGATCGTAATCAAAGTTTCAAAGATAAAACGAAGTTAGAATTATGAAGAGTTCATAATTGCTAAATTGAGAAACAAAGTTCTTGATTCAAAGATTGGAGATCCATGTGGAATTGTGGATGCAATGGCCTACGTTCATCGAGACCATCTATTGCTTAGTTTCGGCCACATGGACTACTTCTTGGTTTCTTGAATTAGTGCGGGATTGTGGTTGCCTAATGGCTTAGTTCGACCGCACTTCTTGTTGTCTTGTTTGGAGATAATAACCAAAGTTGAATAGCTCATCCTCATAATTATAGAGAAACTAATGACACATAAATATCATGCTTAAATTAATGGGATTAATTTAGTGGCTAAACTTGATGTGTAACATTTTATATTATGTGCTCATAAATGTGTTATATGCTATATGTGATGAACCTTCAAAGAGTTTTAAGTCCTTCATTGCCATGCCATGATTAAAACACTTGTTTATACATGGGTGATCTTGATGTGGGTTCGCCTCCGCGAGGTGCATTAAGTTTATTCATGTATGAGCAATAAAGGTTCATTAGTTTAATGTGGGCTTGCCTCCGCAAGGTGCATTAAATTGAATGGTTCCTATGCGTTTTAAATGGCTGGACTTAATTAGGCGTCAAAACAGTTTGGGCCTAGGCAAAAGATGAGATTATACATGCTTTTGGAAATTGGGATTTCTCAAAGAATCTCATAAAAGGATCTAAGAATCATATGGGATATGATTGACATGATTGTCTACCTAATTAATTTAGTTTTGAGCGGTCCGCCTCCGTGGACTCAAAAGTTAAATTAAATTTGGATCTTAGCCCAATTAAATTATATTATACATTGGATGTATATGAAGATTATATAATTTAGTGGGAGTATTTTGTTTGAAAATACAATTGTTTATTTCTCTAATGAAAACCGGTACTTTATTAAATTTTGGAAATTTTGCATATTTGTAGATAATGACTACTAACACTCAATCAATTTCATTGCGATCGATCCTTGAGAAGGATAAGCTCCAGGAATGGTACTAACTTTATGGATTGGGTCCGTAGCCTAAAAATTGTTCTAAGGCAAGAAGATAAGTTGTACATTCTCGACGGGCCTCTTCCTGCTGAACCAGAACCTACTGCCCCTAGGGCAGAAAGAGACAATTACAAGAAGCATCGTAATGATTCTAGAGATGTAAGCTGTCTCATGCTTGCTACTATGTGCTCAAAACTCTAACAAAGTTTGGAATATTTGGAAGCCTATGAGATAGGCATGGAGTTAAGAGCCATGTTTCAAGAGCAAGCTAGGCAAGAGAGGTACAAGACCATTGTTGCATTCACTACTTGCAAAATGAATGAAGGGCAACAAGTGAGTCCTCACATGCTGAAAATGAAAGGTTTGTAGAGCACCTTGAGAACTTGGCTATCCAATCCCATTGGAGCTAGCCACGGATCTCATTCTTAATTCATTGCCTAAAAGTTATAATCAGTTTGTGATGATTATAACATGCATGGAATGGTTAAGAATCTCTCCGAGTTGCATGGGATGCTTAAAACTGCGGAGATGAAGATTGCGGAGAAAGGTTCTCCCGTACTCTTAGTTCATGATGGGAAGAAGGCTAGTGCCAAAGGAAAGGGTAAGAAAGTTGTCAAACCCAAAATAAGCAAGGCAAGTGTTGCCAAGGCTTCTGAGACAAAACCCGATTCACAAAAGGATGCAATCTGTTTCCATTGTCAAGAAGTTGGTCATTGGAAACGTAATTGCAAGGCTTTCTTGGAAGAGCAAAAGAAGAAGGGCAGCAAGGCTGCGTCGACTTCAGGTATCTATATGATAGATATTCTCCTTTCTACCACTGATTCTTGGGTATTGGATACCGGATGTGGTTCTCACATTTGTTTAAATGTGCATGGACTAAAGAATAGGAGACTACTTAAATATGGTGAAGTAGACCTACGCGTGGGGAATGGAGCAAGAGTTGCTGCATTAGCCGTAGGGACTTATGAAGTTACTTTACCTTCCGGATTAATTCTTGTTTTGAACAATTGTTATTATGTTCCGGATTTAAGTAGAAATATTATTTCAATTTCTTGTTTGGATAATGAAGGTTTTAAGTTTCTTATTGAGAATAAGAAATTTTCTATTTATTTAAATGATGTGCTTTATGGTATTGCTAATTCATTCAATAGCCTTTATATCTTGGATGTCAAGAATGAAAATAATGACAATGTCTATCATGTAAATAAGAAATCTAAACCTAATGATGTAAATCATACTTATTTGTGGCATTGCTGTCTCGGTCATATTAATGAGAAGCGTATCTCAAAACTCCATGAGGACGGACTTTTAGGTTCATGTGACCTCGAGTCATATGATACTTGCGAGTCGTGTCTTCTTGGAAAAATGACTAAGACACCTTTTACCAAGTTGGGTGAAAGGGCAAGCGACTTATTGGGGTTGATACATTCCGATGTATGCGGACCATTAAGTAGCAATGCCAGGGGAGGATTTCAATACTTCATAACCTTCACGGATGATTATAGTAGATTTGGGTATGTTTACCTAATGAAACATAAGAGTGAAGCGTTTGAGATATTTAGAATATTTCAAAATGAAGTAGAAAAACAACTTGGCAAAAGTATCAAAGCACTTCGATCAGATTGTGGTGGAGAATACTTAAGTCAAGAATTTGATGATGATCTAAAGAATTGTGGAATAGTTTCACAATTGACTCCACCCGGAACACCACAATGGAATGGTGTGTCCGAGAGGAGGAATCGGACTTTGTTAGACATGGTTCGATCAATGATGAGTCAAGTTGATCTTCCAATATCCTTTTGGGGTTAGGCTCTAGAAACTGCTACTTTCACGCTAAATCGTGTTCCAACTAAATCGGTTCAAAAGACTCCATATGAGATGTGGAGCGGAAAGAAAACTTGTTTATCTTTCATGAAGATTTGGGGTTGTGAAGCTTTTGTCAAAAGACTTGTCTCTGACAAACTTGCGCACAAATCTGACAAATGTATTTTCGTGGGATATCCAAAGGAAACTAGAGGATACTACTTTTACAACCGTGAGAACAACAAAGTGTTTGTTGCCCGAACTGGTGTCTTTCTAGAGAAAGAGTTTCTCTCCAAAGAAATCAGTGGGAGTAAAATAAATCTTGAAGAAATTCGAGACCCAGAAAATAACATTGAACCAATAGTGGAACAAGAACAAGAACCACAAGGAGTTGTGGAACCTGTTCAAATACACAAGCAACTCGCAGATCTAGTAGGTTACGATCCGAGCCCGAGAGATATGGATTTCTCGTAACGGATAGTAATGAGGTAGAAATCATTGAGAATGATGAACCGTCAACCTACCAAGAGGCGATGTCTTCTCCTGATTCGGACAAGTGGCTTGGAGCCATGGAATCCGAATTGCAATCCATACAAGACAATCAAGTTTGGAATTTGATTGATGCGCCCGAAGGTGTAAAAACCATAGGATGCAAATGGGTCTTCAAGAAGAAGACTGACATGGATGGGAAGGTGCATACTTACAAAGTTAGGCTTGTAGCAAAGGGTTATAGGCAAGTTCATGGTATTGACTATGATGAGACCTTTTCACCCGCAGCAATGATCAAGTCTATAAGAATTTTGCTTGCCATTTCCGCATATCATGACTATGAAATATGGCAGATGGACGTCAAAACCACTTTCCTGAATGGAAAACTTCAAGAGGATGTGTAAATGACACAACCAGAAGGTTTTGAACAAGATTCTAAAGTATGCAAATTGCAGAGATCCATCTATGGATTGAAGCAAGCTTCTAGGAGCTGGAATCTCCGTTTTGATGAATCGGTCAAAGAGTTTGGTTTCATCAAGAACGAGGATGAGCTTTGTGTATACAAAAAGATTAGTGGGAGCATAGTGCTATTCCTTATTTTATATGTGGATGACATATTGCTCATTGGAAACGACATTCCTACACTTCAGTCTGTGAAGACTTGGTTAGGAAATTGTTTTGCAATGAAAGATATGGGTGAAGCCGCATATATACTTGGCATTAAGATCTATAGAGATAGATCAAGGAGGCTACTTGGTTTAAGACAAATTACATACATGGACAAGGTCATTAGAAGATTCCGTATGGAAAATTCTAAGAGAGGCACCTTACCAGTGTTACATGGAGTTTCTCTAAGCAAGACTCAATGTCCTAAGACAGATGATGAGCGTGAGAAAATGAATGATGTTCCATATGCTTCGGCAATTGGGTCCATTATGTATGCCATGATTTGTACTAGGCCGGATGTATCTTATGCTTTAAGCATGACAAGCAGATACCAATCCAACCCTGGCGAAAATCACTGGATAGCTGTAAAAGCGATTCTTAAGTACTTGAGAAGAACTAAAGACTCATTTTTGGTCTATGGAGGAATGGAAGATGATCTCGTTGTAAATGCTTACACGGATGCAAGCTTCCAAACCGACAAAGATGATAGCCGATCGCAATCGGGTTTTGTGTTTATGTTAAATGGTGGAGCTGTAAGCTGGAAGAGTTCCAAGCAAAGTACAACCACTGATTCTACAACAGAAGCTGAGTATATTGCTGCATCGGATGCTGCAAAGGAAGCTGTTTGGATTAAGAAGTTCATAACTAAACTTGAAGTGGTTCCTCGTATTGCTAATCCAATAGACATTTATTGCGATAATAATGGTGCTATTGCTCAAGCAAAGGAACCAAGAGCACATCAGAAATACAAACACATACTTAGGCGTTTTCATATCATTCGAGAGATCGTTGATAGGGGAGACGTAAATATATGCAGAATACCTACTGATGACAATGTTGCTGACCCGCTAACAAAGGGACTTCCACAAGCTAAACATGATGGTCATGTTAGGTCCATGGGTATTAGAAACATGGGAGATTGGGCCTAGGGCAAGTGGGAGATTGTTGGTAGTGGTGCCCTAGGCACGTTTAATAAACGTTGTAATTGTTATCATTTATTTCATATCAATAAAGAGATGTTTTGATTATTATTGTTGTTCATGTTTACTTATAATAATCCCCGTCCCTAGTACTTGTTAAGCACTAGTATAAAGGCTAAATGATCATGTTAGATTTATGGGTACTTGTTTGGAACAAGGTACTGGACATGACCCGCTGTATGAGATTTATGTCATGGTCTATGTCGAACATATATATGTCATAATAGTTATGTCATTTGAATCCTTAGACATGAAGTTATTATAATCTTCCACTTGATGAACATTATGTTTGACATATTCAAACGCTATCTTAACACGGTAGTTATAAAGGGTATGATTGGCATAATCGGATTCCCGTTGGGAAGAATAATAAGCTAAATGGATTTGTCCCTCCACGGAGAGATGTCAAGCTTGGGCCCCTCGAAGGAATGATGTTGATGAAATGTTCGGCCGGACTCAAATGGATTGATTGGATCAATAGCATTTGAATTATCAACATATTCGGAATCGAGAAAGTATTGAACAAGACAAGTTGACTGTTTGACCATGACTTGTGTTCAATGACATCGTGGACAAATGGATTATGACATATTCTAAAGGAATGTGAACTTGTATCTTGTTATACTATTTGGGTAGGTATGACGGTTTGCTAGAACCTAATCATATCTTATGGGATCATGTTTGAGCCATTGCCAACTTAGTATAATCCTAGAGGGTCACACACAATAGAACGAATCTTGAATAAGAGGACTATATTGGAATTTAGGTCGAAGGACCTCAAAGGAATTTCTGGAAAAATTCTGGGCTTCCTGGTCAACCAAGCGGGCGCTTGGGTTGTACCAGGCGGGCGCTTGAATGAAGTCTGGAAAAGACTGGGCCTTCTGGTCAAATAAGCGGGCGCCTGGGTTGGACCAGGCGGGCGCTCGGTCTGGCGGCAGAAAAATTCCTAATTCGATTAGGAAAGGTTTTTGGCACAAGTTACCTATTTGGAATAGGTCTTAATTGTGTATAAAAACCACAATTCGGCCAGACCATACTTACTAGTGCTTTTGTGAGTCTCAAAGAGTTTGAGAGAGATTTTATTTTGTTCTAAGACATCCTTGATTGAGGAACAAAATAATTCACAAATAAATTCCATATAGTTCTTTATTAAATTGTGAAAGTGTGTTTCATAATTATTGGTCTAGCAACCAAGATCAAGGAGCCTCTTGATATTCGTTCGAAGTGTGGACACCGCTAGAGGGTGAATTTTATCATCTACAAAGTTCGTGATTTTGTCCGTGATAAAGTTTCAAGTTTCTCCACCAAGACCAAAGAAAACTTTGATAGTCATCAAGGGTTAGTTTTTCCTTTATTCATTATGTTGTATTTGATTTAATCATATGAACGGATCCATGGCTTTGGGTTTCTTAAAATTTTACTTGCTATATTCCGCTGCGCATGTTACTTGGAAACCCAACATTAAGATGCAAACAACTCCATCAAACATTTTGGTCTTCACCACTACAACACCTTAAACCGCACATCGGTACCAATTAGGCAACAATATCGAACCAGTCTTCCAATCATGTAACGTATCAAAATACTTTCTATTGGAGCAAACATGGTAACATGGCCCCAAATCATTATCAACTCACTTGGAAAAGAAATGTCAATGTTGGACGCTGTGAGAAAATCTCCATCATTAAATACAATTACTGAAGAACCATCATCATCGACATTTCCCTTCTCAAGTTTTTCACACAATCCTAGTGTAGAACTTGTTGGGACCGCGACTACCCAACCACTCCACACTAGTATGATATTATCCACTCTGGGCCCAGCCCGCACGGATTTATTTTTGGGTCATCTCCCAAAAGGCTTCATACTAATGGAGTGGGTGGACACCTTTATATACTAGGTCATTCTTCATTCAATTACCGATGTGGGACTTGGGATGACACCCCCCACAAACCTCCCTTCAACTCAAGTACCTCCAGCGAAACTTGTACCGCCGCTAACATCATCTACAGGACACGCCGCCCGATCACCTTTATCAGGAAGACTTTTGAAACAAAGAGTCTTTTTTGCGAGATCACACATAGGAGAATCCCATACATCTCACACGCGGTCCACTTCGCGTCGGGCCCATCAACCAACGTGGGCTCTGATACCAATTGTTGGGACCGCTACCACCCCTACCACTCCACACAAGTATGATATTGTCCGCTTTGGGCCCAGCCCGCACGGATTTGTTTTTGGGTCATCTCCCAAAAGGCCTCATACTAATGGAGTGGGTGGACACCTTTATATACTAGGTAATTCTTCATTCAAATGTGGGACTTGGGTTGACACCCCAACAAAACTTCCATCTATAATATTAGTGTTGGGTTTCGTAGTAACATGCGCAGCGGAATTAAGCATTTAAAATTTATGAAACCCAAAGCCCATAGATCCATTCATATGATTAAGTCAAATACAACATAATGAATACTAGAATACTAACCCTTGATGCCTTTGTTTTTGCAACTTTGAATTCGAGGGAGGCTTGAAATCTTGATCACGAACAAAGCAAGAATCACGAACTATGAAGATGATAAGTTTCACCCTCTAGCGGTATCCACACCACGAACGAATATCAAGAACACTTGATCTTGGTTGCTAGACCAAATTATGAAACACGCTTTCACAATTGTAAGAACTATATGGAATTATGAATATTCTTGCTCTTCACTTTTGGGATCTTAGAACAAGAAAATAACCTCTCAAAACCTTATGGAGGCACTCATAATCATGTGCTTAATGACTGCTGAAAGGATCCTTAAATAGGTCCTAATCCTTAACCCTTAAGGACTTAGGAACCTAAATCCCGTCACCAAATTAGGCAACAAGGAATTCTGGCGTCGTGCCCTACAATCTAGCACGGTCGTGCCATCTAGTCCACGCGAATTCCCCAGCTGCCCATTTTCGGCAAGGTCGTGCTTGGTAATTTGGCACGGTCGTGCCAATCATGTCGACAGGTTTTTGTCTTGGTTTGGATTTATGGCACGACCGTGCCATTTTAAGGCGCACGACCGTGCCAGAGCCAAACACTGATATTTTTCCATAATTCCCATTTAGTCCTTTACGATTCGTTCTATTTGTGTGTGACCCTCTAGGATTACACTAAGTTGGCAATGGGTTCAAACATGAAACCATAAGATATGATTAGGTTCTAGCAAACCGTCATACCTACCCAAATAGTATAACTAGATACAAGTTCGTATTCCTTTTAGAACATGTCACAATCCCTTTGTCCACGATGTCATTGAACACAAGTCATGGTCAACAAGTCAACTTGTATTGTTCACTACTTTCTCGATTCCGAATATGTTGATAATTCAAATGATATTGATCCACTCAATCCATTTGAGTTTGGCCAAACATTTCACCAACATCATTCCTTCGAGGGGCCCAAGCTTGACATCTCTCCGAAGAGGGACAAATCCATTTGGCTTATTATTCTTCCCTACGTGAATCCAATCATGCCAATCATACCCTTTATAACTACCGTGTTAAGGCAGCGTTTGAATATGTCAAACATAATGTTCATCAAGTGGAAGATTATAATAACTTCATGTCTAAGGATTCAAATGACATAACTAATATGAGATTTATATATGACATCGACCATGACATAAATCTCATACCGCGGGTCATGTCCAGTACCTTGTTCCAAACAAGTACCCATAAATCTAACATGATCATCCCATGATCATTTAGCCTTTATACTAGTGCTTAAGAAGCTCTAGGGACGGAGATTATTATAAGCAAACACGAGCAACAATAATAATCTTATTATCTCTTTATCATCATGAATAAAATGATAACTTATACAACGTTTAACAACCGTGCCTAGGGCACCAACACCAACAATCTCCCACTTGCCCTAGGCCCAATTCCCTAGGTATCCAATACCCATGGACCTAACATTACCATCATGTTTAGCTTTATGGAAGTCCCATTGTTAAGCGTGTCTGTAACGTTATCATTAGTTGGTACTTTGCATATGTTTACGTCTCCCTTATCAATGATTACTCGAACGATAAGAAAACGTCTAAGTATGTGTTTGGATTTAGGATGTGCTCTTGGTTCCTTTGCTTGATCAATAGCACCACTATTATTACTAATAAGGTCTATTAGATTAGCAATGCTAGGAACCATCTTAAGTTCACCCATGAACTTCTTAATCCAAACAATTTCCTTTGCGGCATCCAATGCGGCTATATACTTAGATTTAGTCGCAGAATTAGTGATTGTACTCTGCTTGGAACCATTCCAACTTACAGCTTCACTATTGTTAATAAAACTCATTGCGATTTTTCATCTTTGTTGGTTTGGAAGCATGCATCCGAGATCATTTTCCATACCTTCATAGATCATAACGAATCTTTAGTCCTTCTAAAGTACTTTAAGACTCGCTCTCATAGCCATCTAGTGAATCTCACCGGTGTCGGATTGATATCTACTCGTCATGCTCCAAGCATTAGATATATCCAGCTTAGTACTTATCATGGCATCATGGATCCAATTGCCGAAGCAAATGACATCTCATTCATTTTCTCATGCTCATCTTTTGTCTTTAGGACATTGAGTCTTGCTTAGAGAAATCCATGTAACATTGACAAATGTCCTCTCTTAGAATTTTCCTTGCGGAATCTTCTTATGACTTTGTCAATGTATGTACATTGGCTTTAAACCATTTAGCTTCCTTGATCTATCTCTATAGATCTTAATGCCAATGACTTATGCGGCTTCATCCATATTCTTCATTGCGAAACACTTTCTTACCAAATCTTTACAGATTAAAGTGTAGGAATGTCGTTTCCAATGAGCAATATGTCATCCACATATTAGATAAGGAATAGCACCATGCTCCCACTAATCTTCTTGTATATACAAGATTCATCTTCGTTCTTGATCAAGCCAAGCTCTATGACTTATCAAAACGGAGATCTCATCTCCAAAAAGCTTGCTTCAATCCATCCAATGAATCTTCGCAACTTTCATACCTTTTGGAATTTTCTTGACTATCAAAACCTTTAGGTTGTATCCAATACATCATTAAGTGAGTTCCTGTTGAGGAACGCTTGTTTTGACATCATTTTGTCAAATTTCACATTCCAAATATGAACATGTGACTATGAAAATTCTAATAAGTTTCTTGCTACCCATGTAAGTCTTTCTCCAAGAAAAGTCATTCATCTCCTTTGGTTTTTACACCTTAGGTTAGAATGATCAAGTTCCAAACTTGATTACTATACATGAATTGCCTTTTAGATTTTATGACTCCAAGCCATTAATCTAAATGTGGAGTTGATATTGCATCTTTGATAGGTGGTAAATACTTCATTCTAAATGAACTTTACCTCAATACTTTCTATCTCGAAATATCCAATATTTCTTCTAATAGATTGTATTTTATCATGTGTGCAAGTACTTGTATATCTTGAACGGATTTTCACAACTCCTTGTGAAAACTTGTTCAACTTCCATCTTAGGTTAAAATATATTTTCTAGGTCTCGAACCATTCGAGATACATTTTACTCCCACTGATTCTTTTAGAGATAAACCATTTATCTAGAAAAGTATCATCATAATTAACAAACCATTTGTTTCTTATGAGTAAAATTATTATCCTCAAGTTTCCTTAGGATATCCCATGAAAATATATTTATTAGATTTAAATGTGAGTGTGTCCCAGACAGCTCCTTTCCAAAAGGTCTCACCATCTTAAATCTTTACGAAAGACAAACCGAGTTTTCTTTCATCATTTAACCTCTCTTGATAGAATTCAGATTAGTATAATCATAGCGGTTTTAAATACATAGCCCCAAAATGAATAATGGAAGATCACTTTGACTTTGTCATCCAACGAACCGTATCCAATAAGGTTCTTATACTTCCACGCAGACATATCATTTGATATTCTTAGTGAAGTTAATTTGTGAAACCATTTCACAACTTTAATGATGACTGTCAAATTCTTGGTTTAATTATTCATCATCATGATCCAATCATAATTTTTGAATAGTTTTACCAAGTATAACCAAAATTCTCTTTTAGCATTTCTTCTTAATGCACCATATACATCGAAATGTATTAGGTCAATTAAGACATTAGCCTTTTTACCAATCATAGTAAAAGATGTCTTGATCCAAGTAAATAAGATTTGCATAAATCATGTGATTCCAAATCATATGACTTAAAACTCCGTCCATGGAATTTTAGATATGCATTTCTCATTTATTTGATCAAAACAATAATGCATAAAGAATTTTAATTATTTATGTTATAGTCTTTATTACTTTGTTCTTCAAGATTCAGGATATAAGATTTATTTATATGATAACACAATGAAGTAAATCATAATAAATAAAGCACTTTTCTTATTCCAAATAAGAAATTAATATCCTTCATTATCTTATAACAAAATAATATTTCCTACTTCATTAGTAAAGCCACTTTACAAGTGTTCTACGAACAATGTAGCAACCATTGCATCATTACTGTTTGTAGATAAAACTTTACTATAAGTAGTCTTTCATCTTACTAATTATTCTGGTATCCAGTACCCAATAATTAAATTTAGAAAGAATAATTTATAACATAAATATTCCGAGTGGTAGTCCCACTACCATTCCTTTTATTGATCACCCAGAATTTTGACTACAATTCTAAATGGTCAATCCAATTGCCATTTTACCAAATTGCATCTATTAGAGTTATTATTATAACCAAAATTATTTCCCTTAGGATTGACAACTCTTGTCTTACCTTTCTTTTGGCATTTGGCCTCTTTCCATCATGAACTATGAGCATTGGAGAACCATTCTCCAATATCTTCATCTTCGCAGTTTTTCAGCAAGTTAATGCAATTCGAAGAAATTCTTATTCATTTTAAGCATGTTATATTCCATCACTAAGTGATCATAACATTTAAACAATGAATCAAGAATGAGATCCATGGCTTGCTCCAATCCAATTGGACAACCAAGTTTCTCAAGATGCTCTACGTAGCCTTTATCTTAAGCATGTGAAGTTTCATTTATTGCCCTTCACTCATTTTGCAATGAGTGAATGCAACAATGGTTTTATACCTCTCTTGCTTAGATTGCTCTTTGATACATGTAACTCAACTCCACACCTATCTAATAGGCTTCTACAAGTTCCAAACTTTGTTGGAGTTTAAGAGCACATAATCGTGAGCATAAGACAACTCACATTCCTAGAATCATACTCATGATTCTTGTGATTGTCTACTCCGGCATTGGTTCTTTTAGGAATAGGCCCATCAAGAATGTACAACCCATCTTCTTGCCTTAGAACGATTCTTAGGCTCAGGATCCAATCCATGAAGTTTGTACCATTCTCTTGAAGCATTATCCTTATCAAGGATTAATCGCAACGATTTTAGTTGTCATCTACAACCAATGCAAAATTTCCAAAATTTTACAAGTACCAATCTCATTAAAGAGATAAATAATGTATTTTCCAAAATACTCCCACTAAATTATATAACCTTCTTATACATCCAATGTATAATATAATTTAAATGGGCTAAGATCCAACTTTAATTTGATTTTAAGTCCGCTATGGCGGATTACAAAAAATCAAATTAATTAGGTAGACAACCCTGTCAATCATATCCCATATGACTCTTAGATCCTTTCATGAGACTCTTTTAAATTGGGATAAGATCCAACTTTAATTTAATCTTGAGTCCACGGAGGCGGACCGCTCAAAATCAAATTAATTAGGTAGACAATTTCTTGTCAATCATATCCAATATGATTCTTAGTGATCCAATTTCAAAAGCATGTTTAATCTCATCTTTTGCCTAGGCCCAAAACTGTTTTGACGCCTTATTAAGTCCAACCATTTTAAACGCATGGTTGATGTGCCTCGCTAGGGCGTGCCCACATCATCCATCTTGCTCATACATAGATAAAGTTAATGCACCTCGCTAGGGCGAACCCACATTAAAATCACCCATGCACTAACAAGTGTTTTAATCATGGCGTGGCAAAATGACATAAAACTTTCTTGAAGGTTCATCACCATATATCATACAACACATTTATGAGCACACAAGATAAACATGTTACGCATCAAGTTTAGCCACTAAATTAATCTCCATTAATTTAAGCACAACATTTATGTGTCATTAGTTTCTCTATAATTATGAGGATGAGATTATTTGAACTTTAGTCATCATCTCCAAATCAAGACAACAAGAAGTGCGGCCGAACTAAGCCATTTGCAACCACAATTCCGCACTAATTCAAGAAACCAAGAAAGTAGTCCATGTGGCCGAAACTAAGCAATAGATGGTCTCGATGAACGTAGGCCAATTGCATTCACAATTCCACATGGATCTCCAATCATTGAATCAAGAACTTTGTTTCTCAATTTTAGCAATTATGAATTCTTCATAATTCTAATTTCGTTTTATCTTTGAAACCCTTATTGCGATCAAGTTTGGGAAACACAATCTCGATGAACGTAGATTAGCCATCCAAACCTTGAACTAATCTTAGAATCACAAGACTAAAACAAATAGGAGATTTAAACCCAAGATCCACACCCAAAACCAAACCCTACCCCCGCGCCAAACCCTAGGTCCGGCCGGGTCAAGGCTTGGGTCCGGTCGGACCCCTTGCGAAAAATCCAAATTTTTAAAGTTCCAAAATTTATCTCAAAATTGTTTTTCCCGATTCAATTAGGATTTGGTGTTCTTGGTGATCCAATCACCATGATCATCAAAACCTTGAATAAACGATTTATTCTTGAATCCCTAGAATATCAAAACTTTGATCCAATCAAAAATTGATAATCCAAACAATTTAAATCCACCATAATTTTAATTGCGATTGAACAGTGCGATTAAAGTTTATAAAACAATAAACTACATAAAACGCATAGACCACATAAACATCATAATCCCAATATTCAAATCATGCTAGGCACATAAACAATTTATATACACACAACATGATTATGTATTGAAATAATCAACATGAACGGGGCTCTGATACCACTGTTGGGTTTCGTAGTAACATGCGCAGCGGAATTAAGCATTTAAATTTATGAAACCCAAAGCCCATAGATCCATTCATATGATTAAGTCAAATACAACATAATGAATACTAGAATACTAACCCTTGATGCCTTTGTTTTTGCAACTTTGAATTCGAGGGAGGCTTGAAATCTTGATCACGAACAAAGCAAGAATCACGAACTATGAAGATGATAAGTTTCACCCTCTAGCGGTATCCACACCACGAACGAATATCAAGAACACTTGATCTTGGTTGCTAGACCAAATTATGAAACACGCTTTCACAATTGTAAGAACTATATGGAATTATGAATATTCTTGCTCTTCACTTTTGGGATCTTAGAACAAGAAAATAACCTCTCAAAACCTTATGGAGGCACTCATAATCATGTGCTTAATGACTGCTGAAAGGATCCTTAAATAGGTCCTAATCCTTAACCCTTAAGGACTTAGGAAACCTAAATCCCGTCACCAAATTAGGCAACAAGGAATTCTGGCCGACTTGACTGGCACGGTCGTGCCCTACAATCTAGCACGGTCGTGCCATCTAGTCCGCGCGAATTCCCCAGCCGCCCATTTTTGGCACGGTCGTGCTTCGTAATTTGGCACGGTCGTGCCAATCATGTCGACAGGTTTGCCTTGGTTTGGATTTATGGCACGACCGTGCCATTTTAAGGCGCACGACCGTGCCAGAGCCAAACACTGATATTTTTCCATAATTCCCATTTAGTCCTTTACGATTCGTTCTATTTGTGTGTGACCCTCTAGGATTACACTAAGTTGGCAATGGGTTCAAACATGAAACCATAAGATATGATTAGGTTCTAGCAAACCGTCATACCTACCCAAATAGTATAACTAGATACAAGTTCGTATTCCTTTTAGAACATGTCACAATCCCTTTGTCCACGATGTCATTGAACACAAGTCATGGTCAACAAGTCAACTTGTATTGTTCACTACTTTCTCGATTCCGAATATGTTGATAATCCAAATGATATTGATCCAATCAATCCATTTGAGTTTGGCCAAACATTTCACCAACATCATTCCTTCGAGGGGCCCAAGCTTGACATCTCTCCGAAGAGGGACAAATCCATTTGGCTTATTATTCTTCCCTACGTGAATCCAATCATGCCAATCATACCCTTTATAACTACCGTGTTAAGGCAGCGTTTGAATATGTCAAACATAATGTTCATCAAGTGGAAGATTATAATAACTTCATGTCTAAGGATTCAAATGACATAACTAATATGAGATTTATATATGACATCGACCATGACATAAATCTCATACCGCGGGTCATGTCCAGTACCTTGTTCCAAACAAGTACCCATAAATCTAACGTGATCATCCCATGATTATTTAGCCTTTATACTAGTGCTTAAGAAGCTCTAGGGACGGAGATTATTATAAGCAAACACGAGCAACAATAATAATCTTATTATCTCTTTATCATCATGAATAAAATGATAACTTATACAACGTTTAACAACCGTGCCTAGGGCACCAACACCAACAATTAGTATACAAATTATCAGCATTGCAATGACGAATCATACTTACACATCTATACATGATGTATTCCCAATCGTTGTCTGTCATTTGTTTAGCATTCCCATCCGCTCCCCTCAACGCTCTTGCTAGACCATAGTGAATAAGGAAGTACTTTACTCTTCTTTGCCAAAGAGTAAAACTCCCGGTACCATCAAATATTTGAACTCTAGATTGCTAATTGTGTCTGCCATGCAACCCCCCTAAAAGAACCTTAGGCTCATATGCCACTTGTTGGGAAAACGGCCCAGCGGAACGAAAAAATAACAATAGAACTTTACGAAGTTAAACAATAGCTACGCGTAAAGTAAATGAAGCCAAATAACAGGAAAGAAACAAAGATATTTACGTGGTTTGGCAAATCCTGCCTACATCCACAGAGAGAACCAATTCACTTATAGAGAGAAATTACACCGTACAAATATAACTCTCGTGTTTGTATCCAGCCTGAATTATTCGTACACTTCACTCTCAATATATCATGTTGAAATAGTATCTTTCACTCCTCTATCAGTCCCTCCCCTTAAATGTAATGCCTTGCGTTCACCGACAATCTAGACTTCCCTCCAGTTTATGGTTTTCTTCTTGCTTTCATTACACATCCTCTGTTTTTTTACTTGAGAATTGACAATTCCCATATCGCATGCGACTAGATCAAATAGCTAAGAAAATCAGAATTTCTGTCGGAGCTATACGCAATGATCAAGTGCTCGCATAGGCTATGCGCACGGATAGAAGGGCAGAAGGTTGGATTGGTAAACTACTGGACATGTATGCGTGCATATGATGGGTGCGGCTAGGCTTTGCGCCCGTATAGAGGCGCGTCTAGAAAAAGTGTAACTTCAGTTCCGCGACAAGTCTGACTTAGTTGGGCTATGATTAAGGTTTCCTGTTCCTTAAGGAATATGTTTAGACTAGTATAGATGCATAGTTAAACCTATGAGCCACAATAATTATGATTATGTTTCCTATTTTAGAATCTGTAGAAAAATAGAATTAATTCTTTCTAAAAAAAATATTCTGGATCTCTTGTGTTTCTTTGTTAATAAGATTTATCATATGTAATCTATTTTTGGATCACCATAGTACTAATATTTGTTTTTCCTTCGCATGTAGACGTAGCCAATAGGTTGTTGGTGAACCATGTTAAATATGTGTTCTTGTTTGATTGTGTTCATTATTACGTGTTATTTTTTCCTATTCTGCTACATTTAACTCGTATCACAACTCCAGTTGGAATTGGAGTTTTGTGAGTTTTCCGCTACTGCAAGAAAATAGCTAGATTTCGGTATTAATCAAAAAATCGACGAGTCTTGTATAAAAAATAATTTTGTTTATGCAAACCAAGATGAGGGTTGTGCATCAGACGTGCAGACTGCTGAAAACGTGCAGTGCACGTGCAGCGGACGTGTAGTGCACGTGCAGTCTGTGTGCGATGAACATGCAGTTTTTGTGCATCACATGTGCAGTATGCGTGCAATAATTAGGGTGTCTATGTTGGAAACATATGGGATTATATTATGTTGCCTCTAATATATTTAAGTTCTGGATTTTCTTGGTTATTCTGAAGCTCTTAACTGTAGAGTATCAAGAATCAATCAATCTTAGAAAATTTAGTCATTATTCAAATATGTTATGGCAAAAGCATTGTGGTATTTATGAATCTTGGTGTTTGTCTGGTGTTCGTTGGTGTTCCAAGAATACATTATGAACGTTCTACTATTTGGTATCTGCATCTGAAGTCAGATATGTGAAGCTAGAGTTTTGTGATCAGAAGTTAGCCATCAGGTATAATCTTAAGATCTAACATCTATAATAGTCTGATCTAGTGATCTAGAAGAAGATACATAATCTATAATACCTGATGCAATAATCTGGTCAAATGTTAAAGTTGTACATCTGACTCCGCATTAGAATAAATCTGAGTCAATTTCTGTTGTGGCATACAGTGACAATCTGTATGAGGATTATGCCCTAGTGACTAAAGAAGAAACATGCAAGAAATATCCATGGGCTCTTGATTTGGGGGATTCATATCACATGTGTTTTCGCAGGGAGTGGTTTGCAACGAACGAGCAAAAACATGGATGCAATATTTATATAGCTAATGGATCTGTCTGCAAGGTAGTTGACATTGGCTTCATAAGGGTGTAGACTTATGGTGGTAAGTTCTACACATTGAAAAAGGTTAGGCATGTTCTACAAGTAACAAAAATCTAATATCGCTTAGTCGGCTAGATAAGATAGGGTACAATTTAAAAGGTGCATATTGAGCTCTGAATGTCTATAAGGGTTCAGATGTGATTTTGAGTAGGGTAAGCAAAGGTTCCTTGTACATCCTCTAAGGTTCTACGCTTTCTGGCTCGAGTGTTGAGTATCGTACCAGCGAGCGTACAAAAAGGACATGTTTGGAAGAAGAATGTTTCATGACTTTAAATGGTGGGAGTGTTCACAAATAGCTGGAGCAGGGAGTTACTCTAGGTGGGAGTGAACAAGGCAAGCATAGTAAGAAGGTCGACATACACGAGTGTGAATCTAAGAAGTAAAAATGGGACAGAAGATAAGTCGGGTACTACTGGAGGTTTTAATTATATTATCACTTCATTTTTTTTGGCTAGCAAGATCCAACGCTGTTTGGATTTCTCACATCTGAAAATCCGTTAAAATTTCTCCTTGGAGTAATTCTGAGTGCCCGTAGGTTCATTTTTGTGTTTCTTGTGGGATACGCTTGGTTCTCTGAAGGACAAGTTTGTTTGACTATTGAGGAAATTCTGGATGTCTGGATGACACCTCCGTTTACTTGTTGGGGCAAGTCTAGTGTACACAAATCTGTTTGTCTGGAGGACAATTTCGGTTTCTTAGACAAAATTCTAAGGTGGAGTTTGAGAATTTGTTCTGGTATGAAGGATGCAACTCAAGGTGGAGATGTATTGATTTCAAGATCTGGTTATTGCTATGAAAAATTCAAGTTGAGGTGGAGATTGTGAGTATCATGCCTTAAATCAATAGAAAGTTAGATTTTTTGCTGGAGCTATGCGCACAGATCAAGCGCACGAATAGTTGCGTGCGTATAGATTGCATGTATATAAGAGAAGAAGGTGTCTTTGCAAACTACTCGACATATATGCGCTCGCATAGAGGCGCGTTCAGAAAAAGTTCTGGTCCGTCTAAATGGGTTGGACTTTGATTAGGGTTTCCGTAAGAAATAGGGTTTAGACTAGTATAAATATATAGTTAAACATAGGAGCCACAATAATTCAAAGTTTTGTTTCATGTTCCAGAATATGTAGAAACTAGAGTTCCTGTTTTCTAGGTTTTCTTTTTTGATCCCTTGTATTTCCTGATTCACAAGATTAATAATCTATAATCTGTTCTTGGATCTTCATATTAATATTATATGTTTTTTCTTCGCCCGTGGACGTAGCCAATATGTTACTAGGTTGCTGGTGAACCACATTAAATATGTGTTCTTGTTTGATTGTGTTCATTATTATTATTTGTTGTTTTTTTTCTGTCTGGTTATAACACATGTTTATCCACGCATACATTTAACATTTTCATATATATACTACTAAGTAGAAATGTACTCAACGTCTTTAGTAGATTTATTGATAAAACCAATGCATGTTCATCCTTTGTTCTTAATGTGAAGAGCATTTCCAACAATAATATGCTCCATTCGCTTTAGAGTAAAAGTCATATCTTGATTTTGCACGCTTATTAACCAAATAACAGAAGAATGATAAAAATGGCCATATTGAAAGTATAGTGCACGGAAAATAATTTGCTAAAGTTTTAAATTTTTGTTTTTTATATTTTTATCTGATAAATTAGCACAATAATTTTTATAATATTAGTATATTTTATATGAATTGTCAAACGTTTCAACTTATACATTCAAGAGAATTGTGTTCAGTATTTCTCAACATTTATTTGTTGTGCATAGTTTTATACTTAATATGACAATTGAAATTTGAACAATAACAATAAATTATTATTATTGTTATTATTATTATTATTATTATTATTATTATTATTATTATTATTATTGTTGTTGTTGTTGTTGTTATTATTATTATAATTATTATTATAATTATTATTATTATTATTATTATCATTATTATTATTATTATTAGAGTTAACTTCCAATTTTTAAGATAACTGAATTGATAATATTAGCTATTATCTTTGAAAATTAATAATGTTGTACTATACTCCCTCCGTTTCACGTCACTTGAGACTTATTTCTTTTTGTCCATTTCATGTGACTTGAGACTGCCTAAAATGGTAAAGAATCTTTATTGTTTCTCCCACTCATTCTCTCTCTTACTTTACTTTTACACTCACAACACCAATCAACTTATTATTCCTCCCACTCATTTTCTCTCATATTTAATTTTTCATACTCACAAACACTTCCTCCCACTATTTTTCTCTCTTACTTTTTCTTAATTTGTGTGTCAAAATTTTTGGTCTCAAATGACATGAAACGGAGGGAGTATACACATGATGATTATTAAAAATTATAACTAAACATATTTATGAGTTACTAATATTTATTTATTACCTTCTCATTTGCTCAAAAAAAATATTTATTTATTACTTAAGATATTTTAATGTATTAGAAATTTAATATTTCTAATTATAATTCACTATAAAAGTCTCAATTTAATAAATAATAAATCTAATAGTTACCATATATAGCAACTGTTAAAATTAATTAATATTATTAGCTAATAGTAAGATAAATGGTACTAAAAGTTACCCTATATTCTGGTCCCTCCTCCGTCCTCAAATGAAATGTAATTTTGGGGTTTAAGAATAATTTTGACAATATTAATTTTTTATAAAAAATCATAATTTTTTTTCTTTCTTTCAAGATTTTAGTTATGTAAAATAAAATGATTTATGAAGATTTTTTTTAGGTACAAAATTATTTGAAGGTAAAATTTTAAGAGATCAAACATTTTGAGAGAAACATGACATTCGATTTGAAACAACTGGAGTATTAGTTAATTTAATCCCTAACGGCCATACTAAGTCATTTGTCAATCTAAATTCGAGTTGTAACCAACTTCATATGGATCCGTAACCTTATAAAAATTAGGTTGCAAAATGATTTGACAGTCAGTCACTTATTGAATATTATAGTCGCTGATTGGATGTTGTGTTGGAAATCATTAATTAAGTATCAAACTAGTGGTCCATAAGGAGTGGCTCAGTGGTATAGCCAAACTTTACAATGTGTGAGGTTTCGGGTTCGATCCCTTCCCATGCCTTCTAGGACATCATTATTATAAGGGGGTAAGTGTGGAACCACTATCGATCCTCTTTAAAAGAAAAAAGAAGAAAAAGTATCAAACTAGCGCACACCATGTAATGCAAAGCGAGCGCACCCCTCACCTGATAGAAGACTTATTTACATCCATATTCCCTATCTTTTTAATTTGTAACTCCCATCTTCAGTTTTTCATCAGGGCAAGGCCTATTTTTGGACCAAATTCGTCCTCCTTCCCCCTATAAAATTGTAAGGTCCCAGTTTTCATTAAAACACTATTAAGGCCAAAATGATAGAGAAATATGCGCAGTGGAATTGATATTTTCTTAAGCCTTATAGTGGTTGTCTAACATATATATTCCTAATATCTTTGTCAATTTTATCTTCTCTATGTGATCAATCAATAATATATTAAAGCAAGAAATATAATGAAAATGCAAATTAAAGTGCAAGACAAGAAATTAAAAGAGACAAGACGCGAGAATTTTTAAAGTGGTTTGGAGGCAAACCCCATCTCCTACATCCACCCCCACTGTCCCTGACAAGTGAGCTCAATCCACTATAATATTCCCTTCTTACAAGAGTTACAAGGATCGAGAAGGCAAGTTCCTTTGAACCCCCTCTACTTAATTGACACTTCAATTAAAGTTGTTTCGTCCAAAGCGGAAAAAAAATTAAAAAAAAAATCACAAGAGTGAATATCAATGTAGTTCTTCCTTGGATGACACTTGAGTTGTCGGATGGAAGCAATGCTTTAGCTCGGTGTTCCCCCTTAATGTTTGCAAGGTTTAGTTGGTTGATGTTCAAAGGTTTAAAAGGGTGAGGAATAAATGGTGAAGGGTTAAAAGGTAATGTGGCAATTGGTGTATATTGCTCACATGGGTAGGAGGGATATGGTGTTGCAAACAAAATAGTGGATAAATGGTGAAGGGTTAAAGGGTTGGGTTCTTGGGGTGTAAACCTTAGTGTGTGCAATTGGTGTTTATTGCACACACTAGGTAAAAGCATTCTGAGTGAGGGTAATTTTGGTGTGGGATACACACTGGTAAATGGGGTGGTTAAGGCGGTGCAAGCACACTAGAAATGGAGTCTTTGGCTTCAATTTATAAGGAAAAGAGGAAGTAGCCGTTGGTTGGAATGGTCAATGGTCAAGTAGCCTTCAATGTTGGTCATCCTTTAGCTTCGTTTTCCCATGTTGTGTAAGGATAATGCATTCAATTTTCTGCATGTAAGTCTTCATCCGAATTGTACACAGCAAGTTGAAGTCTCAATATAATGCATTTATACATGTTTCACTTTGAAACCTTGACCTTAACAATCGTTGTTTCTCCCTTTTGATAAACTGGATATAATTTTTCACCCGGAGATCGAACGAAAAATCCGATTGTACATTCTTGTACATCATTGTGTTAGCTTTCCATTGAGTCTAATATGGAATATTTTGCGACCTCGATAGGTAGAGAAAATCATTGTTGAAAAACTTTGGAAATATGAAGGAGGTCTTGGGTAACATTTGCAACTATTTTTCTTTGCAATTTTGACCATTTAACTTTGTCTTGTAAAATGATCAATTTTCACCAAAACACAATGTTAAGGCCTAACAAAATGACTCTTTTGCCTTCTTTGAAAGGGGACCAACCTTAACACACCAACTGTACACCAAAAAATCATACACAAACTCTAAAACGCCTGTTACTATAGTGAAATTTGAAGTCTTCTCATTTCCTTTGCATCCAAAGATAGCTACAATTTTTTCTGCTTAGTTTATATTATGCTACCATTTTTTTTATGTCTTTTTGTAAGAGTATGCGATCCCTACACTAACTCTGTTAGTAGGACACCAAAGTGTCTCATTAAGTTGTCTTTAATTTGCAAATGAAACCTTCTCTAATTGTATTTGAGACACTAACGGTCTCATTAAGTTGGTGTCATAAATAATTTTAGGATGGTTAATTTAGTTTCTATTTTGCCAAAACTGTACTTGGTTGTGAAATTTTTGAGACTACTTTTGTTCTGTCTCAAACTAGTGTCCTTAATTAAACTCCCAACAACTTTTGCTGTCTCAAATAGTGTCAAATTGAGACACTTTAATTATCTGTCTTAATATTTATGGTCTCTAAAAGTCATTTTTTCAGTAGTGCTATCAAAAGAAAAATACTCAATGATCACTTCATCTATTAAATGTGGTTAAGATTATCTCCTTGACATTCCCAACTCCCTTTTAAGGCCGAAGAACACCTTCCTGTCACATAATCTAACCTCTGAACCCCCTCTTAGCTTTGGTTTAAAAAAGCGAAATTGACATATGTTTTCTCTTTGTTTCCTTAAAACATTGGTGACGACTCTAATAAAATCAAAATAGACATCTTAGGGAATAGTTCCATAGAACGCCTTAGCGTACATTCCCAGGGTATCTGTATCACATATATTCAAAAACTATCACCGCGTGCAAAGTTTCACTTATTTACATAAATGACACTGCACATTTTGAAAACATGGCTTTCCTAATCACATGAAAAAAAAAACAAATTCATACTCCTTTAGTACCATTTATATCGGTCATGTTTGAATTTTTATTATATATTAATATGAATCTAATCATCCTAATAATCAAATTCAAAAAACTGTTATTGCTTTATGCTTTATATGGAGATATTAATGTTAGAGAAGAATGACTTTGAATAATTCAAATTTGAGAAGAAAAAGGAAAGTAATTAAATCCTTTTGGGATTTAATTAAGGACTCCTTCTATTTTTTGGTTAGGTCTCTAGCGCTATAAATACTAGCCATAAATTAGTATTTTTCTCTGCGTGATTCAATGACATAGAGAGAGAGAGATCAATAATTCTAGATCTAGGGTTTTGCATAGGTAGGAACTTTGTGATCAAAGTTCATGAAAACATTGATTAGTGTGATCATCTTCTTGTTATTGTTTCTCTACCATAATAATATATGTTTCCCTATGCCCGTGGACGTAGCCAATAGGTTGTTGGTGAACCACGTAAAATCTGTGTTCTTACTTGTTGATTTGCGTTCATTATTATCTGGTATCACTTGGGTCTGATTTATTCACCAGGGCCTGGTTAGTTGAGAAAGATCAGGGCATTCCGCTGCGGTATAAGAGATGGATTCTGGGATGGACTAGAAAATCGACAAGTCTGAAGGGAAGAACATATTTATTTTATGGTAGAAGATTATGCATTGGGCATGTAGATCGCGGGTAGAAAAAGTGCAGATCGCGTGCAGAAAATGTGTAGTATTGGGGTGCAGGTCGCGTGCAGTTTTGGTGCAGATCGCGTGCCGTTTTTGTGCAGTGCACGTGCAGTCCGCGTGCAGTGTCTGTGCAGAATCTGGGTGTCTAGGTTGAACACATCTGGTATTGTATTTTGTTGCCTCTGACATATTTGAGTTTGAAATCTTCCTAGTTATTCTGAATATCTTCACTGTAGAGGATCGAGAATCAATAAATATGAGAGCAGTCAGTGATTGCTCATCTGTGCTAGCAATAGCAAATATGGTAGATCTGAATCTGAAGGTTTGTCTGGTTTTCGTTGGTGATCCAAGAATGCATCTGGAACGTTTCGGTGTTTGGTATCTGCATCTGAAGACGGAGATCTGAAGCTAGGGTTTTGTGATCAAAAAATTTAGCTATCTGGTGTAAACTGAAGATTTAACATCTAGTGTAGTCTATTCTAGTGATTTAGAAGTATATACAAAATCTGTGTTGCCCGAGGCAATAAATCTGGTTAGATTTCAGAGTTGTACATCTGACTCCGCATCTGAAGAATCCTGAGTCGGCTGCAGCGATGGCGAGAAGTGACAATCTGAAGGAGGATGGTGATTATGCCCTAGTGACTGAAGAAGAAGCGTGCAAGGAAATTGCATGGGTTCTAGATTTGGGAGTTTTTTATCGCATCTGTTCGCGCAAGGAGAAGTTTACAACGTACGAGCAGAAAGATGGAAACCGTATATGGCTAATGGATATGTCCGCGAGGTAGTTGTCATGGGCTCCATAAAGGTGAGAACTTCTGGTGATAAATATCTCACATTGAACAAAGAGAGACATGTTCCATAAGTAGCAAAGAATCTGGTATCACTTAGTCGGTTGGACAAGAAGGGATACAGTTTCAAAGGTGAAGGTGGAGTTCTAGGTGTCTACAAAGGTTCAGATGTGATTTTGAAGGGCGAAAGAAAAGGTTCCTTGTTTATCCTCCAAGGTTCTGAGATTGGTGAGGGTGTTGACGAGCAGGTGGAACAACGTTTTACTCTAGGCGGGAGTGAATTGGGCAAGCCACGGCTAGAAGATCAACACATACCAGTTTTATCAGTCATGATTGGCAAGATCCAATGTCGACTGGATGAGCCACATCTGAATGACTGTTAGTCGCCCGTTGGGGTGATTCTGAGTGCCCGTAGGTGCACGTCTGGGTGTTCAGTGGGATACATGCATGCAGAATATCTGATTGTTCAGGGGACAAAGTTGTTTGTCTGGTGAGGCAAATTCTGAGTGTCTTGAAGATACATGGCGCGCAAAATATCTGGTTGTCTGGAGGACAAATCTAGTGCCTTTGACGAAAGACAGACTGAGGCAAAGGTGGAAAAATCTGTTTCTGGTACGAGGGATGTGGCTCAAGGTGGAGTCTATGTCAGTAGTTCGTGCATCTGAATTATTAGGGGAGATTCAAAGTCAAGGTGAAGATTGTTAGAGAAGAATGACTTTGAATAAGTCAAATTTGAGAAGAAAAAGGAAAGTAATTAAATCCTTTTGGGATTTAATTAAGGACTCCTCCTATCTTCTGGTTAGGTCTCTAGCGCTATAAATACTAGCCATAAATTAGTATTTTTCTCTGCGTGATTCAATGACATAGAGAGAGAGATCAATAATTCTAGATCTAGGGTCTTGCATAGGTTGGAACTTTGTGATCAAAGTTCATGCAAGCATAGATTAGTGTGATCATCTTCTTGTAATTGTTTCTTCGCCATAATAATATCTGTTTCCCTTTGCCCGTGGACGTAGCCAATAGTTGTTGGTGAACCACGTAAAATCTGTGTTCTTACTTGTTGATTTGCGTTCATTATTATCTGCTATCTCTTGGGTCTGATTTACTAACAATTAAAATGTTTAATTTGACTATTATATTTTTTACATGTTTATTATAACTAGTGGTGTACCCGTGTCATGCACGGCTTATCGACTAAATTTATTAAAAAACATAAGAAACAAAAGTGATGAACACACAATGTATTGATCAACTTTTGTAAAAAAGAAAAAAAAAATCAATGAAAGTAATGAACAAGACAGGAAAAACTAAATAGTAGTTAAATTTTAAAGAAAAGAAAGGAAACTAAAAATTAGCAAGTAAATTCGTGCAATACAATTTTTATTGATACTTACAAATTATTTAATACTTCTTTAAACACCACATTATTCGTCTGATTAGCACTATCTTCCCCGTCTGAAGATTAACCCAAACATATACGTAGTCCTTTCGGATTTGTTACTTTTGACAGCGCAACATACAACTGACCATGATTAAACACATATTTTTTAATTTTTTAAGAATAACTCAAACAGTGGACAATGATTGACCCTTGCTCTTATTTATGGACACGGCATATGAAACAGCTAACGGAAAATATAAAGCTAAACCATTTGCGGAACCATTGTTTAAATAATATGAAGATATGGCTGCATAGAAATGAACCAAAGTGAAAAAGATGCTGCATTTTATAGTCAATTTGAGCGGGCTGTATGAATATAAAAACTGCAACACCACTGTTTCAAGGTTACATAAAAAAGGTGTGCAAATGCGGTTTGTGTTGTCACTGTTTCAAGGTTACATAAAAAAGGTGTGAAAATGCGGTTTGTGTTGTTGAACATCTATAATACAAAACACAATGGTTTTAACTACTTCTTAAAAATAGACAAAGAAGGGCCAGGATTCACCGGTAACCGCTCCCATCCAAAGGCTGACATTAATTCTTTATTTTTCATCATTTTCTCCATCCGTCCAGATCAATTTTCCTAAGTTAATCATGCGGCCCAAATTTGACGGTTTCCAGTATCTTCTTCTCAAACGCAGACATTGTCCCCTTCTTTCTTCTATCGTTTTTGCTTCATTCTCCTCCTACGGATCTGACGACAATCAATTCAATTCCTGATACGATACGGCTGTTTATTAATTTACCCGATCCCGTTTCTAAGTGCCGATCGCAACTACTTTCTTCTATTTGAGCCTTACCTTCTTCACCAGCTTGACCACAATCTTTTACACCGGTCATCCAGCAGCCAATTCTCTCTCGCATAACCTCACACACCTGCCCTGGAAAATTATGAGCTTTGTCGGTGATTGGCAAGCCAATTGAATACAACAATGGGTCAGGTTAACCGTAAAACCCTTAATTTTTGTTATTCTTCTATCGTTTTTTGTTTCTGTATCACATGAGGGGATTGCAATTTAATTTCGAGCTTGACCACCGCAAAGCACAAAGGACACCCTATCTAAAAAATAGTTACTTTTTCTCTCCCAACGCATTATCCGTCTTATATTTCTGTCATCTATCTCACTTGGTATCTTTTTGAAATATTGCTGCTGTACAATGAATTGGGAATTTGAATCATTTATTTGCTTCATGGAAGCTTTAGATGGGATTTTTTCTGTCAATATTATTTTTTAGGATTGTTTTTCAATGCTTCTCATGGAATCTATGTGGTGATGTGTGATTATTAAAATTGGGTTTTGATTTGTATCTTTGGTTTGGTTTGGTTTCATGGTTAAATTGTATGTGCAGATAATGTATATGTGCTGCAACCTATTTTTTTTTTCTTTGTCTTTTTTTGTAAAATAACAAAACATTTCATAGGTTCCAAACCAATTTTTGACCGAAACAGTAAAAGAGAGGATTGACAACTATGGTTTGTATGTGTATGAGATCGACAAGGCTGATGCTTTAAGTAAAACACGGAGGATAATTTGCCTTTTTGTTGGGGTTTGACAAAATGTAAAGTCTCTAATTTGACTTATCAGATTAATTTTTATAATTTTCAGATTCGCCATGAATAAGAATTTAAGTGTATTTATTTCTTTTGTTACATGAAACCATGGAAGGCAAGTCGCAAGAACAGTCAACTTATCTAACAGAGCAACCAAGGGATTGATATTTAGAGACCCATCTATGTAGGGGCGAAAAGTATGAGACAGGGGCTAAAGGTGGTGGCAATGATTTGTGTAGGGGTGGAAAGTGTGAGAAAGGAAAGTATGGAAGAGGTGGTGCGGTTGCGTGTTTCTTGAAGGCAGGTAGAGTAGGGGATCAAAAAGGGGGTGATGGCAAACAAAAGAAGATGAGTATTTACATGGGGCAGTAGAGGTGAATCTCCAAATCCTAATGTTCAATAAAGGAGGAGTTGGAACTTTTGCGGTAAAATGTGGTATACTATAGTTTTTTATTTTTTAAGCAATGTGGTATACTATAGTTATCCTTTGAAATATTGGCTATTGTTGTTTTTGCAAATCGATCCTTGGCAACACCAACAATAATCACACGAATAGCACTATAATCAATGGTACAATCACACCAGCAACAGATTTTACTGGCTTCTAGGGTTCTATATAATGGTGATAACCGTGATGCTTGGTTTTGTACTGCACACAAATTAGACTGTCACCGTGCCACCGGCACGGGCACGAGTTCTAGTCTACATACAAATAACAAACATGTCATATCAATATATGGACATTTGTCATACATTCTCATTTTTCAACTCATTAAAAAAAAAAAGTCTTCTTGTTACACTAAAAGTGACACGTCGTGGCAAACCAAAGAAAACAACAATGCAAAGTGATCCCAACTTTTATTTGTAAGTTGAAAAGGAAAAAGCAAAAAAGAAAAAAAAAGCAAAATCTTATAAAATAAAATTATAGAAAGCTGCCATATTTAGTAAGGTAAAAGCCCGCAAAAGGTCTATTTGGTAGTATAGAAGTATAGATAATCTCGGTCTCTAATAATTATGAATAATCACTAGCATAAGTTTAATGGATAATCATATGATGATTATGATGCATAAGATGCATATTAAACCTATGGGTACATGTTGGAGAACAATGTATTTGTAAGAGACAATTGTCCCACATCTTCTAAAGAGAGAAACATGGACCAGTATATAGACTTGAGGAGTTACTCCCCTTACCATCAATTGGTTTTAAGGTGGAACTTCCAACATAGTCCATTGCCAGCCCAGTTTAGCCCATGCTAACACTCGAGCCTCTCGTGTTAGAGAAGAGAGGAGCGTACACTTGGAAAGGAGTGCACACTTGGAAAGGAGCGCACACCAGAGGAGCGCACCTGTTGAAGGAGGGTCGTAAATCTCAGGATATATTTTCTCTCTATTTATATATATCGTTTCCTTTTATGTATATCAAGTAGTTAGCGTAATTATAGGTATTGTGAATATTCGTGATGAGATAGAGTTAGATCTATAAGTTTTATATAAAGCCAATTACGGCATTGGAATGAACAGAGAAAATTCTTCCCTCTCTCCCTCTTTGGTTTCCAACTTGGTACCAGAGCTACGATCCAAAATAATTCAAACCCTATCAACACTCGAAGCAATGACTGAAGAGAGTGGTGAGAAAAGTGAGAAAAGAACCCCCTATTTCCTCTCATCAAGTGATAATCCCGGAATGATTCTCACTCATGTGCAATTGAGAGGAGAAAACTATGAAGAATGGGCTCGTGTCTTCAAAGGTTCGTTGAGAGCCAAGATGAAGACCAGCTTCATTGATGGAACGATTGAGCGTCCAACAAAAGCAGAAGAGATGGAGTTGTGGCAGTCAATAAACTCAATGGTGGTGTCATGGATATTCAACACCATCGAGCGGAAACTGAGATCCACGGTGACTTACGTGGAGGAAGCAAAGCTGCTGTGGGATGATCTGGAGCAGAGGTTTTCGGAAGGGAATGGACCGAGGGTCCAACAGATAAAGTGTGACATTGCCAACTGCAAACAGCAGAAGAATGAAAGTGTGGTCACCTATTATGGCCGCATCAAGAAATTGTGGGCTGAACTTAATGACTATGAGAAGATTCCGGCGTGCGCATGCACCGGATGCCAGTGTGATATAAACACAAAGCTGACCCAACGAAGGGAGGAGGAGCGGTTGCATCAATTTGTCATAGGATTGGAGACGTCTAAGTTCGAGAATGTGAAAACAACCATTATGAACTTGGAACCTCTTCCCAGTGTGAATAAAGCTTATTCAATGGTAATGAGAGAGGAGCGCGTCAAAGGGAGCGCTCGAGAAGAATACTCAGAACCAATGAGCTTCATGGTGCGCACCAATACTGGGGTGCGCAATCCAGTGGAGGAGCGCAAAGATATGAGCAATGTGACTTGTGGACACTCCAAAAAGAAAGGACATGAGGAGAATTCATGCTTCAAACTGGTGGGATATCCAGAATGGTGGGGGGAGCAATCTGCTCGAAATGCAAAAGGAAAGAAGGGTCAGAATAGTTTTATTGGTGGACAGAGTGCTTCGATTGGAGGAGTGAAGGGACGAGAAACTAATGGGGATAGAGTTAACACAGTACAAGTGGGAAATGAAGAAGGTGTAAGAATGACAGATGAAGAGCCCGCTCAACTTTTGGGTCTCACAAGTGATCAATGGAGCAGCTTCAAAGCTATGGTGCAGACCAATGTTAAAACTAATGAGCATGAATGGAAAGATGAATGATGAGCCTTGGCTAGTGGATAGCGGGGCTAATCGACATATAACAGGGAACTTTTCCTTGCTTGGTAATGTTTGTGACATTGTCATTCGAGTGGGGTTGCCTGATGGGAAATGCATCGTTGCCACGAAAGAAGGCGACGTCAAAATTGGGCCCAAACTAATTTTGCAAAATGTGTTATATGTTCCATCATTCAACTGCAATTTGTTGTCTGTCTCTCAGTTGCTTAGTGACTCGAATAATTTTGTGCAATTCTCTGACAAAGTTTTTGTTATACAAGACCGAACCTCGATGACGTTGATTGGTGCGAGTGAACAAAACGGGGGGCTTTATTACTTGAGGACGTCGACCGAACCACATGTCAACAATGTTAAGGAAGTTAAGGAGAATGAGTTATGGCACCGGCGTTTTGGACATCCATCAAGTAAAGTAGTTAGTTTGCTTCCGTTTGTTAGTCAGAATAATGCTAATAAAGACTAGTAGTCGTAATAGCAAGCCGCTTCTGCATTCACTGAGACCAGCCTATCTCCACGCCCTCTTAGATCAGTCCTCTATCTCCTCGGATAAGGAAATCCCCGAAAATGGGTAGAGAATATAAGGGGACCCTAATCTCCTAAAACAAGTCATTAGGGAATACCGACCAAATGAGTTTTGCGAAATTTGTTGCAAAGCCAAACAAACTAGAGATAAGTTTTTGCCTAGTGAAAGCAATTCTGAAGGGATTTTTGATTTGATTCATGTTGATCTTTGGGGTGATTATGGAACACCTTATTTGTGTGGAGCAACTTATTTTTTAACAATTGTGGATGACTGCTCCCGCGCTGTGTGGGTATAGTTGGTGCACTCTAAATGTAATGTGTCTACCATTTTGAAAAATTATTTTGTCATGATTGAACGTCAGTTTAATAAACGGGTTAAAATGGTGCGAAGTGACAATGGGACATAATTTACATGCCTTGAAAATTATTTTGCCGAAAATGGGATTGTGCATCACACAACATGTGTTCGCACTTCGCAGCAAAATGGGAGAGTAGAACGAAAACAACGTCACATTTTGAATGTTGCACGTGCTTTGCGGTTTCAGGCTGGTTTGCCAATCAGATTTTGGGGTGAGTGTGTTTTAACGGCTGGGTATTTGATTAATCGCACCCCTTCAAAGTTGTTACATGGAAAAACCACGTACGAAATCATTTTTGTCAAAGTACCCACATATAAACATATTCGGATTTTTGGATCTCTTGTTATGCCCACTATGCCCGTTGTGATAATGATAAGTTTTCTAGTCGAAGTCGAAGTTGAAGGTGTGTCTTTCTAGGTTATCCTTTTAGAAAGAAGGGATGGTTATTGTATGATCTAGATGAAAACAAAACTCTTGTGTCTCGTGATGTTGTGTTTGTGGAATCAAAATTCCCCTTTATGAATAGAAGTGAGAGTCCAAATGAAGAGGTTATAGGCCCTGATTCCATTTTTTATGAAGAACCAAATGAGCTGGAGATTGGAGATATCTATGCTCCTGATCCAGGCGCACCTGCACACCTGAGCCAGGCGCACTTGGCGCTCCTGAGCCAGGCGCACCTAGTGCTCCTGCACCAGAGGAAGAGGATGAATTTTTAGTAGATGCTCCTCTATTTCATAATGATCACACTGACCCTCCTAGTCCACCTGTCACTAAAGAGGCTCCAGTTCATTTGGACAAAGGACAACGGAAAAATATTCCTTCAACACGATATAAAGCTACCGAGTATGAATTGGGTATGCCTCAGACACACAACATTCGAGCTAGCCCCTCGACAAGTTCACATTCTCCAAAAAAGTCTTTAGGTACTCGGTATCCTTTATCACATTTTGTCAATTGCACTAAATTTTCTTCTACCCATCGTTGTTTTCTGGCCGCAATTGACACAGGTGTTGGGCCCTCAACCTTTGCTGAAGCCGTAAAATTTGAAGAGTGGAGGGCATCCATGAACAATGAGCTTAATGCTCTCGAACAAAATAGAGCATGGGAACTAGTGGATGCTCCCATTGGTAAGAAGATCATCGGATGCAAATGGGTGTATAAAATCAAATATAAGGCAGATGGGACGGTGGAGCGCTACAAGGCACGCTTGGTGATTCTAGGCAACCGTCAAGTGGAAGGCTTAGATTACAAAGAAAAATTTGCTCCAACTATTAAAATGGTTACAGTTCGAGTCTTTCTTGCTATTGCTGCGGCCCGGGGTTGGGAGCTTCATCAAATGGACGTTCATAACGCTTTCTTGCATGGAGATTTGAGTGAGGAGGGTCTATATGAAACTTCCATTGGGGTATCAACCCCAATTTTCTGGCAAAGTATGTAAGCTCAGAAAGTCCTTGTATGGGCTTCGTCAGAAGCCTCGCTGTTGGTTTGCAAAACTATCCGCTGTATTGACAAAGTATGGTTTTGTTCAATCATACTCAGATTATTCTCTCTTCTCTTATCAGGCGGCCGGTGTCGAGATGCATATTTTGGTTTATGTTGATGATTTGGTCATTAGTGGTAATGATTCTGCTGCCATACAAGATTTCAAAGATTATTTGTGTCGTTGCTTCAAAATGAAAGATCTTGGACGTTTGAAGTATTTTTTGGGACTAGAAGTCGCGCGCCACTCAGATGGGATCTTCGTATCTCAAAGGAAATATGCTCTAGATATTCTCTCTGAAGTCGGACTTCTTGGGGCATGTCCGGCTAGTACACCGATTGAGCCAAATCACCGTTTGGCCTTAACAGAAGACGACGCCCTACATGATCCTGAACCATTTCGACGCCTTGTAGGGCGCCTCATCTATCTCACTATCACGCGGCCTGATCTTTCGTATAGTGTTCATATTTTGGCACAGTTCATGACAAATCCAAAACGTGCTCACTGGCATGCAGCATTGCATGTTGTCCGATATCTCAAAGCTCGCCCTGGTCAAGGCATCCTGCTCCGGGCTGATTCTGATCTTCGACCACAGGCTTACGGTGATTCTGATTGGGCTAGTTGTCCCATTCCTCGGCGCTCCCTAACGGAATATTTCGTATCTTTAGGTGGTTCTCCCATATCGTGGAAGACTAAGAAGCAGGCAACCATCTCTCGCTCCTCGGCTGAAGCTGAGTATCGATCTATGGCTAGTGCTACATGTGAACTCAAGTGGTTACGTAGTATCCTTCTCTCATTTGGTGTATCTGTTGGAGCTCTTATGACTCTCTTCTGTGATAGTCAGTCTGCACTTCATATCTCGAAAAATCCTGTCTTCCACGAACGCACGAAACACATCGAAGTCGATTGTCATTTTGTGTGTGATGCTATTCAGACTGGTCTCATTGTGCCAAGATATGTTCATACTTCTCTTCAACTAGCTGACATACTCACTAAAGCACTTGGGACACGACAGTTTACTACGTTGCTTGGAAAGTTGGGCATTTGTGACCTCCATGCTCCAACTTGAGGGGGGGTGTTAGAGAAGAGAGGAGCGCACACTTGGAAAGAGCGCAAACTTGAAAGGAGCGCAAACTGGAAAGGAGCGCACACATGGAAAGGAGCTCAAACTGGAAAGGAGAGCACACTGGAAAGGAGCGCACACTTGGAAAGGAGCGCACACTGGAAAGGAGCGCACACTGGAAAGGAGCGCACACTGGAAAGGAGCGCACACTGGAAAGGAGCGCACCTGTTGAAGGAGCGTCATAAATCTCGGGATATATTTTCTCTCTATTTGTATACATCGTTTCCTTTTATGTATATCAAGTAGTTAGCGTAATCATAGGGATTGAGATCATGTATATTAAGTAGTTAGCGTAATTATAGGGATTGTGAATATTCGTGATGAGATAGAGTTAGATCTCTAAGTTGTATATAAAGCTAATTACGCTAAGTTGATATCAGAGCCACCGATCTATGGTGGCCTGACTTCCGCTGCTTCGACATGGGACACGTGCAAGCCAAACGACCCACGATTATGCTCCGTGCCACCCGATTAACATGTCCACGTTGTAAGCCTTGGCAAAGCCCGGCTACACGTGAGGGGGCGTGTAAGAGACAATTACCCCACGTATTCTAAAGAGAGAAACATAGACCGGTATATAGATTTGAGGAGTTAATCCCCTTACCACAAATTGGTTTTAAGGTGGAACCTCCAACATAGTCCATTGCCGGCCCAGTTTAGCCCATCCTAACACTTGGGCCTCTCGCTTCTTCTTACCTCATATCTAATTCTAACATGGTATCAGAGCCACCGATATATGGTGGTCTGACTCCCGCTGCTTCTACATGGGACACGTGCAAGCCCAACGACCCACGATTATGCTCCGCGCCACCCGATTAACATGTCCACGTTGTAAGCCTTGGCAAAGCCCAGCTACACGTGAGGGGCGTGTAAGAGAAAATTATCCCACATCTTCTAAATAGAGTAACATAGACCGGTATATAGACTTGAGGAGATACTCCCCTTACCACCAATTGGTTTTAAGGTGGAACCTCCAATATAGTCCATTGCCGGCCCAGTTCAGCCCATGCTAACACTCGGGCTTCTCGCTTCTTCTTACCCCATATCTAATTCTAAGAGTATTGGATAGACCCCTTATGAGATTTATTTCGTGGCCAAATATCATAATTAAATCTCATAATAGTTACATCATTCGCAAATCTTTAACCTGAGGTTATTACAGTCTTTCACATGAAGAACATTATGTTTAACAAATTCAAACGTTACCTTTAACCGGATAGCTATAAAGAATGGGAATGGCATAATTGGAATACTGTGGAGAAATGTAATAAGCCAAGAAGGGATTTGTCCCTCTTTGTGAGAGATGTTAAACTTTGGACACTCAATGAATAGTATTGATCAAATGTATGGTCATACTCAAATAATTGATTAGATCAATTTCATTTAGATTATCAATATATTTGAATCAAGAAAAGCATTGAAAAATTTAAGTTGACCAATGAATATAACTTACATTCAATAAATCATCGTGAGACAAAGCGATTATGATATGTTCTATCTTAGGAAACATTGGACTTTCAAAGTTATACTAATTGGGTAGTCATAATCGCTTGCTAGAGTCCGCTTATGATTTACGAGCTCTGACTGATTCAGACTCATTGGCAACATAGTATAATCCTATTGGATCACACATGCATAACCAATATTAAAAGACACTAAAAACGAGGATACATAGAGCTAGATTCGTACGACTCTTTGAGAGCCATACTACTGCGATGGAGCAGTACGGATCCTTTAACAGTAGACTGATTATTTTAAGTGATTTTTTTTTGGAAAATAAAAAGATTCTATAACCTATTGGAATTAGGTTACTCCCTCATATATATGTGGCGCCGGGTTTGAGAAACTTAAGACATTGTTCTTAGAGATCAATAACAATTATTTGAGAAATAATAACACACATATATTTAGGGTTATTGGATTTGAGATCACTGATCATCAATTCTCAATAATCAAAGGGAACCAATCAAACCTCAATGAAGAAATCGTTTTTTCAATGTTTTTCAAGCCAAGACCTAGTAGTCATTCAAGAAGGTGTTCATGAATCCATTCGAAGTGTGGATACTAGTAGCGGGTGTTTCTTTTAGCACCTAAAGTCTTGTTTCTTATTTTTGTTATCATCAAAGGTTAGTCTTCTTGGTTTCATCTTATTAACATTATTGTTTTTACATGGATTTAGCTAGGATTTATGTTATTCTTAAATTCTGTTGCGCATGATCTCTATGAAACCCAACAAAATACTATATCACTTCTTAATGATAGGGATACTTCTGGTTCTCCTTCTCTGACTATTACTAAAGACTTAATTTCTTAGTTATGTGGATCTTTACTTTTCCTTTACTCCATAATTGTCACGCCCCGAAATCTGACAATGCACAGACCTCGAGAAGCGACGAAAGAAATCGAATACCAAACAAAAACTCCAAAATGAGAACTAAATTTTTCCTCTTCTCATAAACAAAACCAAGACTATACAATACAAAAACTCAAAGCGAGTACATCAGAGCAACTATCCTCTGACAAAACTCAAACTGGAACAAACTTAATATTTACAAATTCTAAAACATCAATAACTTTGCAAAAGTTATCTAACAAAAGCAATAGCGCACACAATGTCCAAACGGCTTAAGCTTCATTCCTAACTTCACAACTGTACTTCAAAACCTTCATAGTCAAAACTGCTTTCCACCTGGAAGGGAAAGGGGTAATGAAAAGGGTGAGCACAAATTGCCCAGTAAGAGACATGCCAACACAAAGGTGTGTGGCACTGTATAGAAACCCAATCAAGAACAAACAGCAATAATGAACCCAACCACCCGATATATAAGTGAGGAGCGAAAGATTACAAACAAATCAAATTCCGAATCAAAGTTCCGAAGTCAAAGTCCACTACACTTGAGCTGGCCAAATGCCCAAAGTCAAAGTTGACTCTTCGTCATAGTATCACTTGCGCAAATGATAGTATGATTAGGAGCCACAAATATAACAACCAGTGTTAATGTCATCTCTTGTTGAGGAATTCAAAAGTCAGATACTCATAGTGTAAATGGCAGAGTAGCAAAACTGAATTACAGAATCCAAATGAGTTGATCCAATAACGATCGCGAATAACAAAGCAAACCAATCCAAAATTTCCGAAGACAAAGAATGAAAGGGTACTAGGTCGACAAGACTCTTACCTTGAATCCAAGCTAATCCAAAACAAAGTACACAACGTAGCTTAAACTTCTCAATCTAAGATTACAAAGACATAAAAGGTACAAGAGTTAGTACTCATTAAAATGCATTCAAATATATATATATATATATATATATATATATATATATATATATATAATAATTCATAACAAGCTATAAAAACATTATAACAACTATATTGTTATTATAAAAATAACTACAAATATACATTCTTAACTATAATATATGGAACTTACTCTGAAAAAAAAATAATTTAGACTCAAGAACCGTCAAATTCCGAATTCAAATGAATAAATTATGAAACAAACAAAGACGGGTCATTTTAAGACATATCATAAACGCAGCCACAAACATTTTAAACCTGACAATAGCCTATAGCATTTTGGTACCAGATAACAACTTCATTGGAAAGTTATTTAAAATCTAATGAGTTTAGACCTAAAAATCACTAGATTCTGAGTCCGAATGATTTAATTATGAATTTTCTATACTTAACGGAATTTTAAATTCATTCACCATGGACTGCTGCGAAAACAGAGATTCTGGGTACAAACTACAACTATTCTGATTCTAAAACCTATTTCATCGAAGAGCTCTCGAAAAGTTAGTCAAAATGGACTCAAAAATCATATCATTCCGATTAACAACGAACAAGTTATGAGCTACAAAACTTTCATGAGTTTTCTTAACATTTGAGGGACTAATCTGGAATATTTAAAAATACAGGGACCAAAAGGAACTTTTTCAAAACACATTGACCAAATAAAAATAATTTCAAATGCAGGGACTGTACCGGAAATATTAAAACTCAAGAACTCAACTGGAATTTTAACAATTTTGGGGACCTAAATGAAACTACATGAACACAGTGACCAAATTTCAGTTTTTGAAAATAACTTTCTTCAACCTCCAATAAAAACCCAGCAAACATTTTCATATTATAGGCTTATCTGTTCACGTATAGAATTAAATGGGACAAACAGCACTATAAATTCTAACTACAAATCTACAATACAACATTAAAAGTCATAATACTAATTGGAATGAAAGATTATGTGACGACCCGTTCCAATTTCATATAAATTTTACGCAGAATATTATTTTATAATTTAATTTGTGTTAGTTTGATTATTTTAAAAGACTTATTTGGCTAATTAAAATATTTAAATAATATTATTTGAGTTGCAAAATGATTACATAGTATGATGTGGAGTTAAAATAGTTAATTTAGTATTTAGAACATTTTTCTTATAAATATAGAAATGATGATTAAGGGGGTTAAGTGTCACAGTTGAAACCTTAGGGTTTAAATGTAATTGATTAAACTTGGAGGGCCGAAGTGTAACTTTCAAAAATAAAATCCCTTCTTATCTTCACCATCTCTCTCTCTCTCCGTGTAATATACACACACACTTATAACTTTCCCAATTTTCTCTCTGTCCATGGAAAAGAAGGTAAAGTTCTTACTTATTTTGATTTTATTCCTTTTAATTAATCTTCTGTTCTAAAAATCTAATTGCACCAAAATGTTCAGGGCGTTGAGTAGATCATTTCCATCCGATTAGAATATATTTTCATCGATACTTTCCCCATAGTAGGTAAGTTACTATTCCCCTTTAATTATATAAATGTTCATACATACTATATTGATACTTTTTCTTGATAATTGTTGTTTTGTGGGAGTATTGGAGCTATTTGTTAGTTGGGATGGTTTGTGAATATTCTCACTGTTGGAATTATTTTGTTTGGGTTATATACATAAGATAAAAAGTTGTAATAGTACTTTTGAGACGGTGAAATAGATTTAGTATAAAAGTTGTAATAGTACTTTTGAGACGGTGAAATAGATTTAGTATAAAAGTTGTAATAGTACTTTTGAGACGGTGAAATAGATTTAGTATAAGTACTTTTGAGACGGTGAAATAGATTTAGTATAATTTATTTAAGTTTTAGCCTACGAGGTATGTTGGGCGGCCGCCCAAAATGGGCGTGTGGCCGCACATCTTTCTGGAAGAATTTGGTCTTGTCAGGCTGGTTTTGGGCGGCCCCCCAAAATGGGCTGGGCGACCGTCCAGGTTGCTGAAAAACTGAGATGTTCCAATTTAATTGATTTGTAGGTCAATCTTGGTCTAGGTCTTAGGTGATATACTAGGATACCTAGATGGTTATTGTGGAACACCAAATTAGTAGGAATGATCCGTTTGTGATCAAGTTTGGAATGATGTAACCGGTTAGGTTCATTTTGGTTTTGTTACATCTTTATGATCCCTTCGTGGGATTTCCTACTTTGAAATCCTTTGTTTGAGAATGTGTTTAACGTACTTGTTGTGGGGATCTTTATGGGAAGTTATTCATCTTTATGATTTACTTGGTATGGTTCCCTATTTTGGAATCATACACTGATTGTGCTTTCGTTTAAAGTCCAGCTAGTCATACTTGGTTGAGGCAGGCAGTGGTAGGAGATTATAATGGCACCCGAGTCAAGTTCATTATAATGTTCCCGCTGGTACCTTTTCTTTTACCCCTTCCAGATGGCCTTGGTTGGGTTGAGTTAGCTCCCTTGTGTGAGTATTCTAGCTACATGTTTTGGGTTATGACTTTGTGTCATTTCCCCCCCGTTGTTCTTGTTGTTGTTTGGTTCCGGAACCCCTGCTTCAGCTCTTTGATACTGCCCTGTTGATACTGTTCTTCGATGCGGCTCTGTTGATGATGTTCAGATTGTTATATCCTTTTGGGAGAACCTTCGCTCAGTATCCTTTGTTATGTGTTTATTTCAGCTTTGTGTGCTGCATGATGAGCTGGTCGTTATTTCCAACCGGTATGGGACGGTTGGCGATAGGGAGCCTCTCATTTGTTGTATAATATGTGTTATTCAGTTATTCAGTTTATATGCATAATATTATGCCATGTAGCTGCATTAGTAACTTACTTAGATTTATCTCACCCCGTTCCCTTTCCATTTGTTTTCCTTAGTTCACAGGAAAGCTAGAAGTAGTACACAGTGAGATCTGATGGTGCGGGAATTTTGGAGCAGGTTATACTCTTTTGGGATAGTTGCTCTACGGAGCTTTTGTATATTCTCTCGTAGAGAGGCTGTGGTTGTACAGTATTATGTAAATAGTCTCCGAGTTATAATCTCGTTGAGGTGTAGTTTCATTAGTCGTGACTTAGTGTGTTTCCGGCTTTCGAGTAGCCGATATGGTTTGTCATCGACATGTTTATGGTAAAAATAGTTCGTTTTATAGTAGAGTTCACGCGCCTGATTCAGTATTTAGCATTTTGAAGATGTATATTATGCTATTTCAATATTTATGGAATTTAGATATTTTCGGGGCGTGACAGATTACCCATTATACTTGCAACAAAATTAGTAGTACTAACTATCAGTATACTAATTGAGCCAAAATAATGCTAACAACATTTACAATCATAATTTAATACTCCCTCCGTGTTAAAATGATCTTCGCGTTTGACTATTCAAACTTTTTAAGAATATGAACACTTGCTTCACTGGCCATGCTTTGTTTAAGCCTAAAATCTAGAAATGTAAAGAACTTTTTGGGATAATAAGAAATGGCAAATTAGAAGATCATTTTGGGACGGAGTAGAAGTAATCACAATATTAGTCGGAGCAAAATAACACTAACAATTATACTTGGGTTACTAATCAAAGCCAAAGAAACACCATAATTCTGACTAACAAGAGTAATTAAGATAACAAATAAAATACAAAATATACACACACGAATACATATACAAATGAAGAGTTGATTACCAACTTTAAAGCTTTCTCCTTTGTTCTTCAATACATGTATTTTTTTTCTTTTTCATTTACTCCGTCTCTCGAATCTGTTCTTTTCTCTCTATCTATTTTTCTGCGTTCTTTCTTTTTCCTATTTGTTTTCTCTGATTATTTTCTATTCTTGTATTTTCCTCTTATTTGCATCTCAAAGAAGCCATACACGTGCCCTCTTTCTAAAGTGATGACTCTTGTGTTTTTTTTTCCTTGATTCTTTTACCATTTCTTCTTCTTTTTTTTCTTTTTATCCATTCGTTTTTCTCTCTTATTTTATTTTTGCTAGCTACTAATTGCCTAATATGAAGATCTAGTGAGTTACTAAAAAAAATGGACACATTACAAGCTGACCAACACCTCCTACTAACCACACCTCCAAAGGTTCAACACGTGGCCACTAAAATAAAATAAAGTCACTAATTTCTTAAAAATTTACTAGTTATAATTACTCCCTCCGTGCCAAAATAAGTTGTACTAATTATTTAATTACTATATTAACTTATAACTAAAAAGTTACTCTTTCCGTCTCAATATAAGTTGCACTAAATGTTAAATTATTATATTTTAAATAATAACATTATTTATAAAATGCAAATTCAAATTACCACCAATGCACAAATATAACAATCGTCAAGTATATGCATGCAATATGGATCGATTAATTGGGGCATCACAATAATACTTTAGGATATTATTTTCTTGTATTCCAAGTTAGTATACGAATCTCTTACAATATAAATATTCTCATATTTAATACATAAAATAACTTTTTGTTTCAATTGTTTACATGGTATACAGTAAGCCTGGCAATTCTTTACAATATAAATATTCTCATATTTAACCATATCAGCCGAACCACTACCCTCGGCGTAACCATATCAGCCGACCACCACCTCTGCCCACAACTATCCTAACATCTGAACCCCCATGGCGGCATCAAGCTTCATGATTCCTACCATCCCGACCCAACACTATACCCACCCCTTTTTCCCTCCAAACCGTCCCACCACCACTCACCCTATCCAACCTAAACCCAACTCATCGCAAACCTGCTCCACCACCCCTCTCCCTTCAAAGGAAAGTGTCAATATAGTCGTTTTGTTGGCCATGTATTCTCCCATTGTCGTAAATTCAAAGACGACTACCCTATTGTGACTTTCCCCTCCATCACACCTTCAAATAACCTCACTCTTCCATAAACCCATATCATCACAATTCCTGACACCATCCTATATCTTGGCTTGTTGATAATGGTGCCACTTCCACTCTTAAGTCTTACATTACACTTGATATTATCTACTCTAATGTTTGGACGTCAACCATTCTCTCATATGATGGTCTAAAATATTATGTTAACTCTGTTGACCACTTCACCAAATACACTTGGATCTACCTCTTAAAACAGAAGTCCGATACCTTTTCCACCTTTTCTCGCTTAAAAGCCATAATTGAAAAATATCTCTCCCGCCCCAGTCTACTATAATAATGGTGACGAGTATCTCAAAATAACCTCTTCTCTCCTTCTATAAGCATAACCCACCTTACCTTCGCTCTTCACACACATGAGCACGGGTATGCTTCGCCGCCATCGTCATAGTGTTGAAACCGGCCTTGCCCTTCTCACTCATGCCAATCTTCCACTCAAATTTTGGACATATGCTATTACCACCGCTACTTGTGTCATTAAACGCATGCTCACCGCCTCTCTAAACAATGACTCTCCCGTCTTCCGCATGTTTCAAACCCCACCAAATTACACCAAACTAACTTTGGTTGCCTTTTATATCATTGGCTTTGCCCTTACTCACCAAATAAATTTGTGAAAAAAAATCCATCCCTTTCATTTTCGTAGGCTACTCACACACTCAATGTGCATACTATTACCTTAACCCTAGCAACAACCGAATTTACACCCATAGACATGTTAAATTTGTCGAAACTAAGTTCCCCTACTCCTCTCTCTTCCAACACTCCAATCTGAACCCCATTAGCTCCTCCTCCTAATGGTACACTCTTGATATAACTGTTTTTGCACGTTTTCCCAATACTGTGACCCTAACTATCCCCACAACCAAACCCACAACTTCCCACAGCCGCACCACCATCTGTAACCTAACCTATTTCCAAAACTGAACCCCATCTATACCCAAAACTGTAACCACAAAACCTCCCTCCCCTTACTTCTTATCTCTCCTTGGCTGAACCACCATCCATACTACCTCCCCTCCCTAATCCTGCTCAAACTATCATAACCCATCTCTCAAATAACATAACCAAACCTAATCCCAAATATGCTAATCTTTCCACTCTCACCTCCCCCACTAGCCTTCTTACATCGACCAAACAAGACATCCCATCCCCTCTTTGGCGTGCCGCCATGCTTAAGAAAAACAATGCCTTCACTTCAACAACACATTGTCCCTTGCACTTTGCCATGAAGCCCCAGTCATAGTCAGGTGAAAATAGGTTTACCACATCAATTACACTCCCGACAACACCATCCAAAAAAATAAAGCTCAGCTCATCACAAAAGGTTTTCATCAACAACCTGTTATTGATTACTTAGACTCTCTTAGTCCAGTTGTGAAACCTGTACCATCCGCGTTATTCTTTCATTGGTTCTCACCCAAAGTTGGCCCCTTTGTCAACTTGATATTAATAATTCCTTCCTTCAAGGAACTCCAAGAAACCATTTTTATGTCTCAACCCCCGGGCATTAAAGACTCCACTGCTCCCTCACATGTTTGTCGGCTCTCAAAGGCAATCTGTGGGCACAAACAAGCTCCCAGGGATTGGTACACCGAGTTCAAATCATTTCTTCTCACATTCTACTTCAACCCCTCCATTGCTGATCCGTCTCTATTCACCTATTACAAAAAAATTCTAACAAAATTCTCCTTCTAGTCTATGTTGATGATATCTTGTCACCGGTCAGTCCCACACTACCATTGCTTCCTTCATAACCACATTGTCCACATGGTTTTCCCTCAAACACCTACGGACCCCTCTTATTTCTTGGGTGTCGAAGTTACTCATAATACAAATGTCCTCCTTCTCACTCAATCCAAATACATTCAAGACCTCCGCACTCGTCATAACATGATTCATTCCAAACCCTCACCCATATGGACACCTACCATACTCGTGCACTCCCATTTGAAGTCCAACCGAATTTTGTGCCATTGGGGGGGGGGGGGGTCTCCAATACCTCTCTCTCACGAGAACGGATATTTCCTTCTTCGTCAACAAACTTGCCCAATTCCTCACTCACCCACAAGAATCCTACTGGACTGCCCTTAAGCGTTTCTTATGCTATCTTCATGGCACCAAGCACTTGGTTATATCATAGTACCCTTGATCGTCATGCCTTTTGTGATGTAGTTTGGGCAAGAGATGAGGATGACTTTGTTTCTACCTCAGTTTTCATAGTTTATCTTGGCCAAAATCCGATTACCTCGTCCTTTAAGAAACAACGGACCCTTGCTCGTTCATTTAGTGAAGCAAAATTTTGCGCGATAGCTGCCACCACCGCGGAGGCTCTTTGAATCCATAGTCTTCTGTCTGAACTCTCAGTGCTACACATTACTCGGCCAACCGAGTTTTTCACTTGTGATTGAAACATCTTGGTCATGCTTTTCATTTCGTTCTGGAACAAGTTCAGAAGGGTACCTTACGAGTTCAACACAAATCTAGCTCAGATCAACATGCAGATGCTCTCACTAAACCACTATCCCGTGCTCAATTTGTGTCTCTCATTTTCAAGATTGGACCCATCCAATGATCATCCATCTTGCGGGAGTGTGATAAGGATACTTCTGGTTCTCCTTCTCCTACTACAATTACCGAAGATTTAGTTTTCTAGTTTATGTATATCTTTACTTTTCCTTTACTACATAATATCTTAGGAAATTATTTTATTTTATTCCAAGTTAGTATATGACACTCTTGGACTATAAATATTCTCATAGTTAATAAAGAAAAGCACTTTTGCTTCACTTGTTTACACTTAATTCACAAAATCGCTGCTAAATAGAAGAAAATATGCATTATGCTTAGCTGAGTTACAAATGCAGTGCTACAAATCAAAAGGTTACAGCACATTTGGTGTCCACCGAACCGTTATACTCACTGTCCCAATTTTAAATCTGTTTTTCTAACGTGTCCTTATGGCATGATAAGGCTTATATATGGTAGTGAATTTTTGTAATTATAGCAATTTTACTTAGAAAATCTCATCATATTACGAAAAGCTGCTAAATTACATAGATTCACTAACATATATAAATCTTATCATGTGCCCTATAAGGCCCACTTTAGAAAAAACAATTTTAAACTCATTTATTTTTACAAATAAAAATCTGAAATTTGTTGCGGATACATTATCAACAATACTATCAATAATAAGTGTTGGATTTTCATTAGGATAATTAAATTAACCTGAAATTATTTCTTAATGTTCATTCGTTCATAGTAACGACAAAAAAGTGTGAAGATCATTTTGGGACGGAAAGATGATTTCCCTTCTTAGAGTTATAATAGTAACTGAAGTTGATGAAAAAAAGTAAATATAGTATCTGAAGTTGATGAAAAAAAGTACTTACAACTGACTATTCTTCTCTATTGCATTAACATGAAAAAAGTTTGTAGCAACTAGACATAGAGGAGTTTTCTTGTGCATGGTAAGACCAGGTATCACATCAGTCTCTACCTCTTCCTCCTTCATCCCGTCCGCTAATTTCCATTCAAATCCATACAGAAGGTTAGCAAGCGCAAGTTCAACCACAACAACTCCCATTTCAATCCCCGGACATTTTCTTCGCCCCTCTCCAAATGGCAGTAGCTTGTAATCTTGACCTTTAAAATCAATAGAATTACCAATAAACCGCTCGGCAAGAACTCTTCCGGGTCGACCCAAGCTTCCGGGTCGCGCCCAATTGCCCAGGCATTAATGAAAGCTAGTGTCTTAGCAGGGATCTCATACCCTTGTACAACACATTTGTGTGTAGTTTGGTGTGGTAATAATAATGGAGCTGGAGGGTACAGTCTCATTGTTTCTTGTACTACAGCTTTAAGGAAAGGGAGATTTGGTAGATCATTTTCTGAAACAAACCTCTTTGTTCCAATTAGTTCTCTGACTTCTTGTTGGGCTTTCTTCATCACTGTGGGTTGCTTTATTAGGGCTGTCATGGCCCAAACTATTGTTGCTGCACTTGTATCTGTTCCAGCAATGAATACATCCTGAGGCACATTTAATTTTTTCAGTCAACTGAAGTAATATTTGATGAAACGTTAGTGTCAATGTAACCATCTTAATAATGTTTTAAATTTTTTATTGATAAATCATCTAGTATTTTCTTATCAGTAACAATTTTCATGAGTATGATTAAATGAATATTGGTAAAAAGTTCACTTATTTGAAAAAAAAAAAAAAAGTTAAGAGTGATTAATATAAGTAATGGAAGAGTACCTATAATTCAATTTAACCACTCTTACTTTCTTTTACTCCCTCTATCCCTAAATGAGTGTCTATTTTCAGGAATTTTTTGTCCCAAAATGAGTGTCTATTTTGATCATAATTTTGTCGCTAAATGTTTTTTTTCAAATTTTTTTCACCAGTCTCTATATACTTGTAAAAAACTAGATGTTTGAAAAGAGGATTACAAGATTATATATGACTTTTGCCACCAAATTGTACAAAAAGTCATGTCCCTTAAAATGATTTTTGGACACTCATTTAGAGATAAAAGGTAGTAGTTGTTTAAACTATCGTAAGTTAGATACGCAACAACTAAATTATGTTGATATATAAACATTACTACCAAGAAATTACTAATCTACATAATCAACATAACTAAACATTGCTATGATCAATAGGTTTATGGGCACACTTGCACATGGGGAGAAAATAAACAAGTACTCCCTCTGTCCCGCTTTAAGGTTCTTACTTTCTTTTTTAGTCTGTCCTAATTTAAGGTTCTTTGTTTTATTACCTAAGATATAAAGTGGGACCTACTTGTCATTCTCACAACAAAAACTTACTACCCATTTTCTCTCTCCCACTTTACTTTTCATACTCACAATTTTTTTTTAATTTCCGTACAAAGTAATATTAAGAATTTTAAATTGGGACGGAGAGAGTAACAAACAATATAAAACCAACACAGACAAAGGCACAGTATTTACGGCCCATTTATGCGCATACCTTACTTCTGGGCCCGAGATTCTATTTCCTTCTCCACTCAACCCTAGACAAATTCTTGTGGGTTTTTTATTACTTCTATCCTCCATTTAACCAACCGGTAATTTATTTGTAAATATTCAGATTTGGTGATGTTAGAAATATATTATCTCACTTCGGGAATTAACTAGCCATGCATTGATTATATAAAGATTTTGGGCTACTCCTCTTATTACCAATTGGTTTTGAGATGGAATCTCAGACTTTATAATGGTATCAAAGCTATAGGTTTCGCAAGGTCTTGAGTTCGAATCTTTCCACATGCATTTATCCTAAAAAGAATTACAAACAGTACGTAATGGCTCAATTGCTCTCCTATAGTAAATCCACGTATGCATGTCAGGAGAGTGTTAATATCGAAGCATGATATACACTGTGGGTGTCATCTGTATCACCTTAATGATTTAGAGAAGTTTGTTACTTATTATGGTATTTGAGTTGCCCCGTTACACGTGCAGCCCCAACGGCCCACGATGTTCCTCCGCGTTACCCGATTAATAAGGTCACATGTATGCCTTGGCAAAAAAAGCTCCCGCCACATGTGAGGGGGGGAGGGGGTGTAGAGACATTATCCCATATCGGGAATTAATTAGCCATGCATTGACTATATAAAGATCCTGGGCTACTCCTCCTATTGCCAACTGGTTTTGAGATTGAACCTCAGACTTTAGCAGGTGATTTGATTATCGAATTTGTTTGTGCTGTGAGTAATTTGCTTCACATTTGGATTGAGGTAGGGGTGGTGACTCTAATAGTTGGAGTGGTAGTGGTAATGAGATGGTGGTATTGGTGGTTGTGATAATGACGGTGGTGGTTGTGATGATGATGTTTGTGATGGTAGTTGTGATGATGGTGGTGGTGGTGGTGATGGTAAGGTCATGATTCTGGTACGGTGATGGAGGTTGGGAAGATGGTGATCAATTTTCGATGAATTCATTATTCAGACATTCACACTTATACCCATTCAATTTATTGAAATTTCCTAATCATCAGCATTTCACTTGATTAGTAAGCGTCACAAATGCAATTAACAGAAGGACCAAGTAATGTTTTTTTGAAACCGAAGGACCAAGTAATGTTAGCCAAATTAAATGATTCTTAGGTAGAAAATATAGTTATATGACATAAAGGTGTAAATTAAAAAGGTGCTAAACTCATAAAAAAGGAGTGCAATCTAAACATTTTGACTCATGGATTAATAAAGAATTAATTGGAAATGTTACCGTAAGCACTGCCTTGATGTGATCCAAAGTGAAATCAGCACGAAATGACCCTTCATTTTTCAACCTAAGCAAAACGTCAATAAAATCATCCTGCGACTTTTCCTTGTTACAGTCAATATGCTCTTCAATAATTTCCTGGTAGAACAAATCCAACTTTTTGAATGTTCTCTCCAGCCGCTCACAGTTACCGTTGACTTTATCAACCCAAGCCATAAGTGGAAAATAGTCTTCAACAAAAAAGCTCCCCAACATGGCTTGAGCTTCATTCAATATATCATGAAATCTACTTCTTCCACGGCCATCATATTCATATCTTTTCCCGAAAGCAATCTGACAAATGATTGTACTCGTGAGACCCATAGTAATCTCACTAATGTTCACTTTCGAAGAATCAGAAGCAAGCTTCGATATCTTTTTGATCATTTGATCAACCTCTTCTTCACGAATCGAGCGAAATGAATGCACCCTTTTGGAGCTAAATAGGTTAATTGCACATATCTTGCCTAACTCCCGACGGTATTCATTAAGTGATTGAAAAGCCAAATCTTTGCCATTGTAACTTATTTTTTTCTGGCCAACCATTTGAGGCCTATTTGAAAAGGCGAGGTCATGGGTTTTGAGTACCTCTTCAGCTACTCTTGCTGAGGAAATTACGATTGTTGGAACGTACCCAAGTTGTAAAAACATAAGAGGGCCGTATTTTTGGGAGAGTTGCCATAAATAGCGATGAGGAGCGGAGTTGTCGAGTTGTTGTAAGTTTCCAATTATAGGAAGTCCAGGGGGGCCTGGTGGAAGATGGCTTTTGCTAGGGTTTTTGTGTTTGAAAAGAAGGAAGATGAAGAGAAGTGGGATGGCTAAGTATAGAATAAGGGGTGCCATTTCCATAAATATTCTTTATGTCATGAGCTAAAGTTTATATTTATTGTGTCACTCCCTATGCTTTGCCCTACTTTAAATAAGCGATTTGGACGCCCAAAAGTAACGTGGAATTATCCGTGTGAAAGTAAGCTGACGACTCTTGTGAGCGGTCCACTTTATAATCATATAGTATTCATATAAACTGATATTATTAAATTGTACTCCCTCTGTCCTTAAATGAGTGTCCATTTTCAAGAAATCTTTGTCCCAAAATGAGTGTCTTTTTTTAGCATAACTTTGTCCCTAAATGTTTTTTTTCGAAATTTTTTTCACCGGTTTCTTTATACGTGCAAAACTAAATGTTTGGAAAGGAGATTACAAGATTATATATGAATCTTTGCTACCAAATTGTACATAAGGTTGAGATTTTCAATGTCCCTTAAAATGAAATTTAGACACTCATTTAGGGACAGAGGTTAGTAGATTTTATTGGCCAATCTTACTTACTAACAGCATAACACCTTTCTCACTAACAATATACTTCACTTTATATTCACATTTTAAATATTATTTTTAACAATAATTGTGCATATTTGGCAGATGGACCATTTTCATAAATCACCGATAATGTATACTCCTCTCGTTCCAATCAAAATAGAATTTTGATAAACTTGACTTTAGTTTGACCAAGTCTATTGAAAAAAATACAATAATTAAAAAAATAAAATTGATATTATATTAAGATTTATAATATTGTCAATAAAAAAATTCAAATTTATATTAAGATAATTATTTCTTATTTAAATTTAGAAAGGTGCACGTTTTCTTACTACAAAAGGCAATAACATTTGATGTCGACTACCGTGTGGTAGGCGGTTTCGTTTGTAATGTAGCCATTTTTGTATGGGATAGTCAATGAAAGTCGGTTCTTCTACGGCCATTCGTATTCAAGAGATACATAGCAACTTTTGCTAAAAGAGTAAATGGGTGGCTATAGGATAAGATAGAATTGTTCACAAGCCTCCATGCATGCATCAGACGAGATTCTCATCAAGGGTACCACTTTTTATCAATGGATATATCTTAAGTCCTAACTTATTGTTTTGGTAAAGATTGATCATTTAACAAGACAAAGTTAAATGGTCAAAATTGCAAAGAAAAATAGTTGCAAAAGTTACCCAAGATCTCCTTCACATTTCCCATGTTTTTCAACAGTGATTTTCATGACCTATCGAGGTCACAAAATATTCAATATTAGATTCAATGGAAAGCTAACACATTGATGTACAAGAATGTGCAATCGGATTTTTCATACGAGCTCCCGATGGAATGATATGTACAAAGTTCTTAAATGGAATATAAATGGAAAAGGTAGTCAAGTGCAAATTCCAATTGTTCTCATGTGAATGAAGATTCCTCCAGCAATGTTTTCTTCTCTTGTTTCCGTTGAAGAGCAAACATTCAACCATGCAGTAAATGGAGAAGTCATTAAAACAATGAAGACCAAGACCATCCTTAAAGACACCACCCATTTCATTTAAACCTCTCCAACATATTTATCATTTCTTAGCCTATATATTGCAACCAAGCACCCCATTTACAAGTTTGCTTGCACCACCTTAACTACCCCATTTACAAGTGTGAATCCCACACCATATTACCCTCCCTCAGTAACCATTCACCTAGTGTGTGTAATAAACATCAATTCCACACACTATGGTTTACACCCAAAAACTCATGACAGTTAAACCTTCACCCTTTTAACTCTTCACCATTTATTCTCTCACCCTTTTAAACCTTTGAACATCAACCCTACTAAACCTCGCAAACATTAAGGGGGAACACCGAGCTAAAGCATTGCTTCCATCCGACAACTCAAGTGTCAATCCAAGGAAGAACTACTGAAAGGCCCTGTTTAACTAAATGAATAGATTAATTAAAACTTGGACAGCTAACTGTTTGAGGTTAGCTATTGAGAAATAATAAATAAAAGAAATGTGCAGTGGAATATAAATGAATAAATAAATGAAAGGACAAAGTGTAGTGTGTGTGTGTGTAGATGTATGGACAAGAGTGTACACAGTATTTTTAAAGTGGTTCAAAAGCAAAACCCTTATCTTACATCCACCCCACTGTTGGAACAGTGAGATCAATCCACTATAATATCTCTTCAGCTACTCTTGCTGAGGAAATTACGATTGTTGGAACGTACCCAAGTTGTAAAAACATAAGAGGGCCGCATTTTTGGGAGAGTTGCCATAAATAGCGATGAGGGGCGGAGTTATCGAGTTGGTGTAAGTTTCCAATTATAGGAAGTCCAGGAGGGCCTGGTGGAAGATGGCTTTTGCTAGGGTTTTTGTGTTTGAAAAGAAGGAAGAAGAAGAGAAGTGGGATGGCTAAGTATTGAATAAGGGGTGCCATTTCCATAAATTTTCTTTATGTCATGAGCTAAAGTTTATATTTGTTGCGGATGAAATTTTGGGGGAAACTAGTTTCTCCATAAGTTATAAAAAGTTCTGTTTTTATAAGGGTTAAGGTTGGGGTTTAGGGTTTAAAGTTTTCCCCAAAACCAACTCTTTGTTGTGTCACTCTCTATGTTTTGCCCTACTTTAAATAAGCGATTTGGACGCCCAAAAGTAACGTGGAATTATCCGTGTGAAAGTAACCTGACGACTCTTGTGAGCGGTCCACTTTATCATATACTCCCTCCGACCCAAAATGATATTCACGTTTGACTATTCAAACTTTTTAAGGATATGAATACTTCCTTCGCTAGCCGTTTTGTGTTTATGCACTTTTAAGCCTAAATTATAGAAATGGGAAGAACTTTTGGGACAATGAAGAATGGCAAATGAGAAGATCATTTTGGGACGGAGGAGTATTCATTTTTAAATTGAATGGGAATATTAATTTGATCTTGTGTAGATTTCATATAAACTGATATTATTAAATTGTAGATTTTATTGGCCAATCTTACTTACTAACAGCACAACACCTTTCTCACTAACAATATATTTCACTTTATATTCACATTTTAAAGAATATTTTTAACAATAATTGTGCATATTATGTCAGATGGACCATTTTCATAAATCACCGATAATGTATACTCCTCTCTTCCGATCGAAATAGAATTTGATAAACTTGACTTAGTTTGACCAAGTCTATTGAAGAAATATAATAATTAAAAAAATTAAATTGATATTATATTACAATTTATAATATTCTCAATAAAAAAATTAAATTTATATTAAAATAATTATTTCTTAATTAAATTACTCTGTCAAAATACATTTTTTTTTTTTACCAAAATCCTATTTGTGCCAGAGTAGAAGGAGTATTTTATTTGTGTTCACATTTGAGTCATAACATATTTAATTTGAGAATACCACATAAACATTTGAGTCTACATAATAGATGTTCTGTATTCCATGGGATTTGTATGAATTGGTGGAAAAATAATTAATTTAAAAAGGTGCACGTTTTCTTTCTACAAAAGGCAATAACATTGATGTCGACCACCGTGTGGTAGGCGGTTTCGTTTGTAATGTAGCCATTTTTGTATGGGATAGTCAATTGAAAGTCGGTTCTTCTACGGCCATTCGTTTTCAAGAGATACGTAGCAACTTTTGCTAAAAGAGTAAATGGGTGGCTATAGGATAAGCTAGAATTGTTCACAAGTCTCCATGCATGCATCAGACTAGATTCTCATCTAGGGTACCACTTTTTATCAATGGATATATATGTTAGGTCCTAACTTATTGTTTTGGTAAATATTGATCATTTAACAAAACAAAGTTAAAGGGTCAAAATTGCAAAGAAAAATAGTTGCAAAAGTTACCCAAGACCTCCTTCATATTTCAAGTTTTTTAAACAGTAATTTTCACCACTATTGAGGTCGGAAATATTCAATATTAGACTCAATGGAAAGCTAACACATTGATTTACAAGAATGTGCAATCGGATTTTTCATATGAGTTCCCGATGGAAAGATATGTACAATGTTTTTAAATGGAACATAAATGGAAAAGGTAGTCAAGTGCAAATTCCAATTGTTCTCATGTGAATGAAGACTCCTCCAGCAATGTTTTTCTTCTCTTGTTTCTTTGAAGAGCAAACATTCAAAGCAAACATTCAACCTTGCAGTAAATGGTGAAGTCATTAAAACAATGAAGACCAAGACCATCCTTACAGACACCACCCATTTCATTTAAGCCTCTCCAACGGATTTTATCATTTCTTAGCCTATAATTGCAACCAAGAACGCCATTTACAAGTGTGCTTGCACCACCTTAACCACCCCATTTTACAAGTGTGAATCCCACACAATATTACCCTCCCTCAGTAACCAATCACTCTAGTGTGTGCAATAAACACCAATTGCACACACTATGGTTTACACCAAAAACCCATGACAGTTAACCCTTCACCCTTTTAACCATTCACCATTTATTCCCTCACCCTTTTAAACCTTTGAACATCAACCCTACTAAACCATGCAAACATTAAAGGGGAACACCGAGCTAAAGCATTGCTTCCATCCGACAACTCAAGTGTCATCCAAGGAAGAATACATTCATATTCACTCATGTGATTTTTTTTTCTTTTCGCTTTGGAAGAAGAAACCTTATTGAAGTGTCAATTAAGTAGAGGGGGGTCAAAGGAACTTGCCTTCTCGATCCTTGTAACTCTTGTAAGAAGAGAAGATTATAGTGGATTGAGCTCACTTATCAGGACAGTGGGGGTGGATCGATGTATGAGATGAGGTTTGACTCCGAACCACTTTAAAATTCCCGTCACTTGTCTCTTTTAATTTCTTGTCTCGCACTTTAATTTTAATTTCAATTATATTTCTTGCTTTAATATATTATTGCTTGATCGCATAGACAAGATAAAATTAACAAAGAATATTAGGAATATATATGTTAGACAACCACTATAAGGCTGAAGAAAATATCCATTTCGCTGCGCATATTTCTCTATCATTTTGCCTTAAAGAGTGTTTTAATGAAAACAGAGACTTACAATTGATATCAGAGCATGGTTCTTAGAGACTTAAGTGTCTCCGAGCTTAACATCTCGTGAAGATCCATGCTTATATGTCTAACATATTTTTGTGCTTGAACACCATATTTGATCATCTTGGATCATTTCCCAAATTTTCCTATTTTTGTAAGACGAAGCGAGGTCCACGAGTTAGAGACTCCTAGTAGTTTTCTAGGGGAAGATTAATCATATTCCTTGGGCTCGATGGCACTGAACCGGAAAACTCGTTGGCACCTCTTTTGGTGCAGCCCCTCATGCTCACCGACTGCTTATGTTGGGCTTTGAACTACTAGAATTTGGAATTCCCCTTGTGCTTAAATTTATTTATTTGATTATAAGAATCAGTTACTTCTTCTCGCTTTGTGATTTTAGGAGAATGAAATTGGATGCTAGACGGACTAGTGAAATCATGAAGCTCAATCAAAGTCGAAGCAAAGTTGGATGCAAGAAGAACATACGGCACCAAGAACAAATTTGAGGGGAACCGAGCTTTTTAAAGGATTTGTTTTGACCCATTTTCTTCAAAAAACCATATCACCATTTTAGGGAGAATAAAATGTTGGAAAGTAAGTGTATTTTTGTATTATGTGAAGGAAATATGATTTATTTCCGTGATAAATAATTTGTCGATGACAAATTGTTTGTGGGTTTTGTGTTCTACTCCATGAGAACATTGAGATAATGTATTCATTTGTCCAAACAAACAAAGATAAGTTTTTGCCTAGTGAAAGCAATTCTGAAGGGATTTTTGATTTGATTCATGTTGATCTTTGGGGTGATTATCGAACACCTTCTTTGTGTGGAGCAACTTATTTTTAACAATTGTGGATGACTGCTCCCGCGCTGTGTGGGTATAGTTGGTGCACTCTAAATGTAATGTGTCTACCATTTTGAAAAATTAGTTTGTCATGATTGAACGTCAGTTTAATAAACGGGTTAAAATGGTGCGAAGTGACAATGGGACATAATTTACATGCCTTGAAAAATATTTTGCCGAAAATGGGATTGTGCATCACACCACAGTGTTCGCACTTCGCAGCAAAATGGGAGAGTAGAACGAAAACACCATCACATTTTGAATGTTGCACGTGCTTTGCGGTTTCAGGCTGGTTTGCCAATCAGATTTTGGGGTGAGTGTGTTTTAACGGCTGGGTATTTGATTAATCGCACCCCTTCAAAGTTGTTACATGGAAAAACCCCGTACGAAATCATTTTTGGCAAAGTACCCACATATAAAATATTTGGATTTTGGATCTCTTGTTATGCCCACTATGCCGTTGTGATAATGATAAGTTTGCTAGTCGAAGTTGAAGGTGTGTCTTTCTAGGTTATCCTTTTGGAAAGAATGGATGGTTATTGTATGATCTAGATGAAAACAAAACTCTTGTGTCTCGTGATGTTGTGTTTATGGATTCAAATTCCCCTATGAATAGAAGTGAGAGTCCAAATGAAGAGGTTACAGGCCCTGATTCCATTTTTTATGAAGAACCAAATGAGCCGGATATTGGAGATATCTATGCTCCTGAGCCAGGCGCACTTGGCGCTCCTGAGCCAGGCGCCCCTAGTGCTTCTGCACCAAAGGAAGAGGATGAATTTTTAGTAGATGCTCCACTATTTCATAATGATCACACTGACCCTCCTAGTCCACCTGTCACTGAAGAGGCTCCAGTTCATTTGGGCAAAGGACAACGGACAAAGATTCCTTCAACACGATATAAAGCTACCGAGTATGAATTGGGTATGCCTCAGACACACATCATTCGAGCTAGCCCCTCGACAAGTTCACATTCTCCAAACAAGTCTTCAGGTACTCGGTATCCTTCATCACATTTTGTCAATTGCACTAAATTTTCTTCTACCTATTGTTGTTTTCTGGCCGCAATTGACACATGTGTTGAGCCCTCAACCTTTTCTGAAGCCGTTAAAATCTGAAGAGTGGAGGGCATCCATGAACAATGAGCTTAATGCTCTCGAACAAAAAAGAACATGGGAACTAGTGGATTCTCCCATTGGTAAGAAGATCATCGGATGCAAATGGGTGTATAAAATCAAATATAAGGCAGATGGAATGGTGGAGCGCTACAAGGCACGCTTGGTGATTCTAGGAAACCGTCAAGTGGAAGGCTTAGACTACAAAGAAAAATTTTCTCCAACTATTAAAATGGTTACAGTTCAAGTCTTTCTTGCTATTGCTGCGGCCCGGGTTGGGAGCTTCATCAAATGGACGTTCATAACGCTTTCTTGCATGGAGATTTGAGTGAGGAGGGTCTATATGAAACTTCCATTGGGGTATCAACCCCCAATTTTTTGGCAAAGTATGTAAGCTCAGAAAGTCCTTGTATGGGCTTCGTCAGGCGCCTCGCTGTTGGTTTTGCCAAACTACCGCTGCATTGACAAAGTATGGTTTGTTCAATCATACTCAGATTATTCGCTCTTCTCTTATCAGGCGGCCGGTGTCGGATGCATATTTGGTTTATGTTGATGATTTGGTCATTAGTGGTAATGATTCTGCTGCCATACGAGATTTTAAAGAATATTTGTGTTGTTGCTTCAAAATGAAAGATCTTGGACGTTTGAAGTATTTCTTGGGACTAGAAGTCGCGCGCCACTCAGATGGGATCTTTGTATCTCAAAGGAAATATGCTCTAGATATCTCTCTGAAGCCGGACTTCTTGGGGCATGTCCGGCTAGTACTCCGATTGAGCCAAATCACCGTTTGGCCTTAACAGAAGACGACGCCCTACATGATCCTGAACCATTTCGACTCCTTGTAGGCGCCTCATCTATCTCACTATCACGCGGCCTGATCTTTCGTATAGTGTTCACATTTTGGCACAGTTCATGACAAATCCAAAACGTGCTCACTGGCATGAAGCATTGCATGTTGTCTGATATCTCAAAGCTCTCCCTGGTCAAGGCATCCTGCTCCGGGCTGATTCTGATCTTCGACCACAGGCTTACGGTGATTCTGATTGGGCTAGTTGTCCCATTCCTTGGAGCTCCCTAACGGCATATTTCGTATCTTTAGGTGGTTCTCCCATATCGTGGAAGACTAAGAAGCAGGCACCATTTCTCGCTCCTCGGCTGAAGCTGAGTATCGATCTATGGCTAGTGCTACATGTGAACTCAAGTGGTTGCGTAGTATCCTTCTCTCATTTGGTGTATCTGTTGCAGCTCCTATGACTCTCTTCTGTGATAGTCAGTCTGCACTTCATATCTCGAAAAATCCTGTCTTCCACGAAACACACAAAACACATCGAAAGTCGATTGTCATTTTGTGCGTGATGCTATTCAGACTGGTCTCATTGCGCCAAGATGTTCATACTTCTCTTCAACTAGTTGACATACTCACTAAAGCACTTGGGACACGACAGTTTACTACGTTGCTTGGAAAGTTGGGCATTTGTGACCTCCATGCTCCAACTTGAGGGGGTGTTAGAGAAGAGAGGAGCGCACACTTGGAAAGGAGCGCAAACTTGAAAGGAGCGCAAACTGGAAAGGAGCGCACACATGGAAAGGAGCGCACACTTGAAAGGAGCTCAAACTTGAAAGTAGAGCACACTGGAAAGGAGCCGCGCACACTTGGAAAGGAGCGCACACACTGGAAAGGAGTGCACACCAAAGGAGCGCACCTGTTGAAAGGAGCATCGTAAATCTCGGATATATTTTCTCTCTATTTGTATACATCGTTTCCTTTTATGTATATCAAGTAATTAAGCGTAATCATAGGGATTGAGATCATATATATTAAGTAGTTAGCGTAATTATAGGGATTGTGAA